>OY987242.1:17255969-17690622 GCA_963920765.1 Ulota crispa
GGACTTACAAACCTTGATTTTGTCTAGAACCATAAAAAAAATGTTGTAATTGAACGACATCCAACAAAAAGCCTTATCTTTTATTATAAACAAGAGTAAAAGTAATACTTTTCTCCCAAGCTAATCTTTTTCATTGGATGTCGTTCAATTACAACATTTTTTTTATGGTTCTAGACAAAATCAAGGTTTGTAAGTCCAAATCTAGATTTGAAATTCTTAGATTCAACTATTTGATGATAGAAATCTAAAAATTTCCCAGGGGGGTGGTAGGATAGCTAAAAGGGTGTGGTAGACATATCAATCCCGTATTTCAAATTACACTACAATTGTTAAAATATATCTAGTTGAATTGTGCTATGTTTCATTGTGATAAGACAACTTTGTACTAACCCACTCATTTTTTAATTTTTCTTTGATGTTGTAATTGGTCACCTTTTAATTGTAATTTAAAATTTGGTACTCAATTTAAATAAAAGAAAGAAGAGTTTCTCTTTTGAAATAAAAGAAGTTTTTTTTTTCTTGCTTATTTTACTAAATATGAGACCATAGCGCAATGGTTGTTGAAAAAGTGAAAACTTGAAGTTGTCACGTCATTTGCAAAGGAGCAGTGTATTGTAGGCTTGTAGCTGCACAAAAAAATTGATTAAATGATAGACTTGAATTTTTTTGCACTTTCAAATCATACGGAGGCTTTAAAAATAGGCAAACTTTCATGGATTCCCTTGAAGTTTGGCAGTATTACCACAAATACCCAAGACGTTTTAGTGATGTCAAGAAAGAAGTCACAGGTCAAAGGGTATTTGTGATATTACTGAAACTTTAGGGGTATTCATGATATTACAACAAACTTCAAGGGTATCCTTGATATTTTCCCTTTTTTTCACTTCAGATGTCAATTTCTCACTCCTCTATTTCTAGAATGAGCTGAAATTTTTCCTACAAGTACCTCCCATAGTCTAGGACAAGATCTTATGGTTCAATTTTCAAAAAGAAAAAAAATTCCTACCTTTCTATTCATTCCCTTAAAAGTGGCAGTTTTCACTGATTTTCACAAGAAAAAAGGCTTGGTCCTTTAGGGATTAACCCTTGAGCGCCCGGGCCATCTTCACCAAAATCAAGGTTTTTCAAGACCGACAACTTTGGTGCATTGTATCTCAGTCAATCAAATGATCCACAAAAAGTGACCATTGAAATGAGTAGAACAACTACTTAGAAAATGGCATGCAAATTTTGGGAACAACTCACCGCTGGATGGGAAATTATAACATTTGATCAAACAACGTGTGATGACAAATTCTCATTTTTGAGTAGGTAGTTGCTATTTGATAATTTTTGCAAAATTCTATAAGTCCCGAATTCATCTCAAATTTTGTGAGTAGCAAGAGTAGATGTGAACGCAAACACTTGTAAATTGTAGAAGATTGTGCTTCTTTTTATGTCAAGTTTTAGAGCTTCAAATGGCTATTGCATGGAAAACAATCATTGGCACAGCCGGTGATGGTTTCCATAATAAGAGTTTAGAACATGCTTGAACCCTTGCCAACATCTTTTTTGCTACCACAAAGTTACACAAGAAAGCTTTGAAGGAATATTCACCGGTTGCAACCTCTAAAACGTTGCTTGCCACCATTCTTCGTACAATGCCACCACGCCCTATACAATGTTTTCACCTAATTAAATCTCTTGCAGCACTTGTATAACATTTGATTTTCCTCGCCATTACTCCATTGGCATGAACTTCAATGCCTTCATAATTACAGTTTATAGCAAGACCAAAAAAATAAATCTAGTCCCTCAAATTAGGATTTGAAAATAGTATGAGGCGATATATGAGGCACCGGGGTGCTCAAGGATAAACTCCTAAACGTCTCAGCGCGCTGTCCTAATGGAGATATCTCCATCATATAGATACTCGTTATATATTTATTTTTGTGTTGATTTTAATAAATCAACAGTTGAGGCAAAAGGGGTGGTCGTGGCAAGAACCACGGTTTGATGACAGCGCAGCGGCCATAGATTCCAGTGCGCTGCGCCGTCTTGTCACATGCACAGCTTAGGGGGGCAGGTAGCGGGTTGACTGGGCCAGTTTCATGCCTCACTAGCTGCCAAGCCGTGAGCCACCATCACCGCTCGACGAGTTCGATGGGATTCGAACCCGGACCGGCGGGCGACCAGAGACGACCGCTTCTCCAGCCAACCAAGTCCACGATTTGGCGACTGAAGACAAGCGTTTGACGCTATTATATGTTTGCAAGGGCACGTGGCTACTTTATGATGGTGTTTATTTTGTAATTTAATCATTTTCATATGTTTATCTAGATGTTTTGGAGGCTCATATATTTTGCCTTTGTTTGAATAAAAATACTCAGGGTTTAGAAGTCAATAAGAAAGGTGTAAAAGGAAAAAGGGTTTGGCATCTATGGTGGGGTTAGGATAAAGAGGGGCATGGGTTGATGTGCCCCACCTCCTTACCTTAGATAGGGTCGAAATTATGGAGGAAAGATCCCTTAGTAGTTGGAAGTTAGTGTATAAGTATTGATGAGAAGAAGGAGAAAAATCCCGAAACTTTGATGTGAGAGATTTTTCTGTGTATACATGATTTTGAATTGAAATTTGAGGAGGTTGTTTTTTGTGTGATTACCTTTCCAAAATGAGTTTGCAAATTTGATTTGGAGTTGTGATGCAAAAGTTATGATTGTTTGAAATTTGGAGTCAAAAAGCCAAACTATGAAGAAAGGCTGAGACTTCGACAAGCTATAACTTATGATCTGTGTATTATTTTGCAACAAAATTTGAAAGAAGTGTTTATCTTAGTCTTGGCTTTTTAGAAAGTCTTTAAACTTGGGATTTGAAGCTTGGACAAGAAAGTTATGGAGATGTGAAGGTTTGGAGGTGGTTGCCCTTTTCTTATGAGAAGGCCGAAACTTTGAAGAGCTACAATTTTTGGACAGTATGAAATTTTTCTTTTTGAATTTTTAGAAGTAATAGTTTGTTGTCATAGCTTTCCAAATTTTTTTTAATCATTTCATTTGGAGTTTTATTGAAGAAGTTATAGTGGGTAGAAGTTGGGGGTTTGGGTGCTCTCTAAAGAGTTGAGACCCACACTTTGATTGACTAGAGCTTTTGGACAGAGTTTTATTTTGAAGTGAAAACTTTATAGATTGTAGCCAGTAATATCGTCTTTTTAAATTGATATCACGTTTCTATGGGTGACGTATAGAATAAAAGTTATAGAGGTTTATAGAGGCAGTGTTTAGTTTGTAAGGAGGAAGAAGAGCCTCTACTTTGAACCCGTATAACTTTTGTACAGTAGCTTAGATTGAGTTGAAATTTTGAGAGATGTTAGAAGGTTAAAAAAACTTTTCAAAATGCTATTACACTTAGCATTTGAATCCTTGAGCCTTTTGTGGCACTAGATAGAAGATCGTAGCTTTTCTAGGACTTGTTATTTGTGATTTTTCCCATTGTTTTTATTAAAACATGAAGATTTGAAGACATGAAGACATGAAGACTTGAAGATCTGAAGATATGAAGATTTCAAGAGGAATGTTTTGGGTTTATTTTTTATGTATGTGTGGGATGTGGCTTTGTTATTCCTAGCCAATTTTGGAGGCTCGTTTGTCAATTTATTTCCATTCTGTTTTGTAAACCTTATTGTGGGCAGTTTGGGTTAAACCAAATTTAACCCCATTTATTGTCGTGATGACAAAGTGAGATTAATCACCCACATGATCGAGACTTGCTCTGTTCTCACGATTTGGATTTTTGACCAGCAGATCGTGAATATGATTTTAGGATCCCGTCATACGGACGGCAGCTCGTGTTTGCTGTCTCAATCTACCCGTCTCGTATCCAGTGGACTTTTATCCCTACCTTGACCCTTATACCCTTAGAGCCAGCCACAGGATAGGCCAACGGAAGACTGAAGATTGAAGATTTGAAGAGAAGATCAAGATTGACGACGATTTTAGTCAACAACGCACGATCGCAGCAAGACACCCTACGTGTTCCCAAGGCGCGCTCCTCTCAACCCGACAGCGCCACTGCGACCAATGCAATACAAGATATTTTTCTTATATTTGGAATGAATCCACACTTTTACTACATTTGAAACCAATAAAAAATTTGGAGAATAGATCAATGTGGTACTGGTGAGCTACTTGAGATCCCAAATTAAAATTGCTTATTGGTAGCAAATGAAAATTATACTATGCACTATGGACGTTTAAGGTTTAAGCTCCTACAGAAGACGACCGGCGAGACGTCATTTACAGACGGACGTGAGTGTCCACAAGAATATCCGGTCTAAACTTGTGCTAAGTTAGACAAAATCCGTGAGTAAGAGTAATGTTCTGCTGCAAAGTGATGATAGTGACGAATATTGAAATGTGAGCAACTCCCAAAAGTTGTAATAGAAGCTCCTCATGGCTGCAATTTTCAAGGAAATTATCCATTACCAAAAGGAATTTGGACCTGCTACGTATATGTTGAAAAACCAGCTTTCATTCAAACAAACGGAATTGATATGCATACCACAGCTTCTTGACTATCCCACCACACCTTGGGGTAAAATTTAGATTTCTACCATCAAAAAGTTGAATTTGAGAATTTGGAGTTCAGATTTGGACTCAAAGACTTGAATATTGTCTAGAACCATAAAAAAAGTTGCAGTTCAACAACACCCAATGAAAAAGCTTAGCTTGGGGGAAAGTATAACTTTTACTTTTATTTATAAAATAGATAAGCTTTTTCATTGGGTGTTGTTCAATTCAAACTTATTTTGTGATTCTAGACAAAATCACGGTCTCTGAGTCCAAATCTGAATTCCAAATTTTCAAATTCAGCTTTTTGATGGTAGAAATATAAAATTTACCCCAAGGTGTGGTGGGGTAATCGAGAAGGTGTGGTACGCATATCAATTCCCTTTGTTTGAATGAAAGCTGGTTTTCAACATATACGTAGCATGTCTAAACTCTTTTTGGTAATGGATAATTGCAGCACATGCTTCTAAGGTAGTGTGCTTGTAAACTGTTCCTCTAAGGGTTGAAAGTGAATTTTGGAGAGGTCAAACCTTTTGAAATAACTTTCATTAAATTTTCCTTGAAAGACAAGAGGAATTGGCATCTATCCTAAGTGTTTTCATATTTTATGGAGCTTTGTGTAATCAGTTCTGAAATTTTGAAGTGGAAAGGTCATAGGTGCTCTAAAAACCTCCCACCTCTCAAATGTTCATCCAATGTATAATGTTGAAAGGCCATGAATAAGACATATACTAGTAGAGGTCATTTGGGGAGGTGAGCGGTTTTAGAGCATGAACAGAATATGAGCAGACTACCTTATTGATTAGAAAAAAGTGAGAGAATGTGTTGACGTCAAATTGGTCATTTGATTGTCAATTAACCCCTAAAGGACTAGGCCCTTTTCTCTGTAAAAAACATCGGAAACTGTCATTTTTGGAGGATGAAAGGAATGGTAGTTTTTTTTTGTTTTTTGAAATCTAACCGTAAGATCTTGCTCTAGATGGTGTGAGGTACTTGCCAAAAGAAAATGAGCTCATTCCAAATGAAAAGGAGTGAGATATTTACATGTGAAGTAAAGAAAAAAGTTTTTTTTGTAGTGCCCAAAAATTTTAGAAGCCCGTGACCACTCTTATATTAAAAAATTTGCTCTACGCAAAGTTGAGGTTTTCTTTTCCCATGTAGAAGACCAAGTTAGGTATGTATGGGAGAATTTTCAAATCAATTGGAACTATACAACACATGGGAAAAAACAGTAAGTAAATAGAAGTAGAGAATGAGTCAAAGCACTAAATTGTTTAGAATTTAATGATTGAAATGAAAATTGCAAATCCCAACGTTTATAATGTTGTGATGAACAATCTACATCCTATGGTTTTGTTGTTTTTTCCAAAATAATGAAAAGTGAGTAAAAGAAAGGACTTCATCAAAGTTTATTTTAGAGTAGAGAATCTAGAATTGTCCGCAAACAAAAACTCCTCATAACTTGCATCTCATCTATTAGAATTGAATAATTCAAAGCTCCCCATGTCTATACAAATCTAAAGAACCTATTTCAGATTTTTATTTGAAAAAAATGAAAATTTTAAAGAAGTTTTTGGCTGACCTAGAGCAGCATTTTCCAAATTTTCATGCATAACTTCTTCAATAAATGTTGGAATGAAGAAAAAATTACATTCCCGAGTAGATCTTTAAATTCCTCAACTTCAATAAAAGTTTCAAAAAATCACACAAAGTAGTTTAGCCATAGGTACATGCCCAAAATCCCATTTGTCCTGAGAAGGGACAATAGTCCTTTAGGTTAATTGTCATTTAAACTAGTGTTTCCTTGTAGTGAGCAAGTTTAAACAATGTAAAATAAACATAGAAATAGAGCTTTGGTTCAAACAAAGTAAAACAAAAATAGAAATAGAGTTCAAGTTTAAATGAAGTTAAACAAAAAACATAATAGAACTCAAGTTTAATCAAGCAAGTTTGAACAAAGTAAAACAAAAATAAAGTACTAATTCAATAATTCTAGTGAGTTAACTAAAGTAGAATATGGAAAAAAGTAAAAGACTCTTATTATTAAAGGGTTCTTTTACATTTGAAAAGGTAAACAAATTAAAGAGTGAAAGAATTTGCTAGTATAAAAGAGCAAGAAAGAGTTATATAATATATTGATTTTATATACTACTTTATATATGTGTTTATATTGTTTATAAATTTTTATTGTCATTCAATTTTAATATCATTTATTGCTTCTATAAATCTATAAGAATTTCCAAATGACAAAAGGGAGAAGAAAAGGGAATGTGGATAGAAAACATGAAGCTCATAAAATAACCAGGAAAGAGAGAAATTTTAGAGACACTAAACAAATTGTAGATCCAGCTAATACAAATGATTACATGGTCATTAAATGATATCATAATTTGGAGGATAACGCATTAGATGGGGAAATGCTAGAAAATATTCCATGTGATTATTTGGTCCTACATAAGAACAAAATCATTGTCCAGGATAAGAGTAGTAAAGAAATAGTGCTAGTCGTCTCTTTTCAAAAATTTGAAAACATGGTATCTGGAGAATGTGAAAATTTTAATAAATTAACAATGGCTTTGTCAAAATTGAAGAGAGGAAATTCCGGTTACATAAATATTAATCGCACAAAGGTTAATGGAAAGATGTTTGGAGTAGGGTGGAGAGGTGGCAGCGATGAAGGATACACATTGGGTTACTACGTTATGAAACAAGGCTTAAAAAAGGATGATACTTCTATACAAGAATGGGAAGAAGAGCAAGTGCATTTGGTCAAGTGGATTGCAGATTTGAATGAATTCAAATATTTGACATTAGGACCATCTCTTTATGTGAAAACAGTTACCAAGGCATTAGAAGCAGGTGTTCCATTATTAGACCAAACGGAGTTCGTAGATCTACATCAAAACCCAATTGGATTTTGTAGTAACCTAACGTATACACTTGATGATTTTAGTAACACTTTTCATAAGGATCAAGATCATGGCTCTTATTCTTATGGAATTTGGTTACCTACGGCAACAAGTGATGGAAGATTAGCAAAAGCAAGCGAAGGGTTTACATGTGATGGAGGACATTTTGTTGTTCTGAGTTACAAAATATATGTCGACTTCGGAAAACGTGATGGCATAGTCAAAATAATTTGGGGAGGAAAGTCAGACTACCATGCTACCTCACGTTCAAGAACAGCAGAAGGGTTTACTTGTGTTGGAACCTTTGTGCAAATATCCAAATGTTTGGTGGACAGAGTACGATCATTAACTGCTCGTCAAAGAGCTGAAGAAGCTATCAATCCCATTGTATGTGGAGTTCAAGAAATCGTGAAGCGGAATAAGCAAAAACTAAATACTTGCAATACTTAAAGTTGCAAATGCGGATGATTAATTTCTTTAGTTTAAAAAATAAATATATTACGCTTAGAAGAACTTGCTTTACTATGGTACCTTCACTTTTCTCTTAGAACATTATATGTATTTTTGAATATTTTTTTATGTGAAAAATAAATTGAAATATTAATTCACTACAAGGAAACCGTGGTTTAATTGACAAAAATTTGAGAGATGAATGACCAAGACGACAAGAGCACATTTTTTGACCATTCTCCTGTCAATTGAAACATGCCGTGGACCTATTCCGAAGTCTCATGGAAATTCATGTGCTACATGAACGCTCAGAACTACAACAAAAATGTGGGCCCATGTTCACCGCATCTGCAAATGCACTTCCAAAGCTGCTGTCCTAGTTATAATAAGGTTTTATCAAAGTACATTCCCACATTTTCTATGTTAATTGAGGCATTTTGGATGAATCACCACTTAAATTGTATTGGAGCTATCGGAAGCATACAATACTCCGGATGAAAGCTTGTTCATTCAACGTGGAGGTAGCTGGTTCCCAGTACATTGGTCCTCCGCAGTTTCCTTGTAAGTGACTGCTCTGACGAACTTTTCTCCAATTGTATTTTCAAAAAAACTTATTTTAATTTAATTCTCACCACTCTTCAGTATAAGCCGCGAGTTTTGTTTTATTGCATTTTGATTTGCGAGGTCGGAAATTTGGGCTATTGTTACTGCTTCAAGAACACCTGATAATTCAACCTCGAAGCATTTTGTACTTGTTCTGTCTATGTACTTTTCAAGTTAAAAAGAGTTCACAAAGTCACAACCTGAAGAGAACTTGCAAGAGAACTTGCAAGAGAATTTGCAATTCCAACTTCATAGAGGCCATTTTCCACTTTAATTAATCCCTAAAGAACCAAGTGTTTGTTCAACAGCCACATAAGAACTCAGGTAGGGTAATTTGAAGTCAATTTTATTGGATGTTCTCAAAATTGTTACTCAAGGTGTAAATACATATCCCTCAAGTGGAAATGTAAATTTTTTCCCAATTGGATGTTCAATTCAAAATTATGGTGCTTGAAAGAATTTGGGCAACTTGGGCAATTTGGGCATCTTTGGAGAATCTTATGACACTCATCAACTTTTGAAATTTGGCATGTATGTAACTAATAAAATGTGATATATAATTGTCAAAAAAAAACAAAAATTGAGCTCTTTAATCACATTCTAAGAGGAGTCAAACTTTGTTAACTATGTCTAGGTGGATCCAAGAAAAATCATTTTCTTCTAATTTTAGGCCCTATTATCTTTCAATCTATAAATCCAAAGCTCTTGTTTTTTTTTTTGGTATAATCCTCATGTTTGTCTCTAACTTTTTGTTGTTCAAATTTAAATAAAAGACTTCCTCATTGTACAAGAAATCATGAAAGAATGACTAGTGTATTGCCAATTCAATTAACCTCCTTGCATTGCAAGGTGATTTAGAATAAGGTAGAATCTATATTTGCTTCTAATTTTTTTGAAGGATTCATCTAATATTATATACTTATGAATGGTCAGAAAACTCATTTTTGTGTAGAGAAAAAAAACTACTCCAAAAGGGGTTATATTCTACTGACCTTAACTTGGAGGAATAAAAATAATTTATTTTTCTAACTTCAAATGTTATAATTTTACAATTCTTACGGTCAAAAGGGATGAAATTTTGGCACACATTGGCTTATTTGTTTAACCTCTAAATGCCTAAGGCTCTTATGAACTTTTTTGAATTTTCTCTAAACTAAACAAAAAGCCAACATTTTAATAAGACATATCAAATTTTTTTTAAATTGTAACTGTACAAATTCAAACTAGATATGTTAGAGATCACACATGAAAAGAAAACGCAACAATATTGCTTCTGGAATGAAGGATTATAATGTTTGATCATGAGGGTGTTAAATCCGCAAAAGTGAGTTGAAGTCTTTTGATTTGCTTTTCACATTTTGAATCTAAAAAATTGGTTACCAATTTTTTTTAAGGTTAAAGAACATATTATACATAACTCCAATCAATTTATGGCTTTTTAAAATCTTGCCTACAATTTATTTGAATGAATTTCTAGTGTAGAATTTTCTTCAAGACCTAGTATATTTTATGCTCATTTCCAAGAGCTCTCAACACTACAAAAAGTCAAGACCCTTGCATAAAATCTTGAATAAAAAAATTGTAATCAATTATTTAAAAATTGGATTATTGATGCTAAAACTAGACTTCAAATAGAATAGTTTCAAAATACACATAATTAAAAATAGCAACTTGGTTAAAATTATTGATCTTCAAAGTATTGTCAACACCAAAATTTGTTGCCTCGGACATTTAGGGATTAACACACTTTTGTTTGGTTGAAATTTGGAAAAAAGTTTGTTTTCAACTTTGGACAATTTACTAAAAGTTGGCAGTTTCTAAGATTTTTTCTCAAAAATCACCCATGGTAATTGTCCCATTGGGGGACAAATGAAATTCAGGCATGTACCTATAGCTAAACTACTTTGTGTGATTTTTGAAACTTTTATTTAAGGTGGGGAATTCCAAGACATACGCAGGCATCTAATTTTTCTTCATTTTGACATTTAACGAAGAAGCTACGCAAGAATTTTTGCAATGCAGAGGAGGGAGGGCAATCTTGGTAGCCCAAAACTTCCTTAAATTTTGTTTTTATTTAAATTAAAAATCTGAAATTGGTTCTTAGATTCTTTTGTATATGTGAAAACTTTGAATCTTTCAATTTCAATCAAGGAGATGAAAGTTATGAGATATTTTAGTTTGTGGGCAGTTATGGATCCTCTACTCTAAAATAAACTTTGAAGTCCTTTATATTCCACAATTTTCAATAGTTTGGAAAAAAAAACTAAACTTATGGGAGTAGATTGTTTATCACAACATTATAAATGTTGGGATTTGCATTTTTCATTTCAATAATTAAATTCTTAACAATTGAGTGATTTGACTCATTCTCTACTTCATTTTACTTACTATTTTTTCCCCATATGTTGTATAGTTCCAATTGATTTGACAATTCTTCCACACATACCTAACTTGGTTTTTTACATGGAAAAAATAAACCTAAACTTTGTGTAGAGCAATTTCTCATGTCAGAGTGGTCAAAGGCTTCTGAATTTTTGGACAGCACGGAAGAAAACCTTTATTTTTACTTCAGATGTTAATATCTCCCTCCTTTCCATGTAGAATGACTTGATTTTGTTCCCACAAGTACCTTTTCTAGTCTAAGGCAAGATCCTATGGTTGGATTTGCAAAAAAATCTTTATTTCCTACTTTTCTACTCATTTCCCCCAAAAGTGGCAGTTTTCTCTTCTACATGGAAAAATTAACCTCAACTTTGGGTAGAGCATTTTTTTTTGATATTGGAGAGGTCAAAGGCTTTTGAAAGTTTTGGGCAGCAGGGAAAAAAAACTTTTTTTGGAACCTTAGATGTGAATATCTCACTCCTCTACATCTAGAATGAGCTGATTTTTTCCACAAGTACCTCCCATAGTCTATGACAAGATCCTATAATTGGATTTATTAAAAAAAACAAAGTTTATGCTTTTCTATTCATTGCTCAAGAAGTGACAGTTTTCAGTGACTTTCATAGAAAAAAGGGCTTGGGCCTTTAGGGGTTAAATTCATGAGAGCTTTCAAATCATGGAATTAGTTGTCTCTCTCTCCAGATGCAACCTAGGGCATTGCACAGTGTTTATCATTTGTGAAGTTCTCACAAGTCTTACCAGCTAACAAGCCAGGAAGAGAAGCCTTGTAGCACAAGGAGTCAATGAGTTATTTTGCATATGTGAACGCAAAAAACTTTGGATGGTTTAATTTTTACAGAACCAACGCAATAAAAGCGTTTCCATAAAATCCAGGCCTTCTCAACTTTGTTCGGAGGTCTTATCTTTTAAGAACTGTTGTCACCCAACATCAGGTGCAAACATACCATAAGACTATAGAACTTCCGAACCTAAAAATTTGTCCCTCGAACCTAGAAATTTAACCCACTCTTTATTGCAGGCGGTATTATCCTCTAACTCCCCTTATTACATAAGCCCAGGTGTGCACATACCATTAGTGACTTTGGCCTTTGCACAGTAATGAAGTGGTCTTGAGTTCAAAATAGGATATTGGCTAGGTGCTTTCAAACATGACACATTCAACTCAGGTGAAGGGTCAAATGATTTTGTCATCACGTAGGGATCTGAAATTTCTAGAGAATATGCCGGCTCTTTGTAAGAGTATCTCTTGTTACCCGTCAAATGAAGTCCCTAGAAACTAGGTTTGGAGGGGACGGGAGCAGCATGTAGTGTAATAGGGTGTGAAGTTCTCCTGCAGTCCAAAAGGTTTTAGGGTCTTCACTTGTGTTACAACAAATTGCACCCATACATCTGGTTAAGTAGAGTGAACAATGCTTGGCAAGGACCGTGAAGAGGGCCCGGAGAAACCTTGAATTTGACGTGAAAGCGGCTACACTTGAATTGCCCGGTCTTGCCCATTGACGAGTATAGTGCTGATAAAGACTCAAATTGCAAAAACCGTTATGGGTGGAACACAAAGGGCTCATTTAACAGGTGACAGAAGATGTTCTACACGTCTACCTCCTAACAAAGATATCAAGAATGGAATTTGCTATTTAGATCCATAGGGCTTACATATTGAATCATTCCCAATAAACATTTTGCTCGCATTGATCTTTTGAATTGAAGTAAACCTTTTTCTACATGTTGACTTGTTAAATTCACACCTGATCACTAGCAGGGGTGAATTGGCCAGTCATTGCCCCAACCTAGATGATGAAACCAAGGCTATGTGTATTTCACATTCATGCTTTCAAGCTATTGTGGAAAAGTTTTGTCCTTTTACAATCAAGAGTAAATATAAAAACATGTCCCTATTTTGGAGTTGGTCAATTTTATCGCCTCGGCTAAACTAATCCCCTCACTTCCTCTCGCCTAGATGAATGAGGCTGCAAGGCCCCGTTTATTGCACATCCATGTTTTTGGACCAAGGTGGAAAAGCTTGGCAAAATTACCTGCAAGGATAAAAATTATAGTTTGTCTTCTAATTTATTGTTATTCAATGATATCTTCCTCTATAATTCTAGACTAAATCAGGGTTTGTGGTTCTAAACTAAATCATGGTGTTTAGATCCAAATATGGATTCAAAATTTCTAAATTCAATCTCTTGATACTAAATTTCCAAAATATCACAAATTTTGAAATGTGAAAAACACAACTTTTTCACCTTGGCCCCATACACTCATAAAGCAATCAACTGAGCTCCCAGCCCCATTCATCTAGTCAAGGGGCAATGAAGGGGCCATCTCACTTGACCACTTCAGGAGTTCCTAAATTATATCAAGGTCTCTAAATCCAAATCAAATTTCCAAGATTCTATCTCTTGGTGGTAAATTTTGAACGCTTTTAGTTTTTGAAATGTGAAAAAGTAGAGCTTTTAAATGTTTGCCCCACAAACAAACTCATAAAATAGTAGACCAAGACCTGGGCCTTATCCATCCTAGGGGGGAGGATGACAAAACCAACCAACTTCAACATAAGGGACCACAAACTATTACTTACTTTTACCCTTGTTTTTTTTAAAAAGTTTGGATATTCCACCCTGGCCCCACAAAACAATATATCGTCTAATTCTAAGGGCATCATCAATGCATATACTAGGATTGGGATGAGGAATCAGCTAGTCCATTGTCTCTCCCCATGTGAGTAAATTTGCCACCCCTTTCACTAGACAATCCTCCCAACCTTGTTGTAACTTCCTTTGCATATCCAAGACAGATATTGAGGGGACATGCAAGTTGTTGCTAAGAAGTTGCAAGCTATTGCAAGCAACTTGTCATTCTAGCAACAAAAGGCAACAAACGTAATGGAAGTTCTAGGGCACTAGGAAACGAGCAAATTTGCTGTCCGAGGAGGTTATTTTGACAAGGCCATCTCTTGTTTATGTGTTGTTGTGGTTGTGTTGGAGCCCTAAAAGTTCCTCATTCTCTCACACAATTGGCCCCCTTCTAGGAGAAATGTAGTTACAGCTCCATTCCCCGTCTTGGATTGATGATGCTCTAAAGTCATCCTCAATCCACCTAGCATATAGGCCTTGTATACCAAGCCTAATCTATTAATAGCAAATAGTTAGTCATATAAAAAATTATATGGTTTGACAGGCATGAAAATTTTCATTCCAAAAACTCAATAAAATTTTGGTTTGGACATTGCATCATTGCATGATTTAGATATATCACATTAAATGTTAGCTAACTTCCACAAAATTTAGACGCCTCTCCAAATCAAGCCTAACTAAGAAAATTTTAGAAAATGGTTCCATACTATTGCCGTCCCCTTTTCTAAAATTTCCTTAGTTAGGCTTGATTTGGAGAGGCCTCTAAGTTTTTTGGAAGTTAGCTAGCATTTGATGTGATATATCTAAATCATGCAATGACCAAACCAAAATTTTATTGAGTTTTTGGAATGAAATTTTTCATGCCCTTCAAACCATATAATTGTTTATAAGATGAACTATTTGCTATTAAAAAATCAAGCTTGGTATACAAGGCCTATATGCAAGGTGATTTGAGGATGCCCTAACCCTAGGCTCCCTAGCCCTTAGCACCAGGGTTTTTTTTTTGGCCTCAAATGATCAGTGGCTATCGCAACACTAAAAAAAATGGATGAAATTGACAAATCCTTCCCCAAACCAACACCAAAATTTCCAACTTTTGGATGAGGTTTATCAATATTAGTATAGTTTGTGGATGAATGGCCACATGTCGACAATTCTAGCCAACTCTGTCCATTTTCTCCTTACTTGCGTACATTGTTGGGTGCAGGTGTCTCTAAGCTTCCCCTCGTAAAATGAAAAAAAAAAAAAAAAAAAAAAAAAAAAAAAAACCTTGCTTATGCTCTTCCCCCCCTATTTCTATTTAAATTATGTTTTGTCTTTCTGTGTTTGTCGTTCTCCATCGTTTCCTGTAGATATTTCAATAAAGTTCAAACATGAAGCTGACGTGTCACTGCAGGAATTGTGCGTAGAGCCGGTAGAGGATCTCTAGAAGGTCAGCAACTGTAGAAACAGAACCCCCCCCAGCAATGCATGCAAACTCATTTACAAGCCAAATTTGCACCTACGTGGAAGACTAATCAAGTTTTTACTTTCTTTAGTTTTTTTCTTAAGAAAATCCCCATCCCAACCTCACCCACATTGACACGTGGCGGTTATGCCCATGATGCTAGATTTAGCTTTTCCATTCTACCTCTCTGGCTGAAAAATCACTGCTAAATGTGGTCAAAATCCTCAAGTTTGACACTCTCAGGGCCGCTTCATACTATGGTCGAAGGTTGAGAGGCCATCGATTTCCATTTCCACTAATGAGATTGCAAGAAATTAATGCTTTGGTCTATTGATCTTTCACATTGGGGATCAAAGTTTAACCCTTAATCCTTAAGCACTGTGGGTTATTTTTGGATTTAAGAGAAAATGGGGGTTTTAATGGCCATCACAGCTTGGAAAATTACATTTAGAAAAAGTGACCAAAGGATTTGAAAAAAGACTATCTTCTCTACTGATGGGGACCAGCCATGACTATTTTCACCGTACAAATTAATAGAAAAAACAAGATAAAGTTGTGGGCCCCAACAACAAGATCCTGTTGCTGGGGCGCTCAGGGGTTAATCCCAAAGCATCATTGGGGACAAAAATTGTCCTCCACCAATTTTTGAAGTTAAATAAAATCCAACCAAATTACTGTTTTTAGTAGTTTATATTTTTGAAAAGTCCTTTTTGAAGCTTAGTTTTAGATTTAACAATTTGATTTTGCAAATGATTAATTATGATTTTTCTATTCAAGATTTAGTGGCATGGGTGTTCATTGCAATCTTGGCTTTATGTAGTGTTGAGGGCTCTTGGGAATGAGCCTCAAATACACTACATCTTTAAGAAAAATTCACATTAGAAATTCATTTAAAAAAATTTAGAGTAGATTTGAGAATTCATAAATTGGTTGGGGTTATGCATGTTAAGCCCTTTAACCTCATATTTTTTTGGTGACCAACTTTATAATTTTGACATGTGAAAAGAAGATTGAAAGACTTCAAATCACTTTCACAATTTTAACACCCTCATGATCAAACATTATAATCTTTCAATCCGTAAGAGATATTGTTGTGTTTTCTTTTCTAATGAGATCTCTAACATGTGTAGTTTGATTTTATACAGTTACAATTCAAAAAGAATTGATACAATTTATCAAAATGTTGGCTTTTGTTCAAATTATAGCAAATTCCTAGAAGCCTCAAAAATGCAATGTCACTATGGGGTTAAAGGACCACTTGTCCCTATGCGGGACAAATGGGATTTTGGGCATGTACTTAAGGCTAAACTATTTTGTGAAATTTTTTGAAGCTTTTACGGAAGATGGGGAAGTCAAAGATGTGTGTGGGCATCTAATTTTTCCTCATTCCAACATTTATTGAAGAAGTTTAAAATGAATTTATGAGAATTTTTGTTCAGCAAGCAGCCCAAAAACTTCTTTAAAAATTGCATTTTTTTAAAATAAAAAATTGAAGTTAGTTCTTTAGACTTATGTGTATGTGGGAAGCTTTGAATCATTCCATTCTAATTGATGAGATGAAAGTTATGAGAAGTTTTAGTTTGCGTGTAGCCATAGTTTTGAGATTTTCCACACGTATCCGCAAACTAAAACTTCTCATAGCTTTCATCTCATCAATTAGAATGGAATGATTCAAAGCTTCCCACATACACATAAGTCTAAAGAACTAACTTCAATTTTTTATTTTAAAAAAATGCAATTTTTAAAGAAAATTCTGGGTTGCTTGCCAAACAAAAATTCTCATCAATTCATTTTTAACTTCTTCAATAAATTTTGGAATGAAGAAAAATTAGATGCCCACACAGATCTTTAAATTCCCCATCTTCCATAAAAGTTTCAAAAAATTTCACAAAGTAGTTTAGCCATAAGTACATGCCCAAAATCCCATTTGTCCCCCATAGGAACAAGTGGTCCTTTAGGGATTAAAGTCCCTCACTTTTCAAATTATCTACATGATATCCTTTTTTCATCAACCTTTTGAAAAAGTTTGGGTTAATTCCTAAAGGACCATTGTCCTTTTGGGGGACAAATAGGATTTTGGGCATGTACCTTTGGATAAGCTACTTTGTGTGAGTTTTGAAACTTTTACTGAAGGTCGGGAATTCATAGATCTACGTGGGCATCTAATTTTTTCTTAATTATGACATTCAACGAAGAAGTTATGCAAGAGTTTAATGACACTAACAGAAGAAGGCAGTTGGGGCAGCCCAAAAACTTTTTTAAACTTTGCGTTTTTGAAAAGTAAAAGCTTGGAACTATTTCTTTAGATTTTCTTATACATGAGCTTGGGGGGTGCACTATACACGGTTTACATGGGTAGCATGCGTGCAAAGCCCTATTAGAGGGGGGCTATGTAGGTAAATTTTTGTCATTTACATAGGGCTATATTTACCTTAATTTTTAAAATTTGGTAGTTTAATGTACCTTATGTTTTATTTGAAAATAAATTGTGTGGTAATTTAGGGTACCCTATGTTTATTATAAGTACATGAAGACATGAATAAAAGTGCATACACCTAATTAAGGACCAACAAAATTTGGTTTTGTTTGTTGAGACATGAAAAATGTGACTGTTCTTTTGTATGGTAAAAACATTATTGTTTAGGATTTAAAACAAGCAGTAACTGGGGGGATTGTAGAAGAAATTGTACTTTTAGACCATAGCATCATACATTTGAAACAAGAATTCTGAGTAATCACAAAACATGTCCAACAAGAAAGTGCAATGAAACACAAAGCATGTTAATTGCAAAAGCATATAAAGACGTACTTCGGTTACTCTCATGCAATCTCACAAAAAAACACAAGTGAAACCTTTGAACGTTGCTCTCATGAAAGGCAACGTCATCAAACTAAAATGCCCTAAGCCACGTTCATCAGTATAACAATGTGCAAATTTTTGCTTCTCATCCATCCACTGCAACGACAAGTGTCATGTTTGTGTATCTCTATCCACATTATTGATTTTCATCCCATACTTGAACGACATGTGTCTTATATCATAACCCCCTTTAAAGCTCTACAATAGTTGGATGTAAATACGCATGGGATCCTGCTTTGGATACTCCACAAAGCTTGAATACTAAATACTAGGCCAAGTGATAATGCTATTACATTCATTGATTTTTATTTTTAATATTTGCAAGGCTATTGTAGAAATAAAATAAACCTAAATCTCACTAATAAACCCTACCCTTCATTATTTATAAAGACTCCAAACACATTACAACAATGCTAACTTATTTCCAAGTCATGTCAAAAATTTAGGACCAAGGCAATTAAAATAGTGAATTGATATGTGCACACCAAGGGTTGATATTTGCACACCCCCCTGGGAGGTAAATTGTAAATTTATACCATCAAAAATCTGAATTTGAAAATTTTGAGTTCAGAGTTGGACTTAGAGACCATGGTTTACTCTAGAACCACAAAAAAGTTTGCAATTGAGCAACACCCAATGAAAGAGCTTATCATTTTTTACAAACAAAAGTAAAAGTAACACTTTTTTCCCTAGCTAAGCTTTTTCATTGAGTGTTGTTTAATTGCAACTTTTTTTATGGTTCAAGAGTAAACCATGGTCTCTAAATCCAATTCTAAATTCTAAATTCTCAAATTCAAATTTTTGATGGTAGAAATCTATAATTTACCTCCCAGGGGGATGTGCAAATATCAACCCCCCGATGTGCACATATCAATTCCCTTAAAATAACCCTTCACTTGATTGCACGTGTACCCAAAAAAAATTGGGAGTGCGCTCCCCAAGTACATGAGAAGCTTCAAATTACTCAATTTCAATTAATGAGATGAAAGTTATGAGGAATTTTTGTTTACCGGCAGTTATAGATTCTCTGCTCTAAAATAAACTTGGAAGTCCTTTATTTTACTCAATTTCAATATTTTGTAAAAAAAACTAAACCTAAGGAAGTAGATTGTTTATCACAACATTAGAATTGCTGGGACTAGCATTTTTCATTTCAGTAATTAAATTCTTAACAATTTAGTGTTTTGAATCATTCTCTACTTCTCTTTACTTACTATTTTCTTCCCATGTGTTGCAAACTTCCAATTGATTTGAAAATTCTCCCACATATCCCTAACTTGATCCATGGAAAAATAAAAGCACAAATTTGGGTAGAGCAATTTTTTTCTTGTAAGAGTGGTCAAGGGCTTTTGAAATTTATTGGCAGCACGGGAAAAAACCTTTTCCCTTCACTTCAAATGTAAATATCTTCCTCCTCTCCATTTAGAATGTCCTAATTTATTCCCATTAGTATCTCTTCTAGTCTAAAAAAAGACCGTATGGTTGAATTTCCAATATATATATATATATATATATATATATATATATATATATATATATATATATATATCCTCTTACTCATCTCCTATAAGTGGGAGTTTTTAGTAATTTTGGCAAAAGAAAGGGCTTGGTCCTTTAGGGATTAACCCCCAAATGTCTAGTGTCCCTATGGGGGACAAAATGAATTTTGGGTAGGCCCATTATATTGGGATTTTTGATCAATTTCTTTGAGTTTTATTCAAAAAAGAAGTTTTGAAAGGGCTATGTTAGGATAATTTTTTTATATTGAAACTGGATTTAATGTTAAAAATTTATTGGTGTTTTATAGATTTTTTTGGTTCAATGGGCAATTTGGACATACCATTTTCCATTGACTTCTCCCAAAAGCAACCAATGAAGGCATGACCCTTCATTGAAGTATAGTGGCCACACAAAAAGATTGGTATAACGTATTATGTCATCCAAAGAACTTTGCATAATATAGAATATAGTTGACATTTTGTTCTCTTGCATCATTGATGCTTGATTCTTGTGCAATCCCATTTATGCATACCAAATTTTATTTCTTAAAAACCAAAACCCCATTTTTGGTGGAGTATTTTACATAAAATTCATGATTTTACAAGATAACTGCTTTGAAAACATTGGTAATGAATTTTTGAGATTTGATTGCATGGTTATTGAACAATGACCTTGTTGATATTTTTCCTATTCTTTGAATTTGGCTTAATTCTCAAATGAAAACCTATCCTTCCTTCTCAAATGTAACTTTCACTTGTAAAGAACAAGGCCCAAGTCAAGCAATTCTAATCAACCTAAGCATGTCGTAATCAACATAATTATGTTTGAAATGTCCTAAGCAAGGCAACCAAATTAACAAAACATGGTTAATTTGGGTTATATTTTCTAGTAGTGTTTATCAAATGCAAAACCTCCTTCCCTACAATGTAGAGCCAAAAAAATCTCTTGAAATTAGTATTGCAATTGTTGTCAACAACCCTTGCCAATAATAGCATGAAGTGCATAGTAATCCACTAACAAGTACACCAATATATCCTATTAACCCCTAAAGGACTAAGTGTCCTCTTGGGGGACAAATAGGATTTTGGGCATGTACTTACAACTAAACTACTTTGTATGATTTTTTGAAATTTTTATGGAAGATGGGGAATTCAAAGATCTATGTGGGCATCTAATTTTTCTTCATTTTGACAATTATTGAAGAAGTTAAAAAAGGATTCATGGAAAAAGGTTGAGATTGGCCAACCCACAAAATTATGTAAAAATTGCATTTAAAAAATATAGAAATATGAATAGCATTAGGAAAAATTTGAGCCCTCCAGAAAGCCCCTACCATAACATGAGAGATGTGCCTATAGAGAAAAAAGTTGCCATTTCTGACAGTCAGAAATGGCAAATTCTGACATTTGCAAGCTGTCAAATCATGTGCCACGGCAGTTTTAATATTTAAAAATTTATTATTATTATTGTTATTATTTTTTTACCTTCATAATGTACCGCGCCGCCATTCATAGGGGCCTTCTGGAGGGCTCACAATTTTGCTAATGGTTCTTTAGACTTATATATAGGTGGGGAGTTTTGAATCATTCAATCTGATTGATGAGATGAAAGTTAGGAGAAGTTTTAGTTTGGAGGCAGGATTGCTAAAGTATGAGTGGGGAGCAATGAGCGTTGAGCATTGAGCAATGAGTGTTGAGCAATGAGCAAATTTTTCATGAAATTTGAAAGTTAAAAATGATATTTTGTAAGTTCTATACAATTGTAAGTAGGCAAAAATGTTCACACATGAATAATTTTTTTGGATGATGTTTGAAATTTATCCATTGAAAAAAACAAATGAAAAAATAAATTGGATGAATGAAAACTAAAATATATAAATGTAAATGAAAAGAGGACAACAAATATTATTGTTATTACTAGTTTACTCACCCGTTGTACCAACGGGTTGATCATTATAGAAAATGTAAAAGGTGCAACTTGTTAAATAAAGAAAATGTAAAAGGCGCAACTTACTTGCATGGAATGCAACTTATAGTTGCACTCAAATTCTTTACTTTTCATCCAAAACAATCTACGGGATTCTTTTATAGATATAGATTACTAATATGTATTTATTTGTGATTTTTTCCCCATTTTATTTATTTATTTATTTTTTACAAATTTTGTTTTTGTGCTTTAGAACCCTCCTTGGAACCCAGGAGGCCCACTTGTGGTGGTTTTGGATTCTGTAAAAGGCTCCTCGGATTTCAAGGAGCACTTCTAAAAGTAGATTATTTTTTGTATTTTTTTTACAATTTTTATTTTTGTGTCTCAGGACCCTCCTTGAGACCTTGGAGGCCTACTTGTGCACGTTATGGAATTTGTAAAAGAGTCATACAATTTGTTAAAATTGCACAATTCATTGTAATTATCGCATTTACAAGTCCAAAAATAGATAAACTTGACAATTTTCTTTCTAAGAAGGTCATTATAACTAATTTCTAACAATAATAACCTAGTTACTATCAAGTACCCTACACTTTGTTGATCTTTCATGAATTGTGCAATTTTTATTAAATTTATGACTCTTTTACAAATTTCATAACGTGCACAAATAGGCATCTAGGGTTCCAAAGAGGGTCCATAGACACAAAAATAAAACTTGTGAAAAAAAAAATGCTATTTTTAGAAGTGCTCCTCAAAATCCAAGGAACCCTATACAAAATCCAAAACCACCACAAGTGGGCCTCCTAAGTTCCAAGAAGGGTCCTAAAACACAAAAACAAAATCTTTAAAAAACGAAAAAAAAATTAAGGAGAAAAAAATAAAAATAAAAATAAAATAAAATAAAATAAAATAAATAAAGGGAACTACTACAGCAACACCCTAAATTACTAACGGGACAGCCCCTTTGAGCATGAAATCTGATAATTATTTGAGAGCTATTTTTTATTTATTAAGTGGTCCATCATTCATTCAATCACGACATTATCACCTCCTTGAAAGACATCATGAAAACACACAAAAGAAATGAAATATTATTGCTCCAATACTACTTTTTGATATATTTTTGCTTTATGTAGCTCAAAAGTCTTATATTTTTAGTTTGAAATTTAAGCACACCTATTTTACTTTTTGATATAGCCTTAGAATGATAAAGGTGAAACAAATCTTTTGATCCAAACAAAAAAATTAGCAAAATCAATATTAAAAAACACATTTTCTTGCTCAGAGGGGGTGTCTAGTTAGCAATTTAGGGTGTCGCTTTAGTAGTTCCCTAAATAAAATAAAATAAAATAAAAATGCTACTTTTAGAAGTGCTCCTCGGAATCCAAGGAGCCCTTTACGAAATCCAAAACCACCACAAGTGGGCCTCCCGGGTTTTGAGGAGGGTCCTAAAACACAAAACCAAAATCTGCAAAAAAAAAAAAAAAAAAAAAACAATTTTTTTAGCACAAGAACTTTTATTTAAACCCTAAAGGACCATTGTCCGTTTGGGGGACAAATGGGATTTTAGGCAGGTACCTACGACCTCAATTTTTGTCTTGATTTTTTGAAACTTTTTTTGAAGATAGGAAAACACATTAGCTTTTGGGGAATATAACTTTTATTTCCAATCAATGCCAAGGAGCAAAAGTTATGCCCAAATAAGCAAAAATTTGGGGGGTCTAGGCAGCAAATTTTTTTTTACAAAAACTTGATTTAAAATTTATTTTCCCTTGTAGAATATATCTTTGTTTACATCTGAAGCTTTGATTCATTCCATTTGGACTAGTTATGAGAAAGTTATGGACAATCTTGATTTTTGGGCAATTCAAGCATCCTCTTGAAAAAATAACTTATACAGTTCATTTTTGAATGGAAGCTTAACATTTTTTCCAAAAAAATTGTTGGAGAGGGTGAAGTTTTCTTTCTACAACAACCTCACCATTATTGAGTTTCAATTCCATTGCAAGGTTATTTACAATGTAAGTTTTTGTTCAATCTCATACCTTCTACCTAATGTTTTTTTAAAGAATGAAAATTAGGTATTTTTTGTTGTAGTTTTTTTCTAAAGATTCTCAACTCAATTCCCCAGCATAAAAAAATAAATCTCAAAAATCCATGGTGCAAAAAATTGAAGTTAAAAAAGTTTAAAGTCAAATAATCTAGTTGTGCAAGGTGCAAAAAAAACTTGATTTTATACTTTAAAAGCAAATATCTTGCAATCTGTGCTAGTTAAGTTTTTAAGTTTTGAATGACACATTCTTATACAAGTCTAGTAGAAGATCCTACGGTCAATTATACAAAAGACCAATTTTCAAACTTTTTTACTCTTTGCCATAAAAGTGACAGTTCTGAGTGTCTTTTGACAAAATAAAGGCCATGGTCCTTTAGGGGTTTTTTTATATTAAAAAAAAAAAGCTATTTTTAAATGTGCTCCTTGAAATCCAAGGAGCTTTTACAAAATCCTAAACCACCACAAGTAGGCCTCATGGGTTCCAAGGAGGGTCCTAAAACACAAAAATGAAATTTGTACAAAAAAAAAAAAAAAAAAAAAAAAGGAGCAATCTTTTTCTATAAGAGCTCTTTTCCTCCAGATTTATTTAGTAATTTGTCTCTTTTATTAGTTTTTTCATTACTTTTTTTTTTTACTTAACCTCGTTGTTCATTGTTTAAAATTTTAAAAATTAAATAAAATGAGATTTTTCACTGCTCAAATCCAACTGCTCACTGCTCAACGCTCAATGCTCATTGCTCCCGGCTTAGACCTTAGCATTGCTGATTTGCGCATAGGTATCGGACTCCCAAATCTCCATTTCCTTTGCCCCTTGTAAAATTTGGTGCTTTACTTTTTTGAACTCTTTGTGTATTTTATTTTTGCCTTTTTTTTTCCCAAGTTGTAATAGACTCAGACTCCTTGGTTTTCACCATTTGGATCAAAATAATTCAAATTTCAGAATTTTACATAAATCCTTCAATTTTGCGTAGTGTATATGCAAATTTCATGACTTTAGAGCATTGCAAGATTTTACAAAGTATGATTGACACCTCCAATTCATATGAAAATTCTCCCACACATACCTAACTTGGTCTTCTACATGAATAAAAAAAACCTGAGTTTTGAGTAGAGCAATTTTTCTGATACAGGAGTGGTCAAAGGCTTCCAAAAATTTTGGGCAGTAGAGAAAAACACTTTTTTTTCACTTTGGATGTCAATATCTCACTCCTCTACATCTAAAATGAGTTGATTTTTTTTCCACAAGTACCTCCCATAGTCCAAGGCAAGATCTTATGGTTGAATTTCTAAAAAACACTTTTTTTCCTACCTTTTTATTTATTCCCCCAAAAGTGGCAGATTTCAGTGACTTTCATAAAAAAAAAGGGACTTGGGCCTTTAGGAGTTAATGCACTTACAAAATATGTGAATAACCTTGATGTTTGGCCTTGAGAATCACGTACTAACTTAGAAGAAATTGGATTCATGGGAACTAAGAGCATCTCCTGTAACCCTGCAGCTTAGTTCTCCAATTATTAACTTTTTGTTGAAGGCTTCTAGATTCAAAGAGACGACCCCACTATGTATAACTTACATTTTAATGTGTGTAAGTATTAATGCCAAATCACAGGAAATTTTGGTTTTAAATTAGACTAAGGTAGGAGGCTCAAAAACCGTCCATGCTTTAAAACCGCTCACCCTCTGGAATGTATTTTTTCTGTGAATGTCTTTTTTTCATAGGTTTTTTAAATGTATAAGGAGGGTACATTTGGGGAGGTGAGCAGTTTTAGAGCCCTATGCTACTTCAACTTCAAATTTTCATAACTAACTTCACAAAATTTCAAAAATTATGAAACAACTTGGACTAGATGCCAATTCTTCTTGTCTTTTAGGGAAAATTTACTGAAAAATATTTCAAGAAGTTTCACCTCCACAAAATTTAGTTTCAGCTCTTAGATTGTTGGTTTATGAGCCTCCTACCTTACCTCCAGATTTGCTGGCCTCCACTTCAAGAGTAAAGATCCCCTAATTCATTTCCTTGTATTATAAAAAAGACTATGCACCTAACATGCCTCATTGGCTCACTAGCACTAGGGAATTGCTAAAGCTACACCCAAAATTATTAATGCCACACCCATGTGAGCATGTAATTTAAGAATTTAATGTTATTTCTTAATATTCAAGTGGTCCATCATTCATTCAATCACATCATTATCACTTCCTTGAAATAAAGAAGAACAAATACAATTTTTGTTGAATTCTTATTGCATCCTTGTTTTTCATTTAATGTATTTTTGCATCAAATATGTCAAAAGTCCTATATGTTTGGTTTCAAATTCAAGCACCTCCAATATTTTTGAATGTAGCCCTAAAATGATAGAGGTGAAACAAATCTTACGATCCAAGTTTAAAAAAGCAAATATTAAATTCTCACATTTCATGCTCAAAGAACTCCTTGAGGTGTGGTGTTAGAAATTTTGGATGTGACTTTAACAATTCCTTATTTTATATATATATATATATATATATATATAAAAGACTAAATTTTGCTCAAAAGTTTTACAATTTTTCGTTGAAGAGGACATTTGACAATATAGTAGTCTTCTTTAATCAATGGATGACATTGCTAAACTAATCCATGATCCTTACACAATGTTGCTTTTTTGCTTTTTGGAATGCAAACTTTTGAATGTAGAGATGAGTTTTCATCTATATGTTGCAATGACATCCATGCCCATGGATGTAAATAGCTTCGTTACTCTACCAAATATCATTTTTCGCGATACCCAAATTAACTTTAAAATTTTGAAAGAAAAAGTAAAACACTGGTCACTAGATGGGGTATATCGGCTTGGGTTTCAGTGTGAAAGAGTAATTGTTTGGTCTACTTTTCTGCCCTACAATGGCCTGGAAACACTTACGGGCTGTTCACACTATGTCCCACATTCCATCTTTGCAAGTCTCATTTTGATGGGCAATTCCAATTTAGTTGTGTCATTAACCCCTAAACGTCAAGGAGAACACTTTTTTGTCTTGTGTTTCTAAAAAAACATTACGAACATGATAGAAGAAGGCCATTTTTCATTTGGGTTTTTTCAGAAGTGATCATGAATACATGGTCCATCGTGGAAAGCAAAAAACAACCTCACCAAATACAATCATTTTTTTAGGTAATCCAAATTTTGAGAAGATTCAAAGGCACAATGTTAAGTCCCATGTTGCCCTTCTTGCAATTATCATGAGGTCACCATGCACTGTTGATTTTTGCAACTTTAGAAAACAACATTACAATGGATGAGCACCTGCCAACCACTGTAGAGACCGTTGAGGGATAGGCATGGTCACCCATCCGGCGTTCAAGGGTTAAGGGCAAAAATGAGTATTAAAAGAAGACACAAATATTTTATGCAAAATTATTGGTGAGTTTTGGGCTAAAAGTTGGGTATAACAAATAGATCAACCCAAATCTTGAATCCCACCTTCTTTGACACCAAATTTCCAAAAAGCGTTGCCATGAAAGCAATTGGAATGTAGAATTTGGGGTGTAATGCAAAACGTCAAGTCACAGCTTTTGGCTTTAACCAATTGGATTCTCATATTTGAGTTGGATATTAGCCATGGGAGTATGGGATGACGTGTGAACACCCCCTTAGAGCATTTCCGCTGGTGCCCCGATAGGGTTTGACTCATGCCAAAAGTGGACAAAAATTGCTAAGGGCCTTTTCAAAACTCTCTCAAGACCCTCCATCCTAGTGTGTTTAACTTTAGAGCATCTCCAGCCTTTCTCTCCAAACAAAGCACGCCAAGCAAGGTTTGGAGTGTAAATTTTTGTTTGAAGCGAACGGCTCCGGGCTGGAGAGCCAACCTCCCTCCCCAAATAATCACACCAATGGTTTAGGTGGGGGCCGCAAGTCCTATAAGCAAGATAAAAGCAAGCACTTACAACAACCTTCTAGCTCTTTTGGACGTGCAAGCAAATCATATTGAGCCATAGCTTGCAAAGCTGCAAAAATCAGGCACTTTAAGAATTAACAAGTGCATTGGAACTTGGCGTCTTTGAAGCATAATTTGGCGAGGCTTCTGGTCCGAATGCTTTGCAGTGTGACAAGGAAAAGTGGAGGTGCTCTTAGCAAGATCCCTTCAAATCACTATTCATCTTAAGTTAAGTAAACTTTATCCTCTACTTTTCTTGATAATAAGTGGTAAAATGATTGTTTATGGGACATGTTGAAATGCAAGGCCACCTTCTTGAAGAGCATAGGTGGAGATCAAGGAACTTGAGGGTCCTTCTGAAAAGGAAAAACAAATAAAGGCGGGCCACACAAAACATATGGAAGGGCGATGGGAAAAAAAAGGAAGAAGGGCAATTGATGAGTCGTCTCAAATTGAATGAGAATGGCTCTTGGTACTCAGCCTGGGGCCTCTAGGAGGGCCTATTTCCAACTTAAATTTGGTCTGCTTTTTTGCACTTCGACTATTTTGCTTGGAAAAGGAGGCTCAATTTCTGGTTTCCAAATGGATACTTAACTAAACCGTGCCTGCTGGTGCTTCTGCTTTTGAACGCTCTTAGCCGCCACCGCTTCTGCCTAAACTTAGGAAAGCGTTATACTCAGACTTTTTATAGCTACAGTATTTGTAAGACCCACAGGGTTGAATTTTAGGGCCTGTTTATACTACACCAAATAGTGCATTTAGGTTGCCCCACACTAATTTATTGACATTTTACACTATTTAAATATGTATGGTTGTTACAAAAAATTTCAGCAATCGTTATTGCAATAAGCAAATTTTAAAGGCTTTGACAACAACAACATAATTGGAAAAAGACAAATTAGCAGTATTCATACCATAAACCATGTGAAATCCTAATATTCAAAATGTTACATGGGCCTTCAAGTGGTCAAACCATGAGTCATGAGGTGACTTTTCCATGGTAAGGCAACCTAATTGTTAAGGCAACCTAAATGCACTATTTGATGAAGTGTCCAATATTGGTGATCAAAGCAATTTTTGTAATGTGATTAACCACTAAAGGGCCATTGTCCCTTTGGGGGACAAATGGGATTTTGGGCAGGTACCTGTGGCTAAACTACTTTGTGTAATTTTTTGAAACTTTTATGGAAGATGGGGAATTCAAAGATCTATGTGCCCATATAATTTTTTTTTCATTCTAACTTTTTTTTGAAGAAGTTAAAAATGAAAATCTGGAAAATGTCAATTGAGGGGCAACCAAATTTTTTTTCAAAAATTGCATTTTTTTTTTCAAATAAAAATCTGAAATAGGTTCTTTAGACTTATACAAACATGGGGAGCTTTGAATCATTCAATTTTGATTTATGAGGTAAAAGTTATGAGAAATTTTAGTTTGCGGGTAGGTGTAGTTTTGAGAAAAACCACACCTACTCGCAAACCAAAACTTCTCATAATTTTTACCTCATAAATCAAAATTGAATGATTCAAAGCTCCCCATGTTTGTATAAGTCTAAAGAACCTATTTCAGATTTTTATTTGAAAAAAAATGCAATTTTTGAAAAAGTTTTTTGCTGCCCTTTGATCGTCATTTTCTAGATTTTTGTTTTTAACTTCTTCACTAAATGTTGGAATGAAGAAAAATTTAGATGCCCACATAGGTCTTGGAATTCCCTATCTTCCATTAAAATTTCAAAAAATCAAGCAAAGTAGTTTGGCCACAAGTACCTGCCTGAAATCCCATTTGTACCCAAAAAGGGCCCACGGTCCTTTAGGGGTTAAAGGAGGAAAGTTGACCGGTCTAAGTTTGTTTTACACTACACCAAATAGTGCATTTAGGTTGCCCCATACCAATTTCTCAACATTCCACATTAATTAAATACTTACAGCTACTACAATACTTTTCAGCAATAATTATTGTAAAAAATCATTTTTAAAAGATGTGGCATATACTAAAAAGTTGTAGAAAGACAAACTAGCAATATTCAAGTTGTAAATCAAGTGAAATCTAAATATGTAAAGAGTTGCATGCGCTTCCAAGTGGGCAAGTGGTGGGTCATGAGGTAACTTTCCAAGGTAAGGCAACCTAATTGTTGAGGCAACCTAAATGCACTATTTGGTGTAGCTAAAAAAAGGAAAATGATTGAGGGTAGAAATGGATGAGAAAATGACATGGAATCCTACATTTCATAGTGGATAATGTTTCATGGTCACTTAGATTTCCAGTTGAGACACTCTCACTAAGAGGTTCTTTGGCCAGATTTTTAGAGTGACCAAATCATCCCAATTTTTTTGATTGGTCTACTTTTGTCAAGCCTTAATGCTATTTATTATTAAGAATGCTATTTTGCTAATGTTATATTGTTGCAAGCATAGTTTTTATTGATATGAGCATATTTTTTACTAGTGTGAACACAATTTTTACTACCAAAATGTTGTTTTACTACAATAAATATATTTTGGTTGCCGTAATTTTAGTTTTACCCCAATAATTAAAGTGTATTGAAGTATTTATTGCAACAAGTAAATTATTTTTAATATCATGTTTTTTTACATCTAATTCCATTGTGAAAATACACCAAAATAATCACATTTGTAAAAAAACATTTAAATAACTGCATGGTTATTTACTTTGTGTTTTCATCTATGTACTATTGACTAAAGTTTTAATAATAAAATTTTGTAATCTTCTTGGTTACAAGTCTCTTTTTCTATTTCTTGGCATCCAAATTCTTGAAATTTTATTAAGAGATGAGAAGAAAAGAAAGGGGAGCAAATAAAAAAGAGAAAACAAGGGAAACAATAGAATAAGTAACCAAATCTCTAAGGGACCGGCCTAAGTTCACTTTACACTATTGGAGGTGACCAATGGATGACAAAATTAGTTCTCGGCCACTAATCTTGACCAAGAGCCATGACCAATAGATAAACATGGAGAAGCTCTTGGTTATTAGTGTAGGGAGGCCCTTAGGTTTTCGCATGCTTAGGGCCGCTTTACACTAGGCATAATAACCATGAATACTTAGGGCCATTTCAACAAAGAACGGCCTCAAGCACCCATTATTATATGAGTATAATGGAGGACAATTCTTTTGAATGTAATGGCCTTACAGCCAAAAAGTTGAGACCAATAGAGTAAACTTTGATAATTTCAAGAGAAATAGGTTAACTTGTAAACGCCAATAGGGACAAAACACGTCCCTTGGCCACCAAGGGAACACTATATTCTACATAAAAGTTTTTTTTCACCTGATTTTTTCTAGAAGTGATCATGAATACATGGTACATCACAGAAGACAAAAAAACAACCTTAGCAAACAAACTCATATTTTTGGTAATCCAAATTGTGAGAAGATTCAGAGACACACTGTTAGGTCCCATACTGCCCTTCTTGCAAATTTCACAAGGGCACCATACACTATTGACTTTTGCAACTTTAGGAAAAAATATTACAATGAGTGGGCACTTGCCATACCATTGTAGAAACCAATGTAGAGCACTGTATAGGGCAAGCACAATCACCCATTTGGAGTTCAAGGGTTAAAAAAAAGAGATCAAGTAGAGTCAATGATACTTTTATTCCATCCAACCATGTTGTCTATCTCAAAAGGATAATTTTTATTCAAATGATCATATTTTAATAAAATTTGACAATGTCCCCAAGGCCAAGAATTGACTTCCCATTTTTGGAGAACCCAATTTTTGAAATTGGAACTGTGTCAGATTTTTTTTCTTCCAATATTAAAATATATTTTGAAAATTTAGTCTTTACTCCTTAAACAATGACCTTGAGGTTGTGTTTAGAAAAAATCAACCAATGAGAAAATCAGCGTTGAGAAAGTCAAATGCTAAAAACCAACCTCATTTTGTAAGGTAAAGCTGCCCTTAGTTAACCCCTAAATCCCTGAGTGTCTCCTCAAGGGACAAATGAGATTTTGGGCAGGTACCTATGACTAAACTACTTTGTGTGATTTTTTGAAACTTTTATGGAAGATGGGGAATTCAAAGATCCGTGTGCACATCTCATTTTTTCTCATTTTGACATTTTTTGAAGAAGTAAAAAATGAATTTCTGAATTTTTTTGGAAATGGGGCAGTCCAGGCAGCCCAAAAACTTTTTTAAAATTTACATTTTTTTGAAATAAAAATCTGAAATTGGTTCTTTAAGTTTACATATACATGGGAAGCTTTGAATCACTTGTTTCCAATAAATGAAATGAAAGTTATGAGGACTTTTAGTTAACTGGTAGATATGGATATGGAGCCATATCTACCAATTAACTAAAAGTCCTCATAACTTTCATTTCATTTACTGGAAACAAGTGATTCAAAGCTTCCCATGTATATGTAAACTTAAAGAACCAATTTCAGATTTTTATTTCAAAAAAATGTAAATTTTAAAAAAGTTTTTGGACTGCCTAGACTGCCCCATTTCCAAAAAAATTCAGAAATTCATTTTTTACTTCTTCAAAGAATGTCAAAATGAAAAAAAAAAAAAAAAAAAAGATGTGCACATAGATCTTTGAATTCCCTATCTTCTATAAAAATTTCAAAAAATCACACAAAGTATTTTAATCATAGGTACCTGCCCAAAATCTCATTTGTACCCCAAGGAGACACTCAGGGATTTAGGGGTTAACGACCCTACTTTCGATTATAAAATAAAAGTTCCAAATGTCCAACATTGTGCCCAATACAAGGACAACAACGAGGTAGAACTGAGAATTGGTTTAGATAAGAGGTGGCTTCATTTAAGGGTTGTTTTTTTGTTGCAGGTCCTTTCAAATTAATTAACCTAGCCTCCTTCTAAACACCATTTTTGATACTACAAATTTCTTTACAAAGCGCATTCAAGATGGATTTGAGTCTACCAAGATTATGCTTATAGGTCTCTTACAACAACCACCTTTGAAAACCTATATTTTCTTTGCTATGCGTCCAAAAATTATGTGACCACTTACATTCTCCTTATTAGGATGGGCTGTTCTTAAATTAACTACAAATTTTTGAGTAAAAATAATAGCCAAAATATTCAAGCTTTGAAATGGTTTAACTCTAATGATAATTACATGGATAATCATATCATAGAATGGAATTGAAATTCTAGAATAAATGGCTTCCACCTTACTCTTGAAGAAAGTTCTGGAGATTATTATTCTATGACTTTAAATTATCAAAATGGAAAGGATGAAGAAAAAAAGCTAATTAGAGCCAAGGAAGCTTTTTCTATCCATTTAAGGATGTTGATTATTCCAAAACAAAACATTAAATCACATAGTTATTTTTTGCATCCTAATGAAATTTAACAATTGTTCAAGGCAACAAATTGGCCTTCCATTCTTGAAGGATTCAAATTTTTAGTGTAGATAACCTTGTTAGATATTATCTTTTGAACATTAAAATACTCTGCAAAACTTCAACATTCAATTCCTTGTGCCAAGGTATTATAGTCGATTTCAAAAATTCAGCCATAGAGAGGCAAGAATTGAAACCTTTCTAATTTTAGTAGTGTTTTGTTCTAAGGGCCAATTTGTGTTTGGGTCCAACTTGGAATTGTCCCAATTCACAATCCATGGGCGCCATAAATTAGGCCCAAGTTCTTGAATTGGGGTAGATGTATTCTGATGGTTCAATTTTCTTTTGGCATGGATCCAATTTTTGGCGCCAAAAATTGCCTCATGTCTGCCATGTCATCAACAAATCAATTGGGCCAATCCTCAACACAAAAACATGGGGCTTAATTGATGGATTGTTTTAAGGATTCAGTTATTCCATTGGCCTTTCCTAGTGATTCCTACATTGAACCAAGAACTGGGGTTTAATATAAAGTGACCCTAAGAATCAAGACCCTTTGGAGCTCCAACATGTTGTCATCTTTGTTTCTTGTTAATCAACTCCAACCCTTTACACTAGAAATCAAGGCCAAAATTTTGAAACAAGTTTTTATATTCAAAAGACAAGAAGTACCATTGCTCTAAGGCCACAAATCATATCCATATGTCCAAAATGAAAGATCAATTTGTGAATTTAGAACCATTGTCATATTTCATCAAAATACACTTACACAAGTGAGCTTGGTTTTAGGATAATCAACACATGAGAATGTCCCAATTTATTTTTGGCTTGAGGACATTTTGATACAAAAGAAACGGACCTCATTTAAACTCTCATCTATTCAATACTTGATCCCAAAAGCATTGAAATTTTGTCTCAACTTTTTTTGTAATTTTAATTCTTAAACACCAATGTGGATGTCTTTTGTCTAATGAATGACAAAAGAATAGTCTATTGGATGTATGAAAAGCTCTTTTTCATCTGATTGTTTTTAAGTGATCAAAGAGACTTTGTCCATCATGGAAAGCAAAGAACAACCTCACTAAATGCACTTGTATTTTTAGGTACCCCAAATTGTGAGAAAATTCACAAAGACACTTCTTGCAATTTCCTTAGCAACATGCAATACTAGCTTATGCAACTTTTGACATTGATATTGAACTAATTGTGCGGGCACTTTGTCACATCTTTGCAATGGACAATTCCATGTCTATAGTAGCTCCTTGCCTTTGGCCACAGTGACCAGTTCATTGTTTAACCCTTGAGTGCCCAACGCCCTATATATCGCCTCCTACAACTTCAAAGCCTTGTTTTGAGGGACTAAATCTAACTTTTTGGTCGTGCTATAAACTACAATTATGAAGGTATTCAAGTTGTCCATGTCAATGGAGTAATGGCAAGGAAACCCAAATGTTGTACAAGTGCTGCAAGAGATTTAATTGGGTGAAAACATTATATAGGGCGTGGTGGCACTATACGGGGAATGGTGGCAAGTAGCGTTTTATAGGCTGCAACCAATTAATATCCCTTGCAAGCTTCCTTGTGTAAGCTTTGTGGTAGCGGGAAAGTTGTGGGCAAGGGTTCAAGCATGTTCTAGACCCTTATTGTGGCAACCGTCAACAACTGTGCCGGTCATTGTTTTATGTGCAATAGCGATTTGAAGCCCTAGAACTTGACAAAAAAGAAGCACAATCTTTTATAATTTACAAGTGTCTGTGTTCACATCTACTCTTGTTGCTCACAAAATTTGAGATGAATCCAGGGCTTGTATAATTTTGTAAGAATCATAAAATAGCAACTATATACCAAAAAATGAGATTTTGTCATCACATGTTGTTTGATTAAATGTTATAATCTCCCACCTCCCGCGGTGAATTGTTCCCAAAATTTGCAAACCTTTTTCTAAGTAGATGTACCACTATTTTCAATGATCGCTTTTTGTGGATCATCCAATTGAGTGAGATACAATGCATCAAAGTTGCCGGTCTCCAAAAACCCTGATTTTGGTGAATCGGCCTGGGCCCTCAGGGGATAAGGATCGATAACCTTGGATACTCAAGTAATGCACCTCTTCAACTCCAAAACAAGCTTTACTGTTGTTGTTAAGTAACCCCTCTCCTTAAATGTCAATGTGGACATTTTTTATCCGATGGATGTCAAAGAACATTATGTAGGATGAAAAAGAACCACTTTTCAATTGAATTAAATAATGAAGTGATTATGGAAACATGTCCATCATGGACGGCAAAAGACAACCATATTCAATGCATTCATATTTTTAGGTAATTCAAATTGCAAGAAGATTTACAAATATAATGTTAGGTCCCTTGTTACCCTTTGTACACTTTTCACAAGGGTAGCATGTAGTGCTAGCTTATACAAATTTTGACAATAGTATTAGATTGTGGGAGTACTTTGTCACATCTTTGTAGGGAGCAATTTCCATGACTATAACAACTATCCGCTTTTAGCCACTGTGACTACCTTGTCACTTAATCCGTAAGTGACCAAGGCATCACAATTTGGTGTTCAAGAAACTTTGAGACCTTGCTTATGGCAAGTCTACATTTGAATGTCTTAGAGAGTGTTTTTTTTGGGGAGAGTCGCAATCTAAAGCTAGCTCTAATGTTCAATTTGAATGTCCTCCATACTAAATTCTAGTTATTTTTGGTGGAAGGTACATTGCAAGCATACAAGTTGCGCATTAAAATGGGCAATGGGAGCCCTTCTATTGAAAATTTATCATTTAATAATATCCAAATGTTTTTTTGGGCTAATTTCACTTGGAATGTCTTTGTTATACAAAACAAAGTTCACTCACCATTGAATTATCTTTGTTTTTAATGATTTTTGGCCAATATGTGGAATTAAAAAAAAATCTTTGTATTAGGTGGTAGCACTTAGATAGTTGCATTTTAGGCTCATTTGTGAGATTGTGAACATGGGTTTGGAAGGGTAGTCCATAGTTTTGAAGTAACAATAATAAATACTAAATCATCATAATTGTTTGTATCCCAAGTTTGTACTCAATAATTACCATTTTTGCATAACAAGTTTTAGGCAGCTCCAAAAAAAAAAAGTAACTCCATACTCATCCACATTCAATCACAAATATCTTAACCTCTAAAGGCCCAAGCCCTTTTTGTTGTGAAAGTCACTAAAAATTGCTACTTTTGGGGGAATGAGCAAAAAAGTAGGAAGGAAAGCTTTTTTCAAATTCTAGCCATGTAATCTTGCCCTATACTATGGGAAGTACCTTGAGGGAAAAAATCAGCTCATTCCAAACATAGAGGAGTGAGACATAGACATCTAAAATGACAAAATTAGGTTCTATCCATGTTGCTTGAAAATTTCAGAAGCCTTTGACCATTCTTATAGCAAAAAAATTGCTCTACGTAAAGTTGAGGTTTAATTCCTCCATGTAGAAGACAAAGTTAGGTATATGCTAGAGAATTTTCAAATCAACTAAAGGTGTACAACATGCTTCAAAAAACCTTTGAATGCTAGAAGGCCATGAAATTTGCTAATACACAAGGCAAAATTGGAAGCTCTAGGTAAAATTCAAAAATTCAAATCACATTTATCAAAATAATGAAAAACCAAAGAGTCTTGGCTTACTACAACTGGGAAAATAATAATCAGAATACAAATGCACAAACCGCTTAAAAGATTAAAGCACCAAATTTTACAAGGAGAAAAATCAATGGAGGTTTGGGGGTCTCCCAAGATGGGCACCTTCCACTCCACTCTCCTAATTTGCCCAAGTGGCCACACATTGTGCCCACAAGGACTAACCCTCTTTGAAGTCAACACCCACTTACAAAGAAGAGGCCTTGCCCAAACTGCCCCATCTCGCCTAGATTCATAAAAATTTTGATAGCTTCTTTATTGAATGCTGAAATGAAAAAAAATTTAAATTTTTGTGTAGGTCTTTGAATTTCCATCCTTCAATAAAAGTTTCAAAAAATCACACAAACTAGTTTAGTTGTAGGTACATGCTCAAATTCCATTTGTCCCAATAAAACACTTGAGCCTTTAGGGATTAACATACACGTAGCTCTTTTAGACAAGAAATTGGCAGCACCATCTAGAAGCCTTGAAGTTCAAGATCCTACACTTACAATCTTAACATGGATGAGTATGGAGGTTTGTGGTTTTTTTAGCCAGTCAAAACCTCTAATGCAAAGATGGCAACTTCTGTGTATAAAAATGGAAACAACCACGTATGATGATTTAGTACTTGTTGTTGTTACTTCAAAACTAATGACCTCCCTTCCAAACCCATGACCACAATTTTCATATATGAGCCTGCAATGCAATTGTCAAAAAGCTACCACCTTTTACAAAGTATTTTTTAAATTCCGATTATTGACTAGAAATCATTATGAATGAAAAGAAATTCAACAGTGAATGAATTCTTTCTAAATTGTCTAACAAAAACATTCCAAGTGAAATTAACTCAAAAACACATTTAGGTTTTATTAAATGACAAAATTTTAGTAGAAAGGCCCTCACTATCGAGAGGAGTGCCCGAGGGATATCTTCACTTTATTCTGTCTGTTTTTTCAATATGGAAGCTTGTCATAGGCTATTTAGTGACACCATTTGTCACACTATTTGGTGCGTAAAAGAATCTTTGAGATTTAGCTTCCACCAAAAACAATTGGAACAGGTACAAACTACATGAAAATTAGACATTGGAACTAACTTCAACTCACAACTTCTTCAAAAAAAACTTTAGACCAATTAAATCTATGCTTTCAACAAGGTTTCAAAATCTCCTATAGTTTCCTAAACACCAAAATTTGGTGCCTTGGGCAATTCGGGTTAAGGGTTAATATAGCGTCTGGGATTTGCCAAAATTGCATGCGACCTTCATCCCTTTTTCTCTTGCATACCCGAGGAGCCACAAAGCTCAAAAGGTCGGTTGAAGGGGGTCGTTACCACAAACTTAAATTCTATTCCCACCACACAGGAGAGGTTTGTTACGTGTCAAAACACGACGAACAGGTGTAACCTCCCTGAAATGAGATTCTTCCAGCATACTTGCCAACTTCACGGGCAATATAGCAGTGGAATAAAATGACCCCACGTGTGTCAGGATCAAAATAACTTTACATAAAAAAGAAATTAAGGAAAATACCTATAAGCAAATTGGAAGCAAAACCAAGATTTAAAAAGTGAATTGGGGCACTTGCACTTTCTACGAGTCAGACGGTCAGAACATGACATGATGGGAAGAGTCAGGTATCCAAATTGGGAAGCAAGCAGGGGGCAGTGCCAAGGCCCTCCGGGTATGGCGGAGGCTCTATTTTTGGGGTTTTTAAGACTTTTTAATTAAAAGGACAAGGGGGTCCCAAATTGAGAACCGAGGAAGACAGAAATAGATCCCTAGGATACTGTAGAGGGCTTTATTCAGTAACCTTGGCTGGGCCCCAGAAGGGTATAAAGTGATCCCGGCAGCGTGCATGATTTTCTGCAGTCAAATTATAGGCTAATTAAACTTGGCCTCCTCCTTTTTTTAACCCCAATACTTGCAAGTGGCACCGGCAGCGTGTTGGTTATTTTTATCGTTTCCCCTTATTTTTGACACCCCCCTCCCCTACAATGAAAATACTTCATGTGCAAAGGGCCGAGCAAGCAATTTGGTTATAGTTATTTTTCACCCGGGCAACATTTGGGCAACATTCGGGCAACATTCGGGCAACATTCGGGCAACATTTGGGCAACATTTGGGCTACATTTGGGCAAAGTTTTTTGGTTTGTTTTTGTCAGGGTGAAGCGACTCGCACCCAGAATGCACGCAAGTACGGTAAAATTGGCTTAACTCCTAAACGACCAAGGGTGTTTTATCAGAAAAAAATTCAGAAACTACCAACTTTTAGTTGAAAATAAAACACCTATTCAGTTTCGACCGTACAAAAGTGTGTAAAACAGATAAATGAATATGTGCAAAAATTAGCCCATTTAACCCCTAAAGGACCATTGTCCATTTGGGGGACAAATGAGATTTTGGGCAGGTACCTATAGTCTCAAATTTTGTCTTGATTTTTTGAAACTTTTTTTGAAGATAGGAAAACATATTAGCTTTTGGGGAATATCATTTTCATTCCAATCGATGCCAAGGAGCAAAAGTTATGCCCACAAAAGTAAAAAATTGGGAGGTCCGGGCAGCAAATTTTTTTTTACAAAAACTTGATTTTTTTTAAATAATTTTTTTTCCTTGTAGATTATATCTTCATTTACATCTGAAGCTTTGATTCATTCCATTTGGACTAGTTATGAGAAAGTTATGGACAATCTTGTTTTTCAGGCACCTCAAGCATCTTCTTGAAAAAGTAACTTATAAACTTCATCTCTGAATGCAAATTTAACATTTTTGCAAAAAAGTTATTGGAAAGGGTGAAAATTGCCTACTAGAACAATCTCACCATTGGGATTATTGTGTTTCAATTTCATTGCAAGGTTATTTACAATGTAAGTTTTTGTTCAATCTCATACCTTCTTCTATTTAATGTTTTTTTAAGAATGAAAATCAAGTATTTTTTATTTTGGTTTTTTTCCAAAGATTCTCAACTCAATTCCCCTCCATAAAAAAATAAACCTCAAAACTCCATGTTGCAAAAAATTGAAGTTAAAAAAGTTTAAAGTCAAATAATCTAGTCATGCAAGGTGCAAAAAAGGTTGTTTTTTACATTTTAAACGCAAATATCTTGCAATCTGTGTGGTCAAAGTTTTTAAGTTTTGAATGACACATTCTTATACAAGTCCAGTACAAGACCCTATGGTCAGATATGCAAAAAGATCAATTTTCAAACTTTTTACTCTTTGCCATAGAAGTGGCAGTTTTGAGTGTCTTTTAACAAAATAAAGGCCATGGTCCTTTAGGGGTTAACTGCGCGGACTGTAAGATTGTAATGTTTGAAGTGAGAAAACAACTTTTTTGTCTTCTTGCAAAACAAAGTCAACAGATTTTAAGCCTTCCTAGAGTAAATTTTTTGCTCTACACAAAAATGAGCTTTTTGACCATTTATAAGTATATGATGTTAGGTTCACTCATGAAAATTTTCTGATGCAATATAGTATCTAGCTTATTCTAAGTCACTGTGCAATGCAAGGAGGTTTAGTGAATTGGCAATACATTAGTCATTATTTCATGATTTCTTGTGCAATGAAGAAGCCTTTTATTTGAAATCTAAAAGGTGAAAATTAGAGACAAACATTTGGAACATGTGAAAAAAAGTTTTAGGAGCTTTGGATTTATAGATTGAAAGATAATAGGGCCTAAAGTTAGAAGAATTCTTTTTTCTTGAAATTGCCCAAACATAGTGAACAAACTTTGACTCCCTTCAAAATGTGACGTGAGAGCTCAATTTTTTTATTTATTTTTGACAATTGTACTATAGACCATGTTTTTTTAGTTCCATACTTGCCAAATTTCAAAAGATGATGAGAGTTTTAGCATAAGATTCTCCAAAGATGCCCAAATTGCCCAAGCCAATTTCTTTTGGACAACATAGCTTTTCAACCACGCTTTTGATTGGGGAAAATGTTACATTTCCACTTGGGGGATACATCTTTACACCTTGTGTAACAATTTTGAGAACATCCAATGATATTTGACTCCATATGACCCTACCTAAATTCTCAAGTGGTTGTTGAATGGTCACTTGGTCCTTTAGGAATTAAATTATAACAAATGAACAATGTGTGCACATTCATCCAATGTGTTGACTAATCTAAGCTGCTTTCATTCAAAATTTGGTAGATTGGGTGTTTGCTTAAGGAGGACATTGGCAATTTCATCCTCATTTTCAACTAATTTCTTAATGCAATGGTTGCCAATGCCAATTTGAGGTAAGATTTAGGCAGAATGTTGCCAAGAAATAAAAACGCTGCATTTGGGGAGAAAATTTTGGTTTCACTAGCTAAAATCCAGCATTTCTCACTTTCACTTAATTGCATCAGCTATCTCCTAAATTTACGTTGCAATTTATCATAAGTAACTTGCAAAAGTTACTGGTCTTTTAACCCGTAAATGCCCAAGGCACCAAATTTTGGTGTTCAAAAAACTTCATGAAACTTCAAAATCCTATTGAAAGCACGTATTTGATTGTTTTCAAGTTTCTTTTTTTGGAAATTTGCGCGCTAAAGGTAGCTTCACCATTCAAATTTAGTTTCCTCCATATTTTTTTCCAATTGTTTTTGGTGGACACTTTGTGTCATGAATAGTGTCACAAAGCCAATGGCAAGTTGCCACATTAAAAAGACAGGCATCAAGTTGAGAAAAAGGTGAAGACTTTCCTTAGGCAATCAAGGCCCTTTTATTGAAATTTGACATTTAACAAAACCTAAAAGTGCATTTGGATTAATTTCACTTGGAATGTCTTTGTTATACAAATTAGAATTCATTCATTGTTGGATTTTCTTTCATTCACTATGATTTTTGGTCAATAATTGAAGCTAAATTTTTTTGTATTAAACAGTTTCACTTTAACAATTGCATTACAAGCTCATTTGTGAAACTATGATCATGGATTTGAAAGGAGACCATTAATTTTCAAGTAACAACACTTTTGTTGCAAGGATATGTTGTACAAACTGACATTTGGTTCTTTCTGCCAATGGCGCAAAATCTTCAACTATTTAATGTTGCTTCTTTCTGGAAGATGTAGTTTGCGTTGACCTTCAAGTGGTTGATATGAATCACTTTGTAAAACCACAAATAGTTATGTATTCCCAAAAAATCACTTTTTTCAAAATGCCTAAATAAATCAACAAAAAGCACATAAATAAAAATGATGCTTTTGTTATTCATGAGTTGCAACGAATACTTCATATTTTTTATGCGTTACAAGTAGAATCGTGATATACACATTATCAAAGCATTTATTGTGCAAACTAGATAGCACGAGATTTTGATTTATAAAGCCAAACACATATTCATTTAAAAAAAAAATAGCACACAATTACTCTTTGAGTTTTGCATTTAGCATTCATGTATAATAAATTTTATGTGTTAACCAAAGGTAAAAGAATTGTCTTGTCAATAATTGATTCAAAACTATCAATCTTCAAAAAATAAAACCGACATGCTTTGTGATATAAGTATTCCTTATTTAATATCTTAAGAAGAAGCATTGAATTTTTTTTGTTCAGAACCACAACATTAAAACCAATTTGTGAAGCTGTATTATTCTTTTAGTTAAAAAATAATAATAATTCAAAAGAATTTTTCTAAAAACTTTGTAAAAGATTTAAGATTTCTTTTAATGTAAAAGGACGTGTCAAAGCCACATTACAAGACATCTCCCAGAATTTTGTGAAAACTGATTGCTATAACACTTGATTTATGCAAAAGCCATTCGAAATGACACGTCGATTTATTTCAAAGAGACATGGATAACATGAAATGCTAAGTACACATCATACCATTGTATTTTTACCAATAAAAAACCATGAAAAATTCCTCATGAGGTGAAAATTTGGATTTATGACCAGGTTCATTTTGAAAAATTATGTATTCTTGAAAAAAAAAGTATACTAAAGCAACAAAAATCCTTAAATAAGATCATTTGTTCCTAATAAAGAGCAGATTTCTTCAAATTTCCAAATCAAAGGTAAAAAATATGATTTTTAAATCTCATGCTATGATATGAAAATTTCAAACATGTATTTTGTTGATCAATACTAGTATTATATTGGTCAAAAATTCTTAGGAATACCAATTGGATCAAACGGATTTTAAAACCATTATAGGATGCGGTCGAACATTTAAAATAATTTTAAGAAAACCAAAATGTTCTGATTTTTCCTGGTTTATTTACTTCAAGTGATGGCTAAACGGGTTGGTTTCTCTTTAGAATAATTGCACCAACAAATGCCATTGTAAAATTATGGTCAAATAAGGTAGCCACGCCTCTCTCTCCGTGAGTGTCCTCATTGGCGTTACCTCCTCAGTGGGTGAATGACAAATTCAAAAAAATAAATAAATGGTTATAGGTTGACAAAGTGATGATTTTGGGTGATAAAGTGATGATTTTGGGTGATAAAGTGATGATTTTGGGTGGCAAAGTGATGGTGTTGGTTGATAGGCATGACAATTTTTAGTGTCACATTTCACTATTTAAGAACTCCTCAAGTTAGTATTATGAATTTATGAGCATATGAGCACACTAAAGACTTCACTAAGTGTTGCTTTTACCATCTCCTACATACAACTATATATTTTCAATGATTTTAAACTTTGAAATATCTTAGTGAACAAATACTTGTAGCTATAACTTTTTAATTGATACCAATATTTTTTATTTCCATTTCCTTACTTAACCCCTAAAGGCCCAAGCCCTTTTTTATGTGAAAGTCACTCAAAACTACCACTTTTGGGGGAATGAGTAGAATGGTACTAAAACAGAGATTTTTTTCAAAAACCCAACCATAAGTTCTTGCCCTAGACTATGGGAGGTACTTGTGGGAAAAAAATTATTTCATTCTAGATGTAGAGGAGTGAGATATTGACATGTGAAGTGAAAAAAAAAGTTTTTTTCCTTGCTGCCCAAAAATTTCAAAAGCCTTTGACCACTCCTGTATCAAAAAAATTGCTCCACACAAAAACAAAGGTTTTTTTTTTTTCCATGTAGAAGACCAAGTTAGGTATGTGTGGGAGAATTTTCAAATGAACTAGAGGTTTGAGTCATACTTTGTAAAATCTTGCAATGCGAGAAGGTCATGAAATTTGCATATACACTAAGCAAAATTGGAGGATCCATGTAGAATTCAAAAGTTAGAATTACTTTGATCCAAATAGTGAGAACCAAGGAATCTTAGTCTACTTACAACTTGGGAAAAAAAGTCAAAAAACAAATACACAAAGAGCACAGAAAAGTAAAGCACCAAATTTTACAAGGGGCAGAAGAAATGGAGGTTTGGGAATCTCATACTTACCAGCAAACTAAAACTTCTCATAACTTTCATCTTATCTATCAAAATTGAATGATTCAAAGCTTCCCACATGTATAAAAATCTAAAGAACCAATTTCAAATTTTTATTTTAAAAAAACACAAATTTTTTTCTTTGTTAGATTGCCCGCTTCTCCCTTGTTTTTTAGCTATTCATGCATAACTTCTTCAGAAAATATTGGAATGAAGAAAGAATTAGATGCCCACATAGATCTTTGGATTCTCCATATTCCATAAAATTTTCAGAAAATCACATAAAGTAATTTAGTTGTAGGTACATGCCGGAAATCCCACTTGGCCCCAAAGGGACCACTTGGGCCTTTGGGGTTAACAATGTTTTTTTCAAAGTTCATCAATTGATTTTCCTACTCCAAACCCCTTAATTTCATGCTTATAAGTGTTGCTATCTTACATTCTCATAAATTTAATATCATCAACCTATTTGACTTGGTCCAAAACCCAACAAGTATCAAGCTTAGTCTTCTAATTCATGACAAGAGCATTTTCTTTGATGAAAAGTGGTTAGGAGCATACAATCAATCCAAAAATCCAAATGACTATTACTTACAAGGTGCAATAATAATTTTTTGGTGAAATGCCATGTTCTTCAAATTTCATGTTTTAAACCCATGAAGGCTCTTGACTTCTAAGCTCTAATTTGTTTTCTAGAAATTTTAATTAATTTATTTATTTCACAAAATCTGTTAATCAGTTCAATTTAATAGACCTCTTCTTAAGAAAGATACTGCTTTGTAGAGATCCAAGCACTATTTTTGATGAACTGAAAATGATGTTATTTGAATCATATACGAATTTAAAGGGTTTTATTCACCATTTACAATGTGGACATCATGGCACTTGTTTGCTACTTAATTGGAGAGGCGCTATTAGCAATGTCATAAAGTGCATGACACTTTTAACCAACAACTATTGGCTAAATAAGAAATATTAAGGCACAAACACATATACTCATTAGCTCAAAATTAATTCTACCACCAAGCGGGATAAATCTTAAACTTCATCTTGGTGGATTCAAATTTTTGATAACTTTTTTTTTGACAAAGTTTTAGGCTAACTACTTGAATTGGGAGTTGTTGGTTATAAGTGTCATGCACTGTAGGTAAGAAGAATTCTTTGCTTAAGTACCATGCAAAAAGTAGAAAGAAGCCAAATATGGGGATTGGGACAAACTTCGGTTTCGCATAAAAATCAAGAAGATTTTTTTCTTCTAAAGTAGTCTTTGCTGCAATTGAAAAACTTGCTCCAATAATCATTTCCAGTCACAAGCAAATGCAGTAATGACCTTACACCGCTAAAATCTGGACAAAAAGGTTTGTAACTAATTTTTGGACCAACCCTCCAATTTACTTTGTTTTCACAAAATGAGATTTTTTTGATACGTCAATTGTTGTAATCAGAATCGCTTAAATGTTTTTTGCATTTGCACACCCAAAAACTTCACATTTGCTGGAAGTTGCTATACCAAGTTGCATGGGTGGAGCACACAAGATACTTGCCCCCAAATTCAACTTAGGCATTGACGAAGTTTTGTTGGAGATGCCCCCAAGTCTATTGACAATTTAACCCCAAACCACAAAAGTTCGTTCAACAGTTGGTTGAAAGTTTAGGTAGGTTTCTATGAAGTTAATTTTGGCAAATGTTTCTAAAGTTTGGAGACAAGGTGCACACAATGTATACTTTTGTGTGAAAAAAAGACATTCCAATTGGATGCTTAGGTAAAAAGTTATGCTTTTGGGCATCTTGGGTAGTTTGGGCATCTTGGGAGAATCTTATGTTAAAACTCTCATCAACTTCTGAAACTTGGCATGTATGTAACTAATAAAATATAGTATACAACTATCAAAAAAAATAAAATAGAGCTCACAAATCACAATCTAAGAGGAGTCAAACTTTGTTAGCCATGTTTGGGCAATTTCAAGAAAAAAATAGTCTCTTCTAACTTCAAGCATTATTATTTTGCATTTCATAAATTCAAATTTCTTAAAACTTTTTCCACATATCCAAATGTTTGCCTCTAACTTTTCACTATTTGGATTTCAAATATAAGGCTTCTTCACTGCACAAGAAATCATGAAAAATGACCAATGTATTGCCAATTCACTAAACCTCCTTGCATTGTAGGGTGATTTAGAATAAGCTAGATTCTATATTTGCTTTTGAAAAGTTTCATTAGTGAACCTAACATCATATACTTTTGAATGGTCAAAAATCATATTTTGTTGTAGAACAAAAAAATTACTTCGGGAGGGCTCAAAATTTGCTGACCTTCTTTAGCAAGAATGAAAAAAAGTTGTTTTTCTCATTTTAAACATTATAATCTTACAACCTATGCGGCCAAATGGGCTGATTTTTTTTGCACACATTGCCTTACTTGTATATTACACTTCTGTATGGTTGAATCTCAAAAAAAGGTTTAACTAAATTTTAAATACATCATTAAAAATGGCACTTTTGGTCTTATTTTTCTTTGCAACACCCTCCGGGTTTTAGGGGTTAAACATACCATATTTAATTAATTTTGAACAACAAAAGCAAATTTAGAGTGTACGAGGCCACGATGATCAAGATGTTTTCCAACAATGTTGAGGGAGAGCTGGCATTTAGTGTATTGTCAACCAACTGAAACCTAAAACCACAAGATAAAAATCGGCCATTTGTTTCAAAATCCTCATAATATAATATTACAATAGAAGTATAGAAACTTTGTTAAAAATAACCTGTGCATACCGGTTGAAATTGAGAAATGCCGGATTTTAGCCAGTGAAGCTAATATTTTGTTCCCAAACACTGTTTTCCAATAAACAAATCCATTTAAACTAAATTCTCCAAATAAACAAGCCGCATAATAAAGAAATTCCATGCAATTAATGTAGGGACCACAAATGGGCAAAACACTAAATGCTATCTTCACCTTATGGTATCTTGGTATGATTTTAATTTTTAAACTTTTGATTGTTTACAATTGACTAAACATAGAACTAAATTGACCCCTATATGTTTTCCGTGTACTCTTATGCCTTGAATAAAAGGTTATCCATCATCTCTTAGAGAAGAGGAAAAACCCATGAAAACTAGGTGCGTACACTTCGGTATCACATTGTTTATAAAACCAATGGCCACTAGATAGTTAATTTCTTGCCAAATTGAACATGAGAACTTGGAATTACTAACTTTTAGCTCAACACTTGAAATATTTCACAAATTCATTCTTACAATATCCAAATATGATCATACATAAAAATAATTTAAAACTAAGTCCTAGAAAGGTTATGACATTTTAACCATGGGAACCATGCTCAAATGTTTATATGGACAATATTAGGTGGGATTTTCAAAATCTTACACTAGATACTGCATTTAGGTTGCCTTATTTTGGAAAGTTATCTCATGACTCATCACTTAATCACTTGGAGGCACATGCAACTCTTTAGGTACTAGGATTTAACATGGTTTACAACACATACATCTGTAGTTTATTTTTTGGCAGCACTGGTTGCCAAGTACTACTTGTTGAAAGCTATTTATTGCAGTAATTATTGATGAAAATTATTGTAGTATCAATGAGTATTTATGTAGTGTAAAAATTTGAGAAATTAGTGTGGGGCAACCATTAGGAAAAGTTTGAGCTGTCTAAGAGCCCCCTAGTATTTGATAAAGCAATCTATTATATGATGAGGACTAGGCATGCTAGTGTAAGTAGAGGGAAAATCACTCATATCTATTGCTATCTTGTATGAAGGACCTTAGTCACATGCACAATCCAAAACAATACAAAAGGCATTGCACTCATAAAATATGTGAATGTACTCACTAGTTATTATCCAAGTACTTCCCTTATCTATTCAAAAAAAGTAAAATAGAATTTATGATTCTTTTGTAAATTTGTACCAGTAACTTTGTTTGATTGGGATGGCAAAACAATCATTTTCATGATTGCATTGAACTCAAAGGGTGAATGGAAATAAGAAATTAGTGATTTGTTTGTTGTAATAAGTACATATCTTGGGATTCTTTTTGAGACTTTGGAGGGGGCTCTTGAAGGGCTCAATTTTTTCCTAATGCAACCTAAATGCACTATTTAATGTACACTAGAGAGTGCATTTAGGTTGCATTAACCCCTAAAGAACCAAGCCCTAATTCTTTGCCAAAATTATTGAAACTTGCCACTTCTAGGGGATGAGTAAGATGATAGATTTTTCTTTTGTGGAAATCCAAACACAGGATCTTGCTTTAGACTAGAAGAGGTACTACTGGGAAAAAAATTAGGTCATTCTAAATGGAGATGAGGGAGATATTTACATTTGAAGTGAAGGGAAAAGGTTTTTTTCTTTGTTGCGAAAAAATTTTAGAAGCCTTTGACCACTCTTGCATGAAAAAAACTGCTCTACCCAAAGTTGTATTATTATTTTTCCATGTAGGAGATCAAGTTAAGTATATGTGGGAGAACTTTCAAATCAATTCAAACCATACAACACATGGGTAAAAAATAGTCACTAAAAAGAAGCAGTGAATGAATCTAAACACTAAATTGTTAAATTTTAATTATTGAAATGAAAAATGCAAATCCCAATGGTTATAATGTTGTGATAAACAATGTACTTCTTTTTGTTTAATTGTTTTTCCAAAATATTGAAAATTGAGTTAAATAAAGGATTTTAAAGTTGATTTTAGAGTATAGAATCCATATCTACATGCAAACAAAAACTCCTCATAACTTTCATCTCATTGATTGAAATTGAATGATTAAAGGCTTTCCACGTATAAAAAATCTAAAAAACCAATTTCAAAATTTTATTCTAAAAGAATGTGAATTTAAAAAAAAAATTGGGCTACCTAGACGGGCAATCCTCCCTAAATTTTCATAAATTCTTGCATAATTTCTTTGTCGAATGTCAGAATGAAGAAAAATTTAGATGCCCACATTTATCTCTGAATTCTCCACCTTCAATGAAAATTTCGAAAAATCACACAAAGTAAGTTACCTGTGCATGCATGCCCAAAATCCCCTTTGTCCCCAAAAGGGACAATGGTCCCTTTAGGGGCTAACAATTAGGTTGCCTTACCCTAACAAATTACCACATGAGTGATTGCTTGGCTACTTGGAGGCACATTCAACTTTCTAAATATTATGATTTCACACGGTTTAGGACTTGTATGCCAACCCTTATAAAATCAGTTTATTGTAGAAATTACTGATGAAAGTATTAATAAATATTTATATAGAGTAAATCGTGAAGAAATTAGTGTGGGGCAACCTAAATGCGCTAAAGTTTTGGAAATGATTTTTCAACAGTCATCGAAGGACGGCTAAACCAAGAACACAGGGACAAAAGCACGTCGGGGGCGCCACTAGCGGCGCCCGCATTGACTTTCGCAGTGCAAGTTCGGTACGACACCAACCTCGTCACGTGAAAAAACCCAAACATCCTTTGTACTTTGTAATTTTCTTTTGTTTCTGCGATCCGGACGGGAAAACCAAGACGCGTGCGAAACATCATCCGACGCGAATCTAGAAAACCCACGCACGTACCAGTCCAGCAGGGCGGAAGTGAGCGCGACTCGACCGTCGTACAAAAAAACATCCCTGCTGCTTCATCCATGCAACCGGATTCATGAACAGTACCCTCACCGGTACTACAGTACTGCAGTACTGTACAATGGCAGTCATGCATGAGTGTCGATAAGCGAGGTTTCGGGAGGGCGATATTTTTTTTTGGGAAAATGTTATGGATACCCCTGAAGTTTGCCATATTTACATAGATACCCCTGGTTTTTCAGAAATTACACATATATATGTCGTCCATGATTTTCAGACGTTTGTTATATTGTGCATGTCACTTCTTTCTCCCTTTGTGTGTACGCTACTTCTTTTTTGTTCTATTGCATTTCTTATTTTAACATTGGTGAAAAAAGTAACGTGCATAGCAAAACAAACAAACATCTGAAAATTATGAACCAAGGATATTGGTGAAATTTCTGAAAAACTAGGGATATCTATGTAAATATGACAAACTTAAAGGCAACATTTTTTTCTTTGTTTTGACATCACCTGAGTACCCCTCCAAGAATGGAGAGTTCTCCACGTGCGGCAGGCGCATTGGCCGCGGAAAAGAGAAGCAGCAGAGCGACGAGAACGTTTGTAAAATAGTTAATCATTCTTCCGATTGTTTCTCGAAGGCGACGTGCAACGCTGTTCTTTCCATCCCTGGTCCACCATGCATCTAGTGAGCTGCAACGAATAAGATTCACGCGCCGCGTTTCCTGTCCTTGAGGACCCAAAATAAAGGGGAGCGAGACGCCATGCCAGCAACGCAGGAGCACATTTCGCTTCTGGACAGAAGTGAGCAGCAGCGATTTGTCGTTGGTGAGTGATGACGCTTGTCGTTAGCATGTCGTCGAGTTCCTCGTCGCTCGCCCTCAGGGCAGGACCGCAGGAGGACCAATCTACATCACAAGGTCAAAACTCCAGTGCTGATGCGCACTTGGACTACAGTCTACAGCGCTTGATGCATGAGCCTCTCTGATAAGTTGGTGCACTCCCTCGATCGTATTGTGGACGTACCTCGACCGAGCTAGCTCCGAACCAGTGACTGACCCTCCGTCGTTGCATCTCCTTCGATTGCTTGAGCTCAACGATCGCACTGTAGATCGCAACGCTGATTAGATCTTCGTTGTGGAGTTGTTCTGCTCCTTCCCCCGCCTGTTTATCCGAGGATCTTGTACCCCACCCGTGATCTTCAGCGCTTGAGAGACGAAGATTTAGAGGTTGCAGGATTGCTGGTGCGAGTGCCAGCGACAATGCAGGTGGTTGTGCGTGGATTCTGAGTAGAGAGGAGTTCCATTGCAGTATCGTCCGAGTCGCCGGGGTTTGGAGGCACCTGTTCGTCGTTGTTGTACCGAGCAGTTACCACCACTGAGATACGACTGCAATCAGAATCCGAATCCCCGACATTTTGGCACAGAAATAGGGGCTTGCATTTCTTCACAGTGCTGTTTGCTTGTACGCTGATAGAAGCTTGAAGCTACATGATCTCAGGGATTTGGTGTTCAGGTCTAAGAATCCAGCATATTTCTGTGCATGGACGCAGTGCATTGCCGGTTTTGTCACTCTCCATGACTCTGGCGAAACCTGAGTGTTAAGATCCTTGCTCCGGTTAAGACTTGAGATTACTGGTTTGACGCGAAAGTAGCTTTAAGATTCAATCACTAATGGCCGAAAAAGAGAGGTGGTAGTCAAAGATTGTAGGTCCGTGCAGTGGTGTTTGGAACTGTGAGAACTCGGTAGGATTACCTCTGACAGCGCTCGATTCGCGAGGATGGCAGCCGCCGCTCTTCCCAGTTTCTTCACCGACGCTGCGAGTAGCTTCAGTGCATCCCCGAGCTTCTTCAGCAACAACTCCGGTGGCGTGGTCTACGACAATGCCGGGCCTCTGTCGCTAGCCATGGCTGGTGGGAGTGCATCGTTCAACAGTTACTACGGCGAGTTGTACAATTCGTGGGAATATCACAGCAACGGGAGCATCATCGGCATGGACTCCTCCTTCGAAGAATTGGAGTTGCTCCTCATGAATAACTGCGACACCGATGAGCTTCTGCAGCAGGTGAACGGGAGTAATCCTGTCACTATGCATCCCAATCTGGTGCACACGCTCAAGCACATGGTGGCTCCGGGACAGCCGGGATCTGTTGGCGGGAGTACTGTGTACACTGCACAACCGAGCGTGCTTGATCGACTGGAGCAGCTCAATCGCATGGAGCAGCAGGAGCAGGATGGCCAGCTGAACCAGGACAGATTCTTGCGGCGTCAGTACTACAGCAGCCAGCCATCTGCCGTGGTGCCCAAAGTGGAGCTCCAGGACCTGCCACCACTCATCGGCGCCATCCTCTCCTCCCCTGTCGTCACCGAAGAGCCTCTTAAGGTGAAAACGATCTATCTCTCTCTCTCTCTCTCTCTCAGATTATGGTATAAAGATCTGACAAAATATCCTGTGGCAGGTTGTTGAGAAGTCAGAGACTGAAGAGAACATCGAAGCAGCGGTGGTCTCGGTGGACTTGATAAAGAACAGGCGCCCATTCCGATGCCAACACAACGGGTGCAACAAGACGTTCAAGAATCCACAAACAATGAAGATGCACCACAAGACACACTACAGCGACGGAAGCGCGGGAGCTCAAGCGTGCACACTGCCGACCTTAACCAGTTCCTCCTTGAAGGCGGGCCACAACAAGAAAACCCCGTCCAGGTGCCCGAAGTGCAAGAAGACGTTCGTCGGATTGTACGAGCTCCGGCGTCATTACGGCCGCAAGCATTCCGAAGGCGAGAAGCCGTTCGGATGCAGCAAGTGCGGGAAGAAGTTCTACATCGAGGTACTCTCACGCTCCGAAATCCTTCTCTCCTTTCCTAACTCTCATGCTAGCTAAGAGTCCTAACCGAGTATGATGCGAAACCTTGTAACGTTTGAATCTCTCCTTGCCTGAGTCTCATGCGAGCTAAGAATCCTAACCGAGTATGATGCGAAACCTTGTTCCGTTTGAATCTCTCCTTTCCTAAGTCTCATGCGATCTAAGAATCCTAACAGAGTATAATTTAGTTTGATGCAAAACCTTGTTCCGTTTGAATCTTTCACGGAGCAAATCCGAAACGTTTCACTCTCCGCTCAAGCACGAGTGACGTAGCAACATTATGAGCCTAATTTTCTCTCGCAATGTGTGACCAGGTTGATGTGCGTGACCACGAGAAGCTGTGCGGGAAGCCGATCGAATGCAAGTGCGGGTTAAAGTTCGCATTCAAATGCAACCTGGTGGCGCACAAGAAGGCGCATCCGGCGTGCCAAGACCACAACAACAACCCTACGACGTCCAACAACAATTCCTCATCATCGTCTGACGACTCGGAGCAGAGCCTGAGCACCGGCGGGCACCAACAAGTGAGGATGGGAGCAATGAAGCGAGTGCGGGAGGAGTCGACCAGCCCGATCCAGTCCGGCATGCACATCCCCGTTCCCGACTTCAAAGGCCTTCCAGAAGCGCCCGAATGCAAACTCGCTCGACTCGACTTTCCCGCCTCTGGTGGCCTGTCCTTCCCGCCGGACACCAACCCGCTCTGGGCCTCCAACATGGTGTACCCCTCTATCTCCTTCGCTAATTTGCCGTTGCTCAACACCAACACCAGCTATCACTGTCAATTCAAGGCGTCACCGCAACCGGCGCTGCTCCCGTTCGACGCTGCGAACTATGAGATGGGGATCGCTCTCCCCTTCAAGGCATGGTCCGGCTGATCCACGGCCTCGATTCAAGGATCGTTTACACAACACGGCACTTCACGGCTTGACACCTCGGTCTTCGGCAACATGGCACTCCGGTAGCGCCGTTTGGTGTAAACGACCCTTGAATCACCAATCTACAATCTAGTTAGAGTTTATAGTTATTTTTGTGAATTTTCGATGGCGGACCATTCTCCGTCGATTCAGATTTGTTGCTCATAGCCCTTGACCACTCCGCCCATCATGTGTGGTCAAGGCCTATGAGGACAAACAGAAATTAAAAAGCGTTTTAGCGCCGGTGGTTTGCAGCAGCGCGGCATTCACAGCGAGCATGAAGAAAATATTTCCCCTGCAGCAGAGTTTGGGGAGAGAGTATAGTGACTTACTGTAGTTTTTTGAGTTTTTTTTTTTTGTTTTTTTGAAAGATTTTTGTTTTAGTTCTGGGAGATGGAGAAAATGCGGCTTGGAGTGATGGGAGGTCTCTCCATTGGAAGAGATGGGGAGAGCTCTGACTCACTCCTTGTTGGCTCTGCTTCGACAGTTTAGATTCTTTAACATTTTGTTGCTTTGAAAACCCCCTTGTGGTGACTACACTTTGATGGAGCTTTATTGGAATAAACTAGTTTTGTTCATTCTACTCCAGAGTTTTGCTCTAGGTTTTGAGCAAGTGTATTACAGTGATTTTCTGGTTCTGTTTGTATGTTTGTCAATAAGCAAGATACGTATGTATTAGCTAAGTTGAGTACTGGATGTGGTATGTTATATGTGGTAGGGTAAGGCCCTCATGCAAGGGCATTCTCATATTTAAGAGCCTCATGCAAAGGTATTCTCATATCTAAGTCAGTGAAAATGCGAATTGAGCCCAAGTATTCAATGACGCAAACGTGAGATTGCTTGTTCGTGTGGTAGAAAATCTTAAATGACGAAGTACAACATGTGATGGAACTGGTTCCTTTGAATTAGAAACATTGAATCCGTAATTGAATGGATAGGCAGATATGGCCATTGAAGCTTTGTAGTTTTCATATTAAACCTTTATGCTAACCAAGCAGGCCTCACATGCTTAAATATCTACTCCAGTTGTTCAACTTTCTTGTTGACAAAGTTGTTTGGATTTTTTGTTTGGCAACCAAAATACCACATTTAAAATTTTCAATTTCATGTTTGAACAAGTCAAACTATCAAAGACCTTGCTCACACTTTTAACCCTTAATTGCCAATGCGGATGGGTTTTGTCCAATGGTTGACAAAACAAAAAATTGCAGAATGGAAGAAAATTGTTTTTCTTCTAAGAAGTGATCATGGAGACACAATCCATCATGGAAGGCAAAAAACAACTTCAAGTAATCCAAATTGTCAGAAGATTTACAAACACAATGTTGGGTCCCATGTTGCCCTTCTTGCAATTTTGTGAGATAGCAAGTAATGTTGCCTTATGTAACTTTTGGAATAGTATCGAATTGTGTGGACATTTGCCACACCACTATGGCATTATTATTGTAGAGGGCAACCACATTGACTAACCTGGCGTTTAAGGTTTAAGCTTGATTTATACCAGCCTATCAATTTGTCAACCTAGCAAGTAGCTTTGGGGGTCCTTGGGCTCCAAAAATAGCCATTGAGTCATGAAGGCATCATCAATTCACCATATCAAAATCAAGAGTTGATAAACATCCTTTTCTTTGAGAAATGTCAGTGACTTTCTTAAAATTTGAGTTTCATGCAAGTCACTTTGGAAAAAAAATTGGCATCCCACAACACAAAATATGCAAATGACACCAAAATTTGTGTCTAATATATGCTCTTCTTGGGGCCTCCAAAATAATGTGAGCATCTCCAACATTGCATTATATATGGCCAGATATTAGGCCCTAGCTTGCCTGACCTTGGAAACTAGGTCCAATGGAGACTTGCTACATATAGAATTTAAGAGGTCTCTTCAAACACATCCGTTGATAGTGGAAGCCGGAGTGTTGTCTCTAAGCTTGAGCATGCTCAAATCTCATGCCTCTTTTTGGAGAATTGATCTTCTCCCTCCCAAATAACAAGAGAAAGCAAGAATTTTTTTTTGTTTGCAAGCAAGCTCTTTTTGCATCTTAGAGAGCAGGGACTCAAAAGAGGAGAGATCAACGAAGCGTAAGGACTCAGAGGAGGAGAGGTCAACAAAGAGCAAGGACTTTAAAGGAGGAGAGGTTGATGGCGTTGTGGCTGGCCCTACTTGTGGTGAGCATATTTTGTGACGAGAGGTCTCTAACCATGAGTCACCCTCAACAAGTAAATTACCACATTGCAAGTCTTGTTTGGCACCCTTTGTGTGGCAAGGGAAGCTTGGAGATAATCTAAAGCCTCCAAAAATATAAGCCTCCAAGCTTCCAAAAGAAAGTGTGACTACACATGGTAATAGGGCCCAACATCTAATAACTCTTAAAGGACCTAGCCTTTTTTTCTTTGAAAATCACTAAGAACTGCCACTTCTAGGAGGTTTAGTTAAAAGGGATTTTATGTTTTGTTTTTTAAAAATCCAACCGTAGGATCTTGCCCCAGACAAAAAAAGGTATTTGTGATTAAAAATATCAGCTCATTTTAGACAGAGAGGAGTGGAGATATTTACATTTGAAGTGAGATTTTTTTTCCCCTTGCAGTCCATAAATTTCAGAAGCCTTTGACCACCTTTACATGAAAAAAATTGCTCTATCCAAAATTGAGCTTTAAATTTTCCATGTAGGAGATCAAGTTTGGTATATGTGGGAGAAATTTCAAATGCATTGGAACTATTCAATACATGGGAAAAAATAGTAAGCAAAAAGAAGTAGAGAATGAGTCAAAACATTGAATTGTTAAGAATTAAAATATTGAAATGAAAAATGCAAATCCCAACAATTATAATGTTGTGATAAACAATCTACTTCCTTTGGTTAAATCCTTTTTCCAAAATATTGAAAATTGAGTAAAATAAAGGACTTCAAAGTTTATTTTAGAGTAGAGAATCCATAATTGCCTACAAACAAAACTCCTCATAACTTTCATCTCATTCATTGAATTGAATGATTCAAAGCTTCTCACATATAGAAAAATCTAGAGAACCATTTTCAAATTTTTAAAGAAGTTTTTGGACTGTCCGGACGGGCAGTCCTCCCCAAATTTTCATAAATTCATGCATAAATTCTTCACCAACTGTCGGAATGAAGAAAAAAAATAGATGCCCACCTAGATCTTTGAATTCCCCACCTTCAATAAAAGTATCAAAAATCACACAAAGTAGTTTAGCCATAGGTAAGTTACCACTAGAAGAAAAACAAGGATAAACGACTAGGTCACGAGAACTGCCTTGCAACTGCACAACAACACCACAACATTTGCACAACTACAATCTAGTCATGCAATTGTTTGTGCAGTTGCAAGGCAGTTCTGGTGACCTAGTCGTTGTGATTAGTGGAGTCGTTTATCCTTGTTTTTCTTCTAGTGTACATGCCCACAATCCCCATTTGTCCTCTAAAAGGATGGTCCTTTAAAGTAGCAACACCCATAATGATCATTGTACCCATAACCATCACCTCTGAAATCTTGGAAAATATGTGGAAGTGAATAGATGTAATTACAAGGATGTACAACTTATGAACATGAAACCTTAGTGTTGGTATTAGGTGCAATTGCAGTCGGCTCTTTAAAATTTCACAACTTATTCTCACATTATCCAAATAATACATTTGAAAGTGCAAAATCATTGTTTCTCTCTTGCTAATAGAACCCTGTAATTTGCTAGATGTTTATTAATGATCATCATGCTCAAAACCCTTAATTTGACAGTTATGGATGCTGCTATCTTAGAGCATCTCCACCGGTGGCTTTGGCTCGCTCAAAGTGGATGAAAAGTAGCCAAACCCCTCTCAATTGCGGAACCCTTTGCTATAGAGGCTAACCTTCTATAACGTGTTATTTGTGTGGTAACCAGATCCAAATTAGGTACAGGGATTGGACACTCCTTCCGGAACTTTCTTATTTGGCGAGTCTAGCAAGTCACTCTTCAAACCACTATTCATGCACTATTCACCTTAAGTTTAGTGAGCTTTATTCTCTACTTCCTTAAATAAGTGGTCAATTACTTATTTATGGGATGTGTTGGAGTGTAAGACCACCTTTTCAAAGAGCATGGGTGGAGATTGAGAGGCCTTGCCAAAGCAGATGAAAAACTTTGAGCGTGAGCGAGTCTGGACTGGTGGAGATGCTCTTACTGGATAAGCTATTGGGACAAATCGTCGCCTGCGACGTCCCGAACCGAGTAAAAAAACGCGACACGTCGCAGGAACGGAATGAAAAAACCCTTCAGTGCCGAGCTTCTCGAAACTTCTAGAAACTCCTCGAAACCTCCTTCCCCTTCATGGTTCTCGCACCGTCAGCTTTTGAGCGGGTCACCACCATGACTCGCAAGCGTCCGTTTCCAAACCAGCGCTTAACTTAATCATCAAACCATCAGGGGCGTCCTCCTTCACAGATTGCTGTTCCAGATTCTAGCGTGCACAGATCATCTCGTCTATTGCGAAGTGTTTGTAGTGCGAATCTTTCAGCGATGAGTCATCCGGAGGAGTCGTCCGCGCAGGCAGTGAAATCGGAGCAGATGGCACCGACCTCTGCACAACAGCAGCAGGCTTCTGCATCGTCGTGCCGCAAGAAAAAGTCGGAGTCCACGAGTTTCTTTGGCGATGTTGTGGACCATATCGACGAGTTTGTCAATGCTTCGTATGATGACCATAAGACTTGCTTGCAGCGGACGCTGAATAAGGTATGGTGTAATGGTGTAAACGCGGCTTGCTTGCTTACTTATGTGTCGGTTCTTCTTACCTTTGCTCAACTGAAATTAGGGTTTGCTAGGTTATGCGTGATTTGCGCACTCTCGCATGCATCGTTTGTTTTAATCGAGGCTTGCTTGCTTACTTATGCGTCGGCTCTTCTTACCTTTGCTCAATTGAAAGTAGGGTTTGCTAGGTTACGCATGATTTGCGCACTCTCGCATGCATTGTTTGTTTTAAGGGAAAACTTCATGGATACCCCTGAAGTTTGCAATATTTTCATAGATACCCCTGCTTTTTCAGAAATATCACAAATACCCTTGGACCAAAAAATTTAGGCGTTTGTTTTGTTATGCATGTCACTTCCTTCTCCCTGTTTGCACACACTATTTCTTTCTTGTTGTGCATGCGCACAAAGGGAGAAGGAAGTGACATGCATAACAAAACGAACGCCTAAATTTTTTTGTCCAAGGGTATTTGTGATATTTCTAAAAAAGCAGGGGTATCAATGAAAATATTGCAAACGTCAGGGGTATCAATGAAATTTTCCGTTGTTTTAATCGGGGCTTGCTTTACTTACTTGTGCGTCGGTTCTTCTTACCAATTGAAATTAGGGTTTGCTAGGTTGTGCGTGATTTGCGCACTCTCGCATGCATCGTTTGTTTTAATCGGGGCTTGCTTACTTATAGCGTCGGTTCTTCGTACCTTTGGTCAATTGAAATTAGGATTTGTTGAGTTGTGCGTGATTTGCGCACTCTCGCATGCGTCGTTTGTTTTAATCGGGGCTAGCTTTACTTATGCGTCGGTTCTTCTTACCTTTGGTCAATTGAAATTAGGATTTGTTAGGTTGTGCATGATTTCGCATGCATCGTTTGTTTTTTTGTGGCGGTTTATGATAATTGTTGTGCGTGGTTGAATTTCCGTGAGAGTTAATTTTCCGGCAAGCTTTTTCTTTAGGGCGTTTGTTTGGTATGCTTTTGATTTTCTTTAGTATCTGCTCCGTGATGGGAAGAGGTAGGGTTTGGAATTTGATTCGTGCTCGAGCGTGTAGAGAGTAAACCTTCATGTTGTGAAGTCTTGCTTGTAATCACATCATATGATGACTTCGCATATTTATTCGAGCTCTCGCGATCTTTGGTGCTCTGGTAAGTTTGGTTTTTAATTATCTCTTTTTTGAATGGTTTGGGGTTTTCTTTGGCAGCTGCTCCGTTTCTTTGTAACGGCAAGGTTAGGGTTTGGAATTTAATTAGGGTTTGGCATCTGGAGAGTAGATTCATGTCGTGAATTCTCGCTTGAGATTGCACCATAAAATACATGATTTTCACCGTTTCCGTCTCATGTCCTTGGTCGTTGCTTTTCATTTCCTTAGGCTTTGAGAGGACAGAACAAGTGAGAGGAATCTTGAAAGATTGTGAATTCTTTTGTGTTACTTTACCAGAACTCAATAAATTGAGCAAGAAAATTGATATAGTGCAAGATACCATTAACCAACAAACATGTGGCCACAAAATGTCAACTAGTGATCGACTTTGGGTGCTATCAACGTACTTTTGGCAAATGATAATTCAATTCCGTTTTCATAACTGTTTCCTAAGATCTCCATGCTTATAGTTACGTAGAGATTCAACTTATTGAGGGGTGTTATGAATCATTCATATGGTTATTAGGTCTTTGTTGTTTTATGCTGTAATAGCTTTCAATAAGTTGAAATTCCTTGTAATTATAATCCCCTGAATAAGTTGAAACTTTTTGTAAGTATAAGCAAGGAGATCTTAGGGAAAAAGCTATGAAAACGGATTTGAATTATCATTTGCCAAAAGTACGTTGATAGCACCCAAAGTCGATCACTATTTGGCATTTTGTGGCCAAATGTTTGTTGGTTTATGGAGTCTTGCACCGTATATATGTAATTTCTGTTTCTTGTCCGTTGACTGACAGTACACATCCGAGAATGGTAGTGTGGTCTTTGTGGTGTATTTGAGGGATATGAGTGATACTTATAAACGTTGCGATTTTCTGTGTTGCAGATGTTCGGAATGTCAAAGGCTGTATCTAACGGAACCGGGACTACCAGTGCAGCTGTTCCCGTGGAGAACGTGATGTCAAGGCCTGCAACTACTGAGTAGATAAATCCAGAAAATATTAGCAAAGCGGATGATTGTTAGAATAAAAAATGAGTCCAAGGGTGCTACTGTACAGCTCGGTGTCGAGATTAGAACAGGAATGTGGTAGTTTAGTGTAGTATCCAGTGTTGAGTATGCATGTAGCTTTGCAGCCTATTTTAAACCTCTTTTATATCAGCATTTTCATTGTGTCTACAGTGGAATGTTGAATTGATGTACATCGCAGGCCTGCATCTTTTATAACCACCCAACGCTTCTAGTAAGTTAACGTATGGAACGAGTGTCGGAAGAGTTCTTAGGGCTATTCCACAGGGTGTTGAAGTAGTTCTTTAAGATGGTACGCCAGCGGAATATATAACAGGTTTCGTTTAAAAGGAGGGCTTGTGGAATGGGATGCCTGGCGAGAAGAGAGTCGGATTTATCAATTGAAAAGGTAGGTATTTCCTTTGAAAATGGATTTCTTACTCTCCCTCCAATACGAAGAATGTTGAATGGGTATCTTGTTGGTTGTGCTTAAAAAAATAAAAAAGAGGTTATTCGAGCGCACATGGTCCAAAAACAGTTGAAACTCTTTGAACAGAGATGGAACTTTGGGTTTTGATGGATGGAAAACTTGGCATTGTTGGTCATGGGCAGTCTTTATAAATGAGGGCAAATTCCTACTTTGGAGTGAATATTTCTTAGAAATGAGTAACTTAGCATTTATCCTACCAATGTTGTGCATGGCCAACATCATTAGTATATGGAACAAGGACCAGTTTAGTTACTAAAAGTGGTAATATACTAAATTATTCATACTTTGATAGTGAGCATTACAATATTCCAGTTTTGAATTTTTATGTTTGATGCTACGAGAGTCCAAAACACTTTGATTTAATGGGGATAAAGTGCACTACAGGTAGTAGCAGTCAAGCTTATTGCACTACCGGTAGTAGACATTCTAGCACTTGACATTGGCATGGTTTTCAAATAAGTCATTTATCAGTTTAATTTGTTAGGGTATGTTCGCACTTGGTGTTAAAGAGCGGTAGTAGCAAAGAAGTTAAGAGTGGTAGTAGCAAAGAAAAATTAGATGTGTTTGGATACATATTGCTAATACCCCTCCTAATATCAAGTGTGAACATAGTTATTTTTATTTATTTATTTATTTTGTCTACAACCTTACAATGACCTACTTTTGGTCTTTGTGTTTTTACAAATTATCAATGTGACCCATGTTAATATTATCAAAGCTTGCCAATAAAATTACTACAAGTTGTTTCCTTGTTCATTCTAAAGCACATTTTGGAGCAATTTATGATCATTCAACAAAGTTTTCATTGCATAATTGCTATGTTGTTGCATATCCGTAAAGACATTGTCAACGTGTAAAGTTTTAAGCAAATGCATCCTTGCCTTTGCAATCTACATTGAATATTGCATTTAGGTTGGCTTAACAATTAGGTTGCCTTACCCACTCATTGCTTGGTAACTTGGATGTGCATGCAACTCTCTAGATATTGAGATTTCACATGGTTTAAGGTAGCAACATCCATAAGCGCCACTATCTCCATGGGCGTGACCTACGCCTATGTCAAGGTGTAGTGACTTACAAATATTTAAAAAATTGGTTATGGGTACTTAAGTGATGGTTATGGGTGACAAAGTGATGGTTGTAGGTAACAAAGTGATGGTTATTGTAAGTGACTTGCATGAAGGTTTTGAGTGCCCCATTGTGTTGTTTTTAGCATCTCCTATACACAACTATACATTTCTAGTGATTTAGGACTTTGAAAAATCTTTGTGAACAATTGCTTGCAATTGGAACTTTGGGATTGATGCCAATATTTTTAGTTTTCTCTTGCTAACTCATAGTATTTTTTTCAAAGTATATCAATTGATTTTCCTACTCAAAACCCTTAGTTTCACGCTTATGGGTGTTGCTGCCTTACTGTTGTTAATTTTTTTTCCCATAACTTTGTTGTTGTTACTAAGGCCTTTCAAGTTTATTTATTGCATTAATTTTTGATGAGATTTACCATAATAAGAGTAAATATTCATATAGTGGAAAATGTTGAGAAATTAGCGAGGGACGACCTAAACGCAATATTCAGTGTACACCATTGCAAGTATTTTTTACCCTTTGTTAGTTGTTAGAATTTAGTAGCCACATGAGGTGCTCCAAGTTTCTTCCCTCAGTGCAAGAGCGCGTTTCACAAATTCTACTTTCATTTTTATGCCTATTTCAAATGTCATGAATATTTTCAGATCATATTCATTCTCAACAGCTACAAAATTGCTATTAAACAATATTAATGTTGCCATGCACGTGCGTTCAAAACAACATGGTGCATGAATATTCACACTTGATGTTGTATGTATTTGCAATGTCTTCAAATTTCACAATTACTTTTACATTTTCATTATTGGCTAATTATCAAAATACACACACAACTATTGCATTATTGCTTTCACAAGTGATGAAATTGTTTTTCAACATCAATACTATGCAATTGAATTAAAACAACTACCATGAATTTAAGGAAATCTCCACAATTTACTACGTAAAATCAAACAAGTATCAACAACTCCACTTAACATACTTGTGCTTGCTAGTTCCTAGTGGTAGTGTACTATCCATAATGTTGTGCATATTGCTATTCCTCAAAGACATGAAGCTCACATTTGGTTTCAACACTCTGTATCTATTGTTCACTTTATGTCAGCACATGAGACTTTCATTTTTTATTCAAAACTTTCCATTATTGTTTTCGTCTCTATATGTAAGTTTATGCTATTATATCTTGGGAAATTTTGATGAACATCCCTGAAGTTTGCAATACTTGTATAGGTATCCCTAATTTTTTAGAACTCGCACAAATACCCTCCGGCCATCATTTTTGAATGTTTGTTCTGTTGTAAAGAGAATTAGTGAAGGTAAGAAGACCCATAAGCGTTAGTTTAAGGGTTTTGAACATGATGACTATTAATAAAAAGATTTAGTAAATTATAGGATCTTGTTAGCAACAAAAAAGTAATGAGTTTGCATTTTTGAATGTATTATTTGGATATTGTGAGAATAAGTTGTGAATTTTTAAAGAGCAAACCGCCATTGTACCCATAACCAACACTAAGGTTTCATGTTCACATGTTGTACATCCTTGTAATTACATCTAAGGTAGGCGCACCCATCCCCGTCATGTCCCCATGGGCGTTACTTGACATTGTTAGGAACTAACAAGTATAAATCAAATGGTTATGGGTAATTAAGTGATAGTTATGGGTGACAAAGTGATAGTTATGGGTGACTTGCATGACGGTTTAAAGTACCCATCTCACTATTTAAGAACCAACAAGCCTTGTTTTTAGCATCTCTTACACATGGTTCCTACAATTTCAGTGATTTTGGACTTTGAAAAATCTTTGTGAACAAATACTTGCAATTGGAACCTTCTAATGCCAATATTTTTGGTTTCCACTTCCTAACTTACAATATTTTTTTCAAAGTTAGTCAACTGTTTTACCTACTCCAAAACCCTTACTTCCACGCTTATGGGTGCACTTACCTTATATACTTCTATAGATTTTCCAAAATTTTAGAGGTGACGGTTATGGGGACACTAATACGTGTGGGTGTTCCTACCTTATGCCTCAGCCTTGTGTTGTGATTAACCTTTCAATTTTGTACACATATTTTCTTGGTACAAGGGTGTTTGTGCATTTGAAAAACCAAGTGCATCTATACAAATATTGCAAATTTTAAGGGTATTCATCAAATTGTCTCTTAAAACTTTTAATGATGGAGATGCACAATTCAAATCATGCTTCTTACAACATGGACATCATGCATGTGTAGATAGTGACAAACATAGAGGAGATGACGTTGGGACCATGTGGCATATTGTGATTCTTTCTAAAATTGGAGCCACTTGCTTGAAGTCACTCTAGAGATCAACGTTCCCTTTTCTTTTTTTTGGGTAGTGTAGAGTGACTTGCACTTAAGAATGTAAAGAATGTAAAGAATGCAAGCAGGTATGGAAAATTTAGACAGAATTGAATAGAATCGATGATGTGTGTCCAATCATCCACAAAATTGAATAATATCAATAAACATCATTCAAGTTTTGACAAACCTAATATTGGCTTGGAGATAGAGATACATTTGACAATTTCATCCATTTTTTCACCCAATTCTTTTTCGTGCAATGGTAAGCAACATCAAATTGAGGTAAGATTTAGACAAATTTTTGTTAGAAATATGTTTGCACAAGATTAATACACGACACTTTTAAATATTCCACAATTTGTGGATGTATCATCTCAAAGCAATATAATCATTGATAATCACAAGGTTAATCATTGTAAGAGAAATGTTTGGGTAGTGTTAAGATCTGACTCTTTTTTATGTGTTTTAGACCTAGTTAAATGAAATGTCTGTTTACAATTAATGCTCGGCTCGGATATGGTCAACGTTTTTTTCTTACTTAAATATTGATTTTATCCAAACATCGCTGGTTTCTATGCCGTAAGCAAACACCTTGCACTTAACTGTTGAGTACACATTTTGTTTTTGCTATCAATGCGTGTCAGCTATACCATTGACAAGTTCAGTTTACCAACTTTGCATGATACCTTTCTGGGTATGAGTCTTAAAATTCTAAATGGATTTTTGAACTTGACTTTTCCCTACTAGAAATCTACAAGAGCTCAATTGTCATGTTGGGTAAATAAAAGATAACAGCAGCCTCTTAAAGAATAACACTTGCATAGATAACAGCAGCCTCTTAAAGAATAACACTTGCATTTTTTAAGGCTTTCTATGGAATCCTCATTGTAACAATCAAAATAACTGGATTATAAAAAGTAATTGTGTGTTGTTTTTTTATATTTGTACACTTACCTAATGATGATAAATAAATAACCTTCATATTAAAATTAAACACCAAAAGAATCTCATGTCGAGCTCCTAATTATATTTTTGTACTTTTAGAGATTTTTTAGGGAATTGATATGTGCACATCGGGGTTGATATTTACACACCCTTTTGGGAGGTAAATTGTAGATTTCTACCATCAGAAATCTGAATTTGAGAATTTTGAATTCAGATTTGGACTTAAAGACCATGATTTAGTTTAGAACCACAAAAAATGTTACAATTGAACAACACCCAATGAAAAGCTTATCTTTTTTGACAAACAAAAGTAAAAGTAACACTTTTTCCCCTAATTAAGCTTTTTCACTTGGTGTTGTTCAATTGCAACATTTTTGTAGTTCTAGAGTAAACCATGGTCTCTAAGTCCAAATCTGAATTCAAAATTCTCAAATTCAGATATTTGATGGTAGAAATCTACAATTTACCTCCCAGGGGGTGTGCAAATATTAACCCCGGTGTGCACATATCAATTCCTATTTTTTATTGATACTAAAAATGTTTTAGAGAGGGCATGTCATTAATAATAATATTGGATAAATCTTAGATTGAGTTTAGTGAAATTTAAGACATTGTGAATGTTGTTTTCATTTAAGTATCTATTAGAAATCATATTGAAGACCTTAGGATATTGTTGGTGACTCCTATTACTTTGGATTTATCATACACAAGTATGCCTTGTACATTATTTTGTGCCATGCCTCTCCAAATTCTGTATGATTTTTGAGGTGACTTTTCATCCTCCCCTTCCACATATTTTTCTCTCCCTCCCCTCTTCCTTGAATTTCAAATTTTGGGTGACTTGCAAACACCCAATGTTTGACACCTACTTTATAATAAAGAATCTCAAACTAATAATAATATAGAAATTTTGATTTTTCACCCCCCCCCCTTTGAGTGTTTCTTCTCTCCCTCCTCCCTCTATAATAGAACTTGTGGTGTTAACCTTTAACAACCGTGGTCAATTCTGGGGTGTGCAATCCTTTGTATGGCCATTTGGGGGAAATTTTAAAATTACTGAATACAAATGTCCACCATAGATTTGACCATACATATGGAAGTATCTTGCAGGGTTTAGTGTTATGCATCATGAATTATGCTCACTCTTTAGTTGTTATGGCCATCTTTTTGCATTCATTGGTGTATTTTCAGCCAATACTCTTTTAATTTTTTCAACCCTCTGGCCACATGCCACCTCATATTGACATGAATATTGTCCTAAACTCTTCACTTCCCAATTCCCTAGACACATCCCCTTTGGCTAATCACCATATTCATTGCCATTCTCTTCCTACACAGGGAAAAGGAGCCGCATAGTCGACCAATTGTTAAAGGGTTAACAAAGATTTATATCATGAGATAAAGACTTGCAAGTGCAAAAAAAATCCTCTATGCGATTTTTTGATTGAAAAAAATCCAAATATTAGCCAAAAATTCATGCTTAATTCAACAACAATATAACTATTATTCTGAAATGCTAAAATTGAAGGAATAAAATTGATTCAAGCTATGTGAGGGTTAAAAGGCACAATACTATTGTCTTCAATGATTTGAAGATTTTATGTGCACAGACTCTAGATTCTTTGCCAAAACATGCTTTTAACCCCTAAAGTAACTGGCATTTCTACGACAAAAGTTGCCATAAACTGCGACCTCTTAGAAAACATCCTAAAATGATTTCTGGGGGTGTTTTTGCATGTTTGATCATATAATCCTAAGAAAAATTTAATACCAAAAATAGAGAAAAAAAAACCAACCCTATTTAGTAAGCAAGACAAGATCATATCATTCAAAGATAAATACTATATAATTTTTGGGCGCTACAAAATGGAACAAGTATGTTGAGAGTAAGTGAAAAAAAACTAGGCCGATTGGACATGTTTATCATGGTGGAATGATTTATTTGTAAATAAGGTCTAGCATTTTCATCATAAAATTGATAGATATTGAAGAGTGCAAAATAATAATTATCTATTTTTTGAGAAAATCAATATAGTGAGCAATCAACTTACACTGAAATATTTGTCAATCAGGAAAACAATTAAAAAGTTAAAACAAATACCTTTAGACTTAGAAGGTTTTGAAATTGGACTTAACCCCTCACTGTCCAAGGGGTCCAAATCGGGCTTCTCTAAATAAAAATTCAGGGATGTACAATGATTTTTTTTAAGTGATTATTATTATTTTTAAACTCTTATTGAAATATAGTTTGAGCAACAGGAGTCTGATTTTGAAAACAAAATAAAGTGATTTGTCTATTCAAGATTTTGTGCAAGGGTGTCCATTGCAAATCTTCACTTTCTAGTGTTGAAGGTTCTTGAAAATGAGCTTCAAGTACACTAGAACTTGGAGTAAAAATCACATTAAAAACTCAATTTAAAAAATTGTAGAATCAATTTTGAGAAACCGTAAATTGATTGAGGTTATGCATGTTATACTTTACTTACTCAAAGTTTTTTGGTACCCTCGATTTTAAGTTTGAGATGCAAAAAGAGGATTGAAAGGCTTCAAAACACTTTCGCAGTTTTAACACCCTCATGATTAAACATTATAATCTTTCAATCCATAAGTGATATTGTTGTGATTTCTTTTCCTATGTGATCTATAACATGTCTATTTTGAATTTGTACGGTTGCGCTTCAAAAAAATTTAATAAGATTGATCAAAATGCCAGCATTTTGTTCACTTTCAAACAAATTATAAGATACTCCAAACTACCATGGGCAGTGAGGGGTTAATCATTCTTTGAATGTTACCCAAAAGTTGAAACCATTTTGTTGAAGGCTCATATGTTCATTTCGTGTGTTTGTTGTCATTACAACTATTTAGTATATGTTACACGGGTGTATCAAATGTATATGTGAAAAGTTTCCAACCTGCTGAACTTTTTTCATTAGGCTGCTTGAGTTGCCCGATTCAAAAAGAAAGTCACATATTCTATCATAATTTCTTGCCATCTTGTTCAATAGTTTTGGATTTTGTGTGCTATAATGGTCTTCTTTATGCCCAAGTTCTATCAATTTTTTTAAAGAATCCATGTCAATTTTTATTTGGAATTGGATGCCTGAGATTATGCTTTTGTCAAAAAAACATTGTTTAGTCTTATAGAGGTTAAATAACATGCAATAGGTGAGTTAGGTCTTTGGCTTTGCTTTTTGATGCATTTAAGTAACTTTGCAATGCTCAAATATTGTTCTACTTACCTTGTTTTAAATTCACGCAACAATTGTGTAATTTTTTTTCTTGTTGAATCAAAGATCAAAACCACATTGAAATCCAGAGGGTTTTTATAGAAATTTACAAAAAGTGGTAGATATGCCTAAACTCCTAAACGTCCAAGCCTATTATTTCTCAAAAAACACTCAAAAATGTAATTTTCAGACATTTAATTCCAAAAACTTTTTTTTCTTTTTTCTACAAATTTGACTATAACATCTTGCATTTCACTTATTCAAGGAGCTAAAATGAAAATTTAATGAAGTCTGAATGTATAAATTGAGAGATATGATCAATTGAAGTTAATATTAAGAGTTTTTTTACATTTGCCCTAACTTTTCAAGCCTTTTTGACCACATATGGTGAATATTTTTTGCACTATGGATGCAAGAGAGATTTGTCCAACATGCTCTAAATCATGTTGGGCATTTCTCCACAAGTCTTCATGGCCAAAAAAAACTTGGAACATGCCCTTCATGAGCCTACATTGCAAACATGTGCTTGAAATTCACAGTACGTTGAGATTTTTTGCAAACCAAATTTTTGATGGTTGTCTTTTGAAAAATGGAAATCCCAATAGCAAATTGGAGGGCTTTATTTTTATTGACAACTACAAAAAAAAGGCAAAAAAACCTAATCTCTTGTAGCTATTGTAATTCAAAGGCTAATGTGTTTATCTAATACAATATTGTTTGGGATATACTCCAACTAGTATATATGCACACGTTTTGCATGAGTAGGACATGTATGAGTAATGCAACGTTTAATTTTACAAAAAATTGATATTTCACAAATCAATTAATGTAGAATCTAATCTTGATTTACTATACAAAAAATCAATATCTCACAACTAATCTAGAATCTAATCCACATGCACCATCATTTTAGTCCTTTTTTGAGACCAACAATACAAGTTGCTTTCATCACAATGCTGCTCTTTAATATTTGCTAGGAGGAGCTTGGCATTGTATTGATTTCTAGCGCATGGTTGGAGGGCATTTGGTGCTTTTATATTTGGGGCATCCTTTATTGTTTCAACTTCCACCAAAAAGTTTTATAAAATTTTGGAAATGGACATGGTTGGAGGGCACTTAGTGTTCTATATATTGGGTGTCCTTTGTTGCTTCAACTTACAACAAAAAGCTCTAGAAGGTTTTAGAAAAGGACGCACTAAGGGGAATTCTCCCACTTAGTAGTATAGATGAAGGGTCATGCCTTCATTAGTTGCCTTTGAGAGAAGCCAATGAAAAATAACATGCACAACCTACCTTAGTTCAAAAAAAATCCACAAAACACTCATAATTCTTGGGTTGTAAATCTAGTTTCAATTAAAATTATATCCCCACTTAGCCCTTGCAAAACTCTATTTCAAAAAAAAAAAAAAAAAAATCCAAAAGAATAGACTTGTCTCTTGTAGGGACAATGGGCAATTAGACCTTAGGGTTCAAGCCACAAGGGTTCAAGCCACAAGGCTTTGCTTTCAGGTTGCTTGAAATTCAATCAAAATAATTTGAAATTCAGGTAAAATCATATGAAATTCAAGCCATTGTCATTGAGATGCCTTGAGTTTGAGGCAAGTTAGACTAGTCAACCATTAGTGTAAATAGAGGATTGATGAAAATTGTTCTCCATTTTTGTGAACACCAACTGTGATTTAATCTTGTTTTTCACTCTTGCCTAATTAAAGGGCATTACTGTTTTTAGATGTCAATGTTTTTTACTGCTCCAATTTTTTGCTATAATGAGTTGATTACATCTCAATTCTAATGTTTTTTTCTTCTATGAATTGAATCTGCAATACACCATGTCCATTTGAAATTTAATTTCTTCTTTCCACTAAAGTTCTTCCTAATTGAAGTTCTATTGCATAGCTTATATAAAATCCCAATTTACCTTTTGAAGGCCTCATTTCTTGGTGTTGTAGCGTGTGTTGTAGTTTGCTATCCATCCTTTGTTCTTGAAATAAGTGCACTTGAAGTTTTCAATTACCAAACCCAAGTGTTTCTAATATTGTTCCTTGAAAGGAAGGTTCTTCTTGGGGAGATCACTTAGTGTATCTATCACTAACCATGTGAGTTAAGTGATTTTTTGTCTCCCTATTTACTTTTAAATGAACTATGATCTCAACTTATAACTTTGCGCATTGTTTAATCATGACTACAGGATTCTATTGCCAAAATCTTCAATTCCATTAATTTATTAAATGATTTTTAGAGAAGGTTGAAAAATGAACTAAACTAGCATATTTTTCAACTCAAATATTTATAGAGAACACACTTAGATGACTATTGCATTGACATTCAAGAAATGTAAACTTTCAATGGAGTCTCTTTTTTTAGAATTTTTTGTGTATTTTTTAAACAATTTTTTCTTATACAAGATAGGGGTGTGAAAGTTATTTTTAGCTTTGTAGTGTATTACTGTACTTCAAAATTTGTAACTAATTCTAAATTACAATTTTTTTTATCATTAATTCAAAACGCAAACTTCCAAAGTAGGAGAATCTACTCATATTTTTTTCTTTTTCTTTTATTGAAGATTTAGAACATAAGATAGGGGGTCCAAAATCTTAACACACTTGGTTTTTAATGGACCCTCTAAGTGATCTCCCCAAGAGGTTGTTCTATCTCTCATTCAATGCAACCTCATTATAAACATATTTTTTGGCATGTGGTGTTATCAACCTTCTATTTAAAAGATAGTGGAAAGTGAATCAAAATATTTATATCTCTAAATGTCATTTAATTCCTATAATAACTAAACAAAAAATAAGTATTTAAAATATATAGTTTTAGGATTTGAAGAATATAATTGACTTTGAGTAGCTTTGCAAATTGAGACAATAATTGTAAGGGGTTGGCAAACTCTTTGACCAAATAACAAGTGAAATTTGTTCTATTCAACTATTATTAAAGGGTGTTGTTATTGTTATTAATACAAGGAATATAACAAATCACAAGCTTTTTTTTATACTTTTGCTTATATACTTGCTTAAAAATAGAACATAAATTAGTAAGCAACTAAGTTGATTGAGTCTCAAGATTGAGTAAGTCCATGAGAATCTCCAACTTGTTCAAAATAGTGTTATGTTGGATATAACACCAGGGTTGCTAGGAGGTGAGCTTGTGAGCAGGAGCCCATGAGCCTGTGAGCCTGTGAGCTTGTGAGCTTGTGAGCTTGTGAGCAGTTAGTTTTAGACCTTGAAATTTACAAAGAGGTTCTATTACCATGGGTTTAGGGTAACCAAAATAAGTCGCATACCTATTACTTGGAACAAGCAATGGGGTGGCCCTTCACAAATGATATGTATTTCGCGGCCCTACCATCTTGAATGATTAGTTTTTGTTTCTTTGTACATAATGCTTGACGTATAAATGTAATTCATATTAGTTTAAACTAGCTTGTTTTGGGACCTCTTATATGTTGTTTAAATTGTTCTTCATTCAGTTAGTACCGGAGACTAGGTTATTTTTCTGAACATTTGTCCAAGAATGATCTCAAAGACAGTGTAGTGTCCGTGAAAATAAATTACAAACTTCCACTGGAAGTTCCTTCTACAATGGTTCTATTATTTGAACATTCTTCCAAGAATGTTGTCCAAGGGTGGCTACTATCTGCAAAGAAATGGACTTGAACATTCTTCCAATAATGATGTCTGAGGTTGGTTATTGTCCGCAAAGAAATGGACTTAAACATTCTTCCAAGAATGATTTTGTAAGGTGCCCTATGTCCGTGAAAAAATGTACTTGAACATTCTTCCAAGAATGATGTCCTAGAGAGGCTACTGTTCATGAAGAAATGCACCTCACTCCATTGAAGTTTACTGCAAGTGAACATTATGCCAAAAATGATGTTGTAGGGGTATCCTTGCCCATGAACATTTTTCGCATTTTTCTTACAAAGTAATAGAACTTCTATTGTGTGCTGTATGTAGAACTTCAACCTAGAAGAGCTGACGGATATGCCTACTTGCAATTTGCCGGAGACAGTTTGCAACAAGTGGCTTCAAATGCCTGGTAATTGTGGAGGTAATATACTTGAAGCTACTTGTGACGACGGCTGTTTTGTTCTTCTCCGTTTGTGACCAAATAAATATACCCAAAACTATGCACTCACTCTTGCTCATCAGATCTGAACTCCCTCTTCGACAACTCGTATATTACACTGCCAAGTCATGGCAAATCAAATTCCCTCAATTTTTGCACCTATTCTTCTTTTTCTTGAATACCACCTATATCATTTTATTAATGCCCTATCATGTGCTACAACAATTTAGAAAATCCCTAAAATATTTGGCTTAATCTACTTCAACTACACGGTTATGGGTGCAGCCCAATATCCATGGTAATAGGACCCTATTCTTAATTTGAGTACTATTTTCATTTAATTACTACAAGTGTTTAAACTCATCAATGTAAATTTTCATTAATACTTCAAATGTTTAGGATTTAGGCTCCACGCTCATGACTTTCTTGCTCAAGGCTCACAAGCTCACCACTCGCTGCTCCCCCAATTGTGTCGTTGCTTAAAGAGTTTAGACAATGTAGGTTGAGAGCAGATTCGGCATAAAATAATTTTATAAATTGCCTAATTATTCCATAAATTATTTTCCAAAAATGTCCAATATCAAATAAAACAAAAAATTAGAAGATACTCAAAAAAATGCTTGATTATACTAAAAAAATTAATTGAATGCTAAAATAATAACAATTTTTATAAAAATATATAATCTTCACTTAATTATGAAACCTGATGCCAAATTGATTTTTTCACAAAAAAATAATTAATTCGGCAGTGACTTGCTGAATCTGCTCTCAACATACAGTATTAGACATTTGCATACACAACATTCACAAAAAATCATTCAATGATTGACCATGCAATCTAGAAATACACAAAGGTTAACATGATGAAATTAAAACACAAGGATTCCGTTAGTAAATAATTTAATACTTTGTGGTTTATGTGATATGTGCAAAACTTTCACCGACTTAGATAGTGTTGTACAATAAGAGGGAAAATATAGGATTTTTTCGTTTACCAACGATGAACATTTGAAGATAGCAACATTTTACAATCTTTGTTTTAATTTCCTCACAACTTTCATATTAATTTCCAAAGATTCATAGCTCATTGAACAAGAGCACAAAAATGTGAATCAATATAAAGTAAGATCCCAACTTCTACTTGTTTCACAAAGGAAAAAATATTTCATAAATGTCTAGTTGAAAAATATTATTGAGTATAGAGCTCAAAAGAATGAGGGAATGACTAGGGGACTCCCCAGTTGCTACGTGGACACCCTTTATAGTTGGACCTATTAAATTTGAGATAAAATATGAAATAAAATCAAAAAAATATTTTAGCACACATTTGAGTCTACAAGCGTTATAAACATATAAAAAAATATTTCTCATTTGTGACATGATCAAGAGTTAAACCAAACGCTCCCTTCATTTATAAGTTTAACTCTTGATCATGTCACAAATGAGACCTATTTGTTATATGTTTGCAACGCTTGCAGACGTTGATGTGCACTAACACATTATTTAGATTTTATTTCATATATTTCGACGTAAAAATAATCTCAAATTGGGCTCTAAGGGGTGTCCATGTAGCAACTAGGGGTGTCCACGTAGCAACTAGAGGTGTCCACGTAGCAACTAGAGGTGTCCACATAGCAACTACGGGGTGTCCCCATAGTCATTCCCAAAAATAATCCAGGTCAGCCAGTTGAGAAGAGGCATTACGAGCACCCCCCTCGTGACCGGCCAGACCGGGCAACTCGAATGGCTTTAGAGTTTAGGGGGGGAGAAGGGGGATCCTAGAAATTCAAAATGCTGGAGTACGCGCGCAATTCAAAAATCCAGCCTCGGAGGGCGGGAGCGGGAAAAAGCAAGAGTCACCACAGCCTATCTCCCTCCACCTTGTCTCGCTTGTCGCTCCCCAGTCACTACATTAGACCAGCTCTCGTCTCGTCCGCTGCCCTTTGCTGCTCATCGCTCCCTCGCTCGCTCGCTCACCCGCTCACCCGCTCGCTCCCTCGCTCGCTCGCTCACCCGCTCACCCGCTCGCTCCCTCGCTCGCTCGCTCACCCGCTCACCCGCTCGCTCCATCGCTCGCTCGCTCGCTGCTTGCATTTCGAGTTACCTTTCCTTTCCATCTATCGATTGCTCGCTTTGCGCTCTTGTGTGTTACTCGAGCTCTCCATTCCTGGAGAGTTTTGTGTTGTTGTGTCCATTTGTGGACGAGTTTTCCTGTTGCCGTTGTTGCTAGTTGCTCGTTTTGTATTGTGTGTGAATTTGGATTGTTCGCGAACCGGAGCTTTGCACTCGCTTCAGTATCTGGTACCTTAGCAGCTCGAGAGAAGGATTTCGTTACGTCCTCGCGCATCTTTTTGTGTTTAGAGTGTTAGGGTTTGTGTTTGTTTGTTTCCATGGCCGCCGACGCTCCAGTTGTTGACCCAGTCCCTGCAGCCGAGTCTGTGGAGGAAGTAAAGGCGGACGAGAAGCCCGTGAAGGTATCGAAGACGAGAATGGCGAAGGCACCGGTGGAGAAGAAGACGAAGACTGTGAAGGCTCCTAAGGAGAAGGCTGTGAAGGCGCCGAAGGAGAAGGTGGCGAAGGAGAAGACTCCGAAAGCGCCGGCGTTGCATCCATCTTACCTAGTGGTAAATGCCATATAGAACTCCCTTGTTTTATTTTTGAGTGCTGGTATGATTATTTGTTCTGAGGTACTTCTCTGTAGAGACACCGTGTGCTTGTTGTATATTTCCCTCTTTTTTTCTCTGTGTGTGGCTCACGGGTGATTAGATTGTAGTCTGGGGTTTCATGTACGTGAAATTGTATTTAGTGAGCATGTTACTTCGGAGGGGTTTGCAACGTAGTTAAGCAGGTGTTTCGTGTGCTGATGAATGTGATGTTGTGGATTTATGGCAGATGGTGGTTGAGGCGATTGGCGCTCTGAAGGAGAGGACGGGATCTAGCCAGTATGCCATCGCAAAGTACCTGGAAGACAGGTACAAGACGGGACTGCCATCGAACTTCAAGAAGATGCTGACGGTCCAGTTGCGCAACCTGACGAAATCCGGGAAGCTGGTGAAGGTGAAGAACTCGTACAAGCTCTCGGACGAGTTGAAGAAGCCCGCGAAGGCGGTGAAGGCACCGAGCGCACCGAAAGCAGCAGCGAAGGTGGCGCCCAAGACGAAGGTCGTGAAGAAACCCTCGACACCGAGTCGACTGAAGAGCAAGAGCGCCGGGGCGGCTGGAGCGAAGTCCAAGGTATCAAGTGCGAAGGGAACTAAAGTGGCGAAGCCGAAGCTCGTGGGGAAGGCGAGTGCACCAGCGTTGAAGAAGGCAAAAGTATCGGCCCCTGCGAAGAAATCCGCTCCAGCAGCGAAGAAGGCGAAAGCGACCGCTCCAGCGAAGAAAGCAACTCCGGTAACGGCGGCGAAGAAGGTTGCTGCAGGAAGGAAGCCCCCGACTGTGCGCAAGATGGTCACACCGAAGAAGGCCCCCAAGAGCGTGAAGGCGAAATCTACGAAGCCCACAGAGACGGCGAAGTCTGCTGCGAAGAAAGCGAAGAAGTGAGACCTTAACCTATCGTGTTACAATTGAACTGGTGTTTATGAACACCACCACCTTGCAGGAATGGTCAATGTCTTGAATGGTTGCATGCAACATGTCTATAGGTTCTGAAAAATCTCTTTGATTGTTTTCTTAAAGTTGCGTGCAGGAGAGTCAGTGTGGAGCTTGTATATTAGTACACATTCTCTTTTAAGTCTCCTTGTGCACGGACGCATGCAACACCCTGAGTCTGTGGTTGTACTTACTGTCCGAGGGTTTTGCTTATGTGCTTAGCTGCTTGCTGGTTCGTAAAGCATCAGTTACAATATCCTGAATACAGCAGCATTTTCGGTGCATGTGGTTGCATCGATAAATTCTGAATGTGTACAGGAATGTTATCAGCTTCGCTTGCGTTTGTGACGCTCCAGTTCTTATCTGGAAAACTACCTGTATCATGCTATTCTTGCTTTGCAAATATTGCTCTGTGTGGGGTTTTGCAAATACTATTTGAGGGATATATCTGTCAGTTTGTTAACATGATGTCGTTTGCCTCCGAAGCATTCTATCTCATCGTCCTCGGCATCGTCTTCATACGAACTGGAGCTTTGTGAAGTCAATGGAAGGTGCGCTATTGCCTCCGGGTTTGCGAAAGAAGTACTTTTGACATTTGTATTTGACGCTGCTGCTGCTGTCGACTTCGGCATTTGTGTGTGTAGACCATGGAAAGTCTCGCCAACGCCTATCGAAGTCGTGATACAAACAAAGCCCATGCCAACCAGAGTTATACAAACAAGGCGCAAATCGTATAAGAAAAAACTGGTTGTGTACCGAGTGGAGAAATGAGGTGGGAGTTCGGGATGGTCATGTATTTTATGTACCCCAGATAGAAGAGCTTCATCGTCTGAAGGAGAATCAGAGACAATATAGCCACTTCTGCGGTTGTTCACTTAAACTGTGATAATAGCAATTCTAGTAGGTTTAACCCTCATCATGGTTATAGTTATATCAATGTAATTTTCATAATTAGCGCACATTGTAAAAAAACATTGTATACATATGCTTATAATTTAGGCTTAATATTGGTTTCCACTTAGTTCGTAGCTGTTAAAGAAAATTTGGTATAAATTTTGCTAACATTTAGCCACATTTGGGAATGCTGCGAGTTACAGTTTACCATTAAGGAATCTAGTAGGGTAGCGGTTCTGTGCAAAGCACTTTTGCCATTATGTTTTTTTAGGGAATTGAGACATGTACAGTACCCGCCCATAAATTTTCGTCACTTTCCTATGTAGTTCAAAAGACATTTTATTGCATGGAGTTAGGATTTTGTTGAATTGAACCTTAGATGTTGGATTTTTATGCAATCCCAATCAGGCATACCAAATTTCATTTCTTAAAAATCAAAACTTTATTTTTGGTGGATTATTTTGTATTAAATTCATGGTTTTACAAGATAGTTTATTGAAAAATATTGGTGATGAATTTTTGAGACGTGATTGCATAAGTATGTAAGAAACATCCATATGCACATCTTCTATGCTAAAAAGAACTCCCTTAAGTAACAAATATTTAATCTACCAAGATTTCAATGAGACCTTTAATATGACCAAATTTTGTAAAATAGATCTTTTTATTTTTTAATTAGATATTCACCAAGGAAACGTAACATCTTGTTATAAGGTACAAACTTAGTCACAATGTAGGAATCAAATAGCAAATCTTGATTTTCTATAAGAAATATCTGTTTTTGAAGTACATTTGAAGTACAAAGGAAAGTGATGAAAATTTATGGGAGGGTACTGTACATTGGGTTTTTGTTATATGTAACATTGAGGGGTCAAATTGACCAATGCAATCAGCAACCACCTTCCCTCTGCCATCCCCTCCCTTCTTGGTTTGGTTTATTGCATATATATTGATGTAGGGTGAAGGTGGATAATCTCAGCTTTTTTTGCAAACACGAGTGAAAGTAATAATTGACCCCATGCTTGGCATCGTTAGTTGTATCTTTGTGGTTCTAGATTAAATTATGGTGTTTGAATTTCAATATAAATTCAAAATTTCTTAACAATATAACAAACACCTGAAAATTATGGACCAAGAGTATATGTGTAATTTTCTGAAAAAACATGAATATCTATATAAAGATGGCAAACTTCAGTGGTATCCATGAATTTTCCCCTTATTTTATGGGGATAATCTACCAATTGACAAATAGTCTTACAATAAAATTTGCACATAATATCCAAATGCCATGCTTATAAGGTTATATTCACACTTGATGTTAGGAGGGGTATTAGCGTATGTTCACACTTGATGTTTGGAGGGGTATTAGGGTATGTTCACACTTGGTATTAAGAGAGGTAGTAGCAAAGGAAAATTAGATATGTTTGGATGCATCTTTAGATTGCATTCATATTGCTAATTTGCCTCCTAACACCAAGTCGGTGAACACACCTTAACCCCTAAAAATTGAGGAGGACAAAAAATGTCCTCTAGCTCTAAAAAAAGATTCTATGTTACAAAAAAAAGCTGTTTTTCATTTGATTTTTTAGAAGTGATTATATACACTTGGTCCATCATGGAAGGCAAAATTTTATCTCATCAAATGCATTCATATTTTTAATAAACCCAAATTGTGATAAGATTCAGAAACATAGTGTTTTGTTCCAAGTTGCCTTTTTTGCAATTTTCATGAGGGCATCATGCAGTGTTGCCTCCTACAACTTCAAGAAATTATACTACAATTACCAAGCTTTGAGATGAACAATGTAAAGTATTGTAGCCAAGCTGGCTATGGTGACTAGCCCGGCATTTAAGGGTTAACCAATGTGAATGTAGTCTAAAGATGTAACCAAATGCATCTAGTTTTCTTTCGCTATTACCACTCTTACCACCAAGTGTGAACATACCCTAACTCCACCTAAATTGAATTTTTACATTCCTATAAAAGAGGAATCCTGACCTCGTTTGTCACAATCATGACAGTTTTGAAATTTCCCCTTGGGTTGGTGTTTTAGTTTGGGGCAACAAATCACAAGAAAGCAATTTTTTTTAGGAGCCTAAAATTAGTGCCAGAGTTAGTGAAAACATTGAGTGTGATTTGCCAAAATTCACCAATGAAGGGACTACTTTTACCCCCCTTTTCCCACATGTCACACCACAATCATTTGCTTTAGATGTCTTTTTGCACTAAAAAGCTGGGAATCGCCTGTGGTGTCCAACGTTTTTTCTGAGAGACTGCTGTCCTCCTCGCATTGGAATTTTTTTGGAGGGAACTAATTACATTCGTTGAAACTTGTTAGAGCTGGCAAAATTTTGCCACCAAAAAAAACCACAGTGTAGACTTCACCAAAAAATAAATAAAAGAAGTCAGATTTGCACCCAAAAAAAAAGTAATCACCAAACTAGCACCAAACACAAAATTCCAATTTAAACACTAATCACAACAGTTTTGAATTTTCCCACAGGTAAGTTTAAGGTAAACCTATCGTTCACCGAGCATCACCCAATGCTAACCCCTAGTTTTGAGGTGTGCACCACTCACTCTTGAACCCATAGTGGAGCAGTGAATGCCACTTGCACAAGCGAACCTTGCCACATGTTAGCTTAAGAGCTAGTTTGGGAGGGTTAGGATTGAGACAATCAAGCACATGTGTAGGAACTCATCCAAGCAGTTTCAAGGATAGTATAGAGTTACTGATAGAAACCCTATGAGCTGCAATTTTGATCTTTAATATAAAATAATCTACAATACTTTTTCCCACAAAAATTACGTTCCGTGATAGTTTGTTGAAAGGCTACCCCTACAGGTTTTTTTTCTGGAATTTTCCAAAACCTCGAGGGTATAGGTACGTTTACCTTAGTCGTGTAGCCAGCGGGCGAGAGAGCACTCCCGAGCACCGACAATCGAGCGATGGCGATGCAGTCTTCCGGCGGGGCAAGCAACGGCCCATCAACCACCCCGCCCTCGCCACTTCGAAATCACCCCCCCCATCCCATCGTCCCCCCCTCCCCCCCCGCCCGTCTCCCTTCCATCCCCTCCTTAACCGCGCCCAAACGACGCCTGAAAGCATCACAGGCAAACCAAAATCCCAAGCAGCAGCTAAGCTCATGCCACAATGCCTTCTCATCTCTGCAAGCCCAATGCCAACACCCTCGTGTTCGCTCGTAGAGTGCGGCCATGCTGCAGGACTTTGAGATATCCGATTTCCATGTATTGTGAGAGGAGATCTATGTGACGATGGTGGCGGTAGAGTCTTTGAGCCTGGCTCGTCTCCGCCATTGCCAGGGCGAGGTTGCAAGGAATCATGTTGCGAGCACTTGCATTGCGAGGACTTGTATTGCGAGAAATAGTGTTGCGAAGAATTGTGATGCGAGAAATAGTGTTGCGAAGAATTGTGATGCGAGAAATAGTGTTGTGAGCACTTGTGTTGCGAGAAATAGTGTTGTAAGGAATAGTGTTGCGAGGAATTATGTTGCGAGGACTTGTGATGCGTTTGCGGAGCTGGGGAGTGTGAAGGTAGCGATCAGTCGAGGGGATTGTTGGCAGAGAAGGATTAGGGTGGGTGCATTGCGGAATGAGAAAGAGCGAAGAAGAAGAGGGAGGTCATCGGAGTTTTGTTGTGTTCAAGCTGTAGCACCGCCGTCTGTTGCGCGGACGGAGAAGACATTCCGTTTGCCCATCGATTATTACCAGGTGAGTCGTCCTCAGTCCTCGCAGTGGCTGGATTTCTTGATGGATTGTTTCGAATTTGTCTCAAGCATCCTGTGCTTTCAGGATTTCTTTGGAGGCTTCAGTTTAGACTTTGCTACCCTGAATTTCTTGGATTCTCTTTGAATGTTCTTGAACCCTTGCATTTCTTGAAGGAGCTTGCTTCAGTACAGTATCTTTGGAACCGTCCGTATCTGGATTTCTTTTGGACACAATCTGGAACTCACGATAATCCCTACAAAGTCATGTTTCAGTTGTTGTTGGAATATTCTTACCTCTGTGTGATGGTTTGAAATTCTTCTTTTAACTTAATAGTCTAAACTGTTTCGCAATGTTTATGAGAGATTTTTGGGAACCGCTCTAGGATTTCTCTGTTTTCTGTTTTGTTCTTCTCTTTTCTGGAGCGATCGACAACCGGAGGGAGTAATGCTGTTAGTTTCGTGGTACATTGGTGCCTGCTGCTTTGGATGAGAAAACTTTTCTCATGAAGGGATGAATTTTGTAGAGAAGAGTTTTTTCTCAGGCATTGTTTATTAATTGATACTATGGTGCATGACACTTGTAACCAACACCTCCCAATTCAAGTGGTTAGCCTAAGGCTATGTCAAAAAAAAAGATATCAAAAATTCAAGTCCACCAAGATGAAGCTTAGAGTTTGTCCCACTTGGTGGTGGAATTACTTTTGAGCTGATGAGTATACATGTTGTGCTTTAGTATTTCTTGTTTGGTCAATACTTGTTGGTTATAAGTGTCATACACTATATGTAAAATGACATTGCAATTCCGGATGGTCGAGAACTTGTAATCACAAACGTTCCTTAGAAAGTGAAAGCTCAGCACGAACTGAATCCAGTGAAACGAGATGTAGAGTTCAGCAGAATTAGACTTTTCTCTGTTTTGTACTTAGTTGCCTTGAGTTCCAACAATGGGATCAGATCTTCTGCATTGAAAGCTCTGTCGGTAAGTGTAAGATCTTGAGAAGTGCAATGGTGATTGGAACTTGATGTTTGTGGATGTTGTAGTGCACTTATGAAGATCCTGAAGCCCTGATGTTTGTGGATGTTGTAGTGCATTTACGAAGATCCTGAAGTTGTTTTGGAGATGAAATTATGAATGGTAATGTTGTTCGTGGTGACAGATATTGGGAGCTGAACCACAGTACCTGGCAGAGGCTGTAGTACAAGGGTTTGAGTCTCGGGTGAACAATCCTCCCCGAGAGGGCTTCAGTCAACAGGCGCTGCTTGCACGGCTTGAGATCTTGAGAGGAGCGCGTGACTCCCTCGCCGACCCAGAACTCCGGGCAGATTATAACCAGGCGCTTGCTGAAGACGAGGCGGATGCCCTCATTCTCGACGTTCCATGGACTAAGGTGAGACATCACAATTGTCTTGAGTGTTTTAAAAAGCAAGGCTTAAGGCATATTTTTACTTTGAATTTCAACGAACTGGAATTTATGTATATACAGATATAAGGTAGAGGGATGCTATTTGCATCACTTCAAGCATCTGTAAGAGGATGCTTTCATTGGAAGATCTGGGATTTACCGTATGCAGATAAGGTAGAGGGATGCTATTTGCATCACTTCAAGCATCTTAACATCTGTAAGAGTATGCTTTCATTGGGAGATTATTACAGAGCTATGGAGAGATCGCTTTGGGCATAAAGAGCTAAATCTGTCGAGATCAAAACTTTCTATCATTGTATATGAATTTCTTGGCCAGTTAATGACAGTAGACAATCCCATTTTCAATGAAAGCCAAGTCATACTTACACCACTGGCTTGTAAGTTCAAGCAAGTTTAAGAGTAGATGAGTTTCTGTAGGAGACGGTATCAGGTCTCTAACGGTTTTAGTATCCTCTACTGTATGCGCTCTATGCTTGGGTTTATCAACAGTGGAGAATCGCTGAATCAGGTTGGAGGAGCTCTTTGTTTACTTCACGAGGTTCGTGAGTCGGAGGTGGTACTGCAAGCAGGACAGGCACTTTTAGCGCAGCAAGAGAATCTATCAGACACTTTGAACCGAGATGTGTCACTCGCGATGGCACTTTCTTATGTGGAACTGTCGCGAGAGGCAATGGCGGAGTCACCCTCAGCTGTTGTGAAAAGCTGTTCGCTGTTGGAGTCTGCTTTGAAGGTTCTGAGGGTAAGGTTCATAATCTCAACAAACACCATATTAGGTAAATTGGGAAAAACGAAGGGACCGTTTTGTACTCCACCTTAATTTCACATCAGTAAATGTAGGCATAGCTATTGCTCAAAAGTTGTCATTATCAAAGTTCTTGGAGGCAACCATTGAGACTTCACTATTGTACAAGCAAATGCACGCTTGTTTTTGTGTGATATGCTAATATATCCATAATGGGGGCAGAAATAGTGAAAGTCCCAGAATGTATTGTTTTTCCCAATTTAGATAATATGGTGTTTTAACAGTTTGTGGATGCTGTTGTAGGATGATTGTGTATATTTGCAAACTGGTCACTTATTTTCTACTGTGCACCATGTTGTTGGTGTCATCAAGTTATGGAGACGCTGGTGTGTTCATGCAGAATGTGAGCGGGCGAGCGTTGGCTTTAAATTTGCAAGACCAGATCGAAGGGACACTTGACGAGTTGGCCGGTCGTTGCATTCTGGAGCTTCTTGCCCTTCCTCTTGACAAGAACTACGAACATCAGCGAGAGCAGGGGCTCCAGGGAGTACGGGCGTTGTTGTGGAATGTGGATGCAGATGGCAATAGCCCTCCTGTGGGTGGGTTGACTCGTGAGGAATTGATGAAGGAGGCGTTCGGTTTTATGACTGCTGGAGAGCAGGTGCTTTTCCTTAAACCGATGTTTGTTAAAATAAGATTCTATGACAGACTCGCATATTACATGTTTGCTGTGAGATGATTAGCAGAGCAGATTAGTGGGGTAAAGAAGGTATATGTGTAGGCTTAATAAGACTTGCGTTTGTCTATAACCTCTCAAATTCCTTTTTTTTGTTCTCAGCGAAAACCGTGGGATGGCTGGCATCTCAGGTGGCTCTATTTACAGCAACGCCCACCAGCATCCCTGCCAACAGCTCCGAAGTATATATGGCGGCATTAGCACATGTGGCTGAAGGCTTTGTTTCCAAGACACCACGTTTGATTCAAGAAGCGGATGCTTTACTTCTCCAGCTCCAGCAGAACAACGCATCGCTGGCGGACCTCGGAGAGCCTCCTCAGCTTGAGTTCACCTTGGAGAGGGGGATTTGTGCTCTACTTATTGGGGAGGTCGAGGATTGTCGAGCGTGGCTGGGTTTAGAAGACGAGACTTCACTCCTCCGGGACCCTTCGATTGTGGATTATGTGTATTCGTACTCTGAAGAAGGGGAGGAAGCTGATTCTTTGCCTGGATTGTGTAAATTGCTAGAAGGGTGGTTAACGGAGGTAGTGTTCCCGAGATTCAGGGATACCGAACCTTTGCATGTCGAGCTCAACTACTATTTTGATGATCCCAGTGTACTCAGCTACCTGGAAGGACTGGAGAAGGGGAACGGCTCGCACATGGCTGCTGCTGCTGCAATTGTGCGCATTGGAGCAGGAGCTTTGAAGGCCACTCTCAAGAGAGTCTTTCCCATCGGGCACAACGGCGCCTTCATCACAAGTGCTGACACTGAACAACACCCTGTGGAGCTTCCACGACGAGACTTCCAGCAGTTTGTGACACACCAAGGTACTGATGGCGATGCACGAGATCCGAGTGTTGCAACAGGTTTTGAAGGTGGAAACTGGGAGGACGTTGAGGTGGAACAGGAACGTGACATTTCTAGCGAGGATTGGAAATCAAGTGATAATGGTTCTATTCGAGGAGGTGGTCGAAGAGCTATCGAAATCGCCTGCACTGGTCTTGTGTTTGGTGCCTTGGTAATGGCGGGTATGCATTACGTGCCACTAAGTCCTCGAGGAGCTGTTCAAATACCACATCTCCAGCACCTGCTCAAATCTATGGCCCATGTTTCTGTTACAGGTATTCCATCATCTGGCTACTTGTTTTATATCATTAGAAAAAATAAATCGTAATCTCACTTTTGCATGTCCTCTTGCCTTTTCTGACGAAGTTGTTCAGCTCTACTTGTTAGCGTCCCTCGAATGGTTTGTAACAAATAGCCTGGGGTTTTCAGACGAATTTCAAGTGAGCTCTATTTAGAGAATTTTGCAAAGCACCACCGAGGAATACGTGCGTCTTTTATGCTGGTAGTTAACAATGCGTCCAAGCTGAAAATCAGAAGGTCTACTTTTGAAGCCTATGTTCGATCAGAATAAGAATTTGGAACATGGTTTTTTTCTGTTGTCACAAATGTGGGTTAGGATTTGGTCTTTACATTCTTGTTACCTTGAATCTTCTCCAATTATTCATTTCCACTACTGGAGATATCAAAGCGGCTACTTTTTTGGCCAGTGTCTGGGTTAAGTTCTCTTAATTTTGGAAGGTAACTGATTTGTTTGAAGGGGGATGCTTGTCGTGAAGGATTCAGGAAACGAGACGCTGTAGAAGTGAAGGCCTCGCAGATGGATGCTAGATTGGCGGAACTCATGATCCATAAATGGCAGGCGGCCAAAGCCCATGCGCTTGGTTCTACCCATGACATGACTACTTTGCCCGAGGTACATTTTACTCTCACTTAGGATAAAACTCTTGTGTTTCTCAAATGGCCAATAAAGGCCATACTACGGAGTTTAAGCAAATCATTTAGAAATCCTCAAGGAAGATATCAATATGTACGTATTGAAAGAAGAAACCAAGAACACCATATTAGGTAAATTGGGAAGAATAGTACATTCTAGGATTTTCGCTATTTCTGTCATTATGTACCATTTTAGCATATTACAAAAAAACAAGCGTGTACTTTCTTGTACAATAGTGAAGTCTCAGTGATTGCCTTCAAGAATTTAAAATAATTACAACTTTGAGCCTATAGCTATGCCTACATTTAAGGTGAAGTACAAAATGGTACCTCCGTTTTTCCCAATTCACCTAATATGGTGTTCAGGGCTTCTAATCTGAACAACAGTTTTTATGTTTGTGTTGGAAGCTTAGATATTTTGGTGATAAGAACAATAACGCTGATGATCGTAGTTTCAAATAATTACAACTTTGAGCTATAGCTATGCCTACTTATATTGTATATAAGATTAAGGTGAAGTACAAAATGGCCCCTCCGTTTTTCCCAATCTACCTAATATGGTGTTCAGGGCTTTTAATCTGAACAACAGCTTTTATGTTTGTAGTGTAAGCTTAGATATTTTGGTGATAAGAACAATGATGCTGATGATTGTAGTACAGAAATGTGTGCACAGTTTGTGAACTCGAGTGTTGCTGAGCCGCTGCTGCTGGGGTTGCTGTTATGCAGGTGCTGGAGGGGGAGATGCTGAAGAGCTGGACAGAGCGTGCCAGCAACGTGAAGCGGCGTGGCTGGTTTTGGGAGTACACGCTCCTTGGTCTCACGGTGGACAGTGTCACGGTCAGTGAGGACGGGAAACGAGCCACGGTGGAGGCCACTTTGCACGAGGCAGCGGCACTGCTGGACCGGGCTTGTCCCGAGCGCAACGACTCGTACCGAAGCAGTTACTCCACCAGATATGACTTGCGCTTCGGCTTGGATGGTTGGCGAATGTGTGCAGGAGCTGTTTTGCGCACTTGAGAGAGGCTGAGTGTGACTTTTTACAGCCCCTTCCCTCTTAAGCGTCGGAGCAGGTTTGTGTGTGTATGTGCCTGTTTGTCCAAACTGTGTGAAAATACAACGGTTTTTGCTCTTTGGATCTACCTTTTTTTTTGGCGTCAGTACTTGAATGATCTTTTTCCATGAAAAACATCGTAGTTTTGAGCCAGTTTTCATTCACCCCCGAAGAACAAAACTGAGTTTTTTTTGTCTGCAGGAGCTGTTTTGCTCTCTTAATTAACCCCTGAGCGCCACCAGCACCACCCAAATCTCGCCTCTCACAATTCAAAAAGTTTCATGTTTGATTTGTTATAATCTTTCCATTGGTACGGTCAAATCATCATCTGTCCTTTTTCCTGTACTTCGGGGCTTGTCTCCCCTACCAATTGGTATTGTTAGATTTTGTGAACCTCGTTTGTGATGACAGTTTGGTTGGATTGAGTTTGATTGGGTCTAGATTTTGGAGGACATGGGCTGGGCGCTCAAGGGTTAAGAGAGGCTGAGTTTGGCTTTTACAGTCCTTCCCTCTTTAGCGTCGTAGCATGTTGTGTGTATATGTGCCTGTTTGTCCAAACTGTGTGAAAATACAACAGTTTTTGCTCTTTGGATCTTACCTTTTGTTGGCGTCAGTACTTGGGTGATCGTCTTCCATGAAAAACATCGTAGTTTTGAGCCAGTTTTCATTCACCTCTGAAGGACAAAACTGAGTTTTTTGTCATGTTTTTGCTTTTGGGCAGGCTCTGATGGGTGCGGGTGCAACGTTTGTTGAGTTCTTATGAATATTGGATAAGACGTGAGTTTCTCGTGTTAGCTTCAAGAGGCCTAAGAAGTTTGTTAGTGTTTGAGTTGTGGTTCAAAAGTTGCGGACTTGTTTTTGGTCGTGCCTAACCTGCAATATGAAAAAAGAGCTCCTTTTGGAGGTTAGGGGGGCCAATGTTTTGATGGCTGCTCCAGTAGTGTAAGTTGTGGGGAAGGTCAGGCAGATGTATAGCAGGAGCAAGATGGATGAGCAATGTGCACACTTCAAGGCTTACTATTTGAATGATTGAAATTTTTGAACCACCTTGTTCAAACAATTTTATTTTGGAAGTATTACCAAAAGTGGGGTGTTATAGATTAATGACTATTGTTTATTGTTTGAATTTGGAGTTTATTGTTTGAATTTGGAGTTTATTGTTTGAATTTGGAGTTTATTGAAATTGGGTTCTCTTACCTTACTTCATTTGTTAAAACTTTATCATGTGAATCTCATCTAAAGTGGATCCTTTGCAATGAACAAAATAAATTGTATTTAGAATATTTGTTGCTATCAAGGATTTAACCCCTAAATGCCTGAGGGACCAAATTTTGGTGTCGGCAAATACTTTGAAGTTCAACAAACTTATCTAAACTGTTATTTTTAGTAGTTTATATTTTTGAACTACTCTTTATGGAGTCTAGTTTTAGCATCAAATGTCTAGTTTTAGCATCAAAAATTTGATTTTGAAAATGATTGATTAAAATTTTTTATTCTAGATTTTGAGGAAGGATTTTGACTTTTTGTAGTCTTGAGAGCTCTGGGAAATGAGCCATACACTAGATCTTGGAGAAAAATTTACACTAAAAATTCATTTAAATTTTTTTAGAAGAGATTTTGAAAAGCCCTAAAGTGATTGGAGTTATGTATGTTATGTCCTTTAACCTTTTATTTTTTTGGTGACCAATTTTTTAAATTCAACAATTGAAAAGAGGATTGAAAGACTTCAAGTCATTTTTGTAGTTTTTACACCCTCATGATCAAACAGTATAATCTTTCAATCCACAAGTGATATTGTTGTGTTTTCTTTTCTTATGTGATCTTTAACATATCTAGTTCGAATTTGTACGGTTACAATATAAAAAAACCTAATGCACTCTTTAAAATGTTGACTTTATGTTGAATATAGAGCAAATTCCTAGACGCTCAAAATAGGCCTAAGGCATTTAGGGGTTAATGATAATTTGAAATAGTTGTCTTTAACTATAATGGGGAAATCTTATAATCACAAATAATTAATAACCGTTATCTAAAAATGGCATGTATTTTTCTTTTTAATACAAGTTTTATTTGTAAGATTTGATTGAAAACAAATTAGAGGGCCCAAACAACTGCATTTGTTAACTTATTGACTAAGTCATTGCAAAACATGCATATATTCTTATGAATATCTCTTTACTCTCTTCAATATCAATATCAGTTGTTCTAATACTCTTTGGTAAATTCTATTGGCATAACACCAACTACATTTATTCTACTTGAGTATTTTTCAAAATACTAAAGTCTCTTTCTTGAGTTTCTCTTTTCTACTTCATCTTTTTGTATGTGGCTATTACAATTGATCCTTTTAGGGTCAAAGTTACAACCTTGATAGTTAATCTATATAACTTCAATAGTCTTGACACCCACCAATGATTTTTTTTGAATATGGGATAAATCGGATCATTACAAAGATGAGAATAGATGTCTTGCTAAGTGCAAAAGCCCTAGTAAATAATATTAGTTATATAAAGGCTCCTTGAAGCCCTGCTAATACACAGGTTTTTTTAACATAAACCTATATTATGATTATATATAGTAATTTGGTTTTATAGTAAGGTAGTGTATTATTTATATATATATATATATATATAATAAAACATATTTAGTAAAATTCTACTAATAACACCACATTAGGTAAATTGGAAAAAATGGAGGTACCATTTTGTACTCCACCTTAATCTTACATATAATAAATGTTAGCATAACTATAGCTCAAAGCTGAAATTTATTTGAAATTCTTGGAGGCAATCACTGAGACTTCAATATTGTATAAGAAATTGCATGTTTATTTTTTTGTAATATGTTGAATTTTACAAAATGACAAAATTAGTGAAAGTCCCAGAATGTACTCTTTTTCCCAATTCACCTAATATGATGTTTAATGAGGTTGTATTCGATAACATGAAAGTCAATACTTATTCCAAGTAAATGTCAATAAAGTCAATAGAGTAAGATCACTTACTCTTGAATTGTCTTCTCAAAAGCATGTTTTTACAAATTCAAAAATTAAATAGGTGTTCTTTGCACAACATTCAACACAAGAACAAATAACTATTGACATAGATTTGGAAAATGTACCAACTAAACCTTCACTAGGAGAATATTTTTCCTAATCAAGTGGTCCTAATCAACACAAACATGTCCTAATCAACACTATGTTAAAAATGTTCTAATCAAAAGGTCCTAATCAACACACTATTGTTGATTGGGTCCTATTTTCTGGTAGTGCTTGACCCCTTGTAATATTTTTGTATACTATTCAAATGCTAGCTTTAGAACTTTACACAAGTTTGGATAAACTTTGGTCTAATGTGCAACTAAATAATCAAACACATAATTTTAGTTGCCCATTCAAGAAGAATGTTTTTGATGAACAATGTAGTTAAAAACAAGGGGAAATTACAAATAGGGGCATGAAAATGAAAAATATTACAAATAGGGGCACAATTTCAAAGTAATTACAAATAGGAGTGCAATTTCAAAATAATTTGTAGGTTTTTGTAATTTTTTTTGCTTTGAACATTGATTGATTTAGGCATACCACATCAAATGTTAGCTAATTTCCAATAAAATCAGAGGTCTTTCTAAAAATTGTCATCCCCTTTGCTAAAATTTCTTTATTTAGGCTTGATTTGAAGAGGCCTTCAAGTTTTTGAAAGTCAACTAGCATTTGATGTAATATTTCTGAATCAACCAATGTCCAAAACAAAAAAAATTACAAAAAACTTACAAATTATTTTGAAATTTCACCCCTATTTGTAATCTTTGAAACTGTGCTCCTATTTGTAATATTTTTCATTTTCATGCCCATATTTGAAATTTCCCCTAAAAACAAGTGCATGCTTGTAACTAGTTGAACTTTATTTGTGGATGTTTACAAATATGCTCCCTCTTTATTTGTACCCTTGTATATGTAAATGTTACATAGCATATGAAAATGTCACAAATGACATTTTTGCCATGTCCAAGAAAGTCAAGTCACAATTTTTGACAAATGCAAAGTTAATGCAGAAGCATGCCAATACTCATGTACCCATTGACATAAACAACAAAAATCATTGGATGTGAATGATCCGCAAAATTAACCATTGTCTATATGGTTGAAGTTGACCAACCTAACTCAAAAAATCAAATTCCCAATTGATATTCTCACAAATTCCACGACATCAATTGTGAGAACTGTCTTGACTTGCTTTGTCATGTTATGACTTGTGTTACCAACTTTCAAAAGAATGTAGTAGAGTAGGTGTAGGTCATCAACCCCTAGAGGACCAAGGGTGTTTTTTGAGAAAAAATCTTAGAAACTGTCAACTTTTAGTGCAGAGCCCAAAATTGAAAATAAAAACTTATTTTTTGAATTTCAACCTTATAAAGTGTGCTAAGAAAATAAGTCAATGTGTGCAATGCGTAATGTGTATAACGTGTAAAGTGAAAAAAACAATTTTTTTTCATTCTTGCAAAACAAGGGCAACAGATTTTGAGCTCTCTTGGAATAATTTTTTGCTCTACACAAATGAGCTTTTTGACCGTTCATAAGCATATGATGTTAAGTCAACTCATGAAGCTTTTTTGAAGCAAATATAGAGTCTAGCTTATTCTAAAGAGAGGTTAAGTGAATTTGCTATACATTAGTTGTTTTTTCAGGATTTCTTTTGCAATGAAGGAGTCTTTTATTTGAAATCCAAATAGTGAAAAGTTAAAGACAAACATTTAGAACATGTGAAAAAAAATTAGGAGCTTTGAATATAATTATTGAAAGATAATAGGGTTTGAAGTTAGAAGAAATTATTTTTCTTGAAACCGCTGGACATAGTTAACAAAGCTTGACTCCTCTTAAAATGTGATTTGAGGGTTTTTTTTCTCTCTTTATTTTTGACAATTGTGTACCATATTTTATTAGTTACATGCATGCAAAATTTCAAAAGTGGATGAGAGTTTTAGCATAAGATTCTCCAAAGATGCTCAAATTATCCAAGTTGCCTAAAATCTTTGAGGTAGCATAACTTTTGAATCGGACATCCCATTGGGGAAAAAATTACATTTTCATTTAGGGGATACATATTTACACCATATGTAACAATTTTGAGAACATCTAACAAAAATCAACTTTGTATAACCCTACCCAAGTTCTCAATTGTCCATTGAATAAACACTTGGTCCTTTTGGGGTTAAACCTTGGTGTTGAATGGATAGTACATGATTTCGAATAGGAAAGCCATCCATTGTACTCACATAATAAGAGTGGGTTTCACAAATGGGTGCCTCCAATAAACCATTTTTGAAGAACCATTGAATTAGATAATATAGGGGCTTACAAGAGGTTTAAAATTGGATAGATTCTATAGTGAAATACTCCCTCATATACCTCTAAAAAGGGGAAATTACAAAATGAGTAACAAAAAGGAAAGAAATTACAATTTGGGTAATGGTTTGAAAACAATTACAATTTGGGTAACAAAATCCAATAACCTCAACAAGTTGTGCAATTGTCAAGGGCACAAGTTGTAAATGCCGTTAAAGTTGGCATTGATGCTGTCGCCGACTGTTTGTCACAGTCCTTGTTCTACATGTGCCTTGTTCTGTTAGTGGCGCAACCCTTACTAGCTAGCACCAAGCAGCCAAAGTTTGCCAAACAATTGTAGATTGCACATTGCCAAGGAACAATTACTTGGCATTTGCTTGCTTTAGAGCTTTGACCTTGCACGCTCATTGTTTGTTTCTCACTTGCGGACACCAATCTCCTATCATCTTTTGTCCTTCTCGCTTGCAGATTGCAAGTATCATTTGCTCATTCTCTACTGTTTGCTCTCTCTTGTGGCTGTTTTCTTGCTTGCAGTCGTTTGCAAGTATCGTTATCTCTTGTTTGCTCTCTCTTGCGGCTATTTAAAGGTGGATCAATTGTTTACAATTTGAAACTTGTTCTAGCACCAACTGCGTGTTGTTTCTAACTCAATCTTGCACGCAATCTCTTGCTATGCTCTAGCATGGAACTAGAACGACCATTATAGGTCGCGCCCTTGACAATTAACATGTTGAGGTTATTGGATTTTGTTACCCAAATTGTAATTATTTTCAAATCATTACCTAAATTGTAATTTCTTTCCTTTTTGTTATTCATTTTGTAAATTCCCCTCTAAAAATGTCCAAAAAGCTTCCTTGCAGAGGATTAACTATGTTTTTAGTTTTTGTGCAAGTGACACATGCATTCTAGAATCAATATACCATCTACCAAATGTATGCAAAATTTTCAGCTTTGATGTTGCCGTTTGGGCACCCAAATTCCATGCAAAAAGTACCATATTTGTGCATGTTGCCAACTCCTCATTATTGATGATTTAAATATTAATAGCAATAATGATATCTCATATGGGCAAGGCCAAGCTTGCTAGGAGAGGAATGCTTTCCAATTGCTTAACTTACCTCCATAAGATCATTGAACATGATAAACACTTTCTCAATGTTTGAAATCAACAAAATGGAGCTTTTTAGTGGTGAAAAGCATATGTATTTAAAAAAAGTTAGCTTTTGAAGTGAAACACAATTACACACCTTTAGAACCATTAACCCTGGAGCGCCCGGAGTTGTTTTAGGGTTTAGGAGAAAATGGAGGATTTAATGGCCACCAAAGCTTGGAAAATTACATCCAAAAAAAGTGACCGTAGGATTTGATAAAGGACTACCTTCTCTACTGATGGGGACTAGCCAAGATTGTTTTCATTGTACAAATCAAGAGTAAAAGTGAGATCAAGCTGCGATCCCCAATGACAAGATCCCGTCGTTGGGGCGCTTAAGGCTTAAATCCTCGTAGGTAATTTTTTTAGAAATCCGTACTCAAATAATAATAGTAAATTGACACAAAAATCTAATTGTATGAACAAAATTGAAGTGTTCATATCCATTGGTCGGTCTTGATGTATTCATTCATTGTTCCAAATTGGAAGACCTAGTCTTTATTATTCAAAATTTATAAGAGCATCTCTAGTGTAGCCTTGCAAGGGTTTGACACACTTCATGGTAAGTACTCTTAGTCCTTCAAAATATTCTCATGTCACTCCATCCTAGTGTGTCAAGTAATGATCCTTCAAAACACTATTCATCTTAAGTTTAGTGAGTTTTATCCTATATTCCCCTTGGTGAATGGTCAAATGACTATTTATGGGGCACATTTGAAAAGCTAGGGCCACATTTGAAGTGCAAGGGTGAGGAACAAGGATTTTGAGGGCTCTTCAAAAACGGATCTCTGAAAGTGTTGAGTTTGAAGTGCAACAATGAAGATTCTCTAGCGCTTGGTTTTGAAAGGGTCAACAAAGAGACATCCAAAATATACACCGCCTAAATTAGAAGGATGTAGACCCCTAAACACGGTTTCATCTGTTGATTATAAATAACTCCACCAAGAAATATATGATATTTATGAACTTACACAGATTCAACATACAATTTCCAGTGCCCTCCAACAAGGTTCTCCAGTTCTTTGAAACATAGGTAGACAACAATTGCCGGTGAAGAAAAGCAATATAACACTTCAAAATCAATAAAATCCCACAAGGCCATATGCTAGCAATCTCAAGCCACATATCTACACGCATATCAAAAAATACCAGTAAGGGCTGTGGCTGTGGGTTTGACGAAATCTAAAAAGTGGCTAGTTGAGTTTCAAAGAACTCAAACTTGTTGTACCTCACTGTACTGTACACAGAAAGCATCCTCGGATATGTTAGGAACTCCCATTCATCTGCTAAACAACAACACACAAAACTACAACCATGTGGTATAACAAAAAACTCCCAATCATTTTCTTAAACAAGAGCAAGCAAAACCTCAACCATATAGTGTGATGGCAAAAAAAAAGCTCCAATTCATTTACCTATAAAAGAACACATAAAAAATGCGACCGGTCTACCAATAAAGAAAAAAAAGAACCTACCTTACAATCAGATACCACAAGGTATCGAGTTCTACATGAAATCTGCAAGAATAATCCGGAAAGAAGCGAGAGAATCTGTGCGGAAGAGCAAGCAAAACCTCAACCATTTAGTGTGATGACAAAAAAAAAGCTCCAATCCATTACCTATAAAAGAACACATAAAAAATTGCGAACGTTCTACCAATAAAGAAAAAAAACGAACCTACCTTACAATTAGATACCACAAGGTATCGAGTTTCTACATGAAATCTGCAAGAATAATCTGGAAAGAACCGAGAGAATCTGTGCGGATTTACGAAACGTGACAGAAACGTAACGCACATGCTAGCACTGCACTCGCTTCTGCTACTTCACCGTGTCCACCAACTCTAACTCCGCAAAAGCATGCACAGCAAATCTTTAAGTATTCACACTCACGTAACTGCAAACTCAGCAACGCAGTGAACATCCCTGATACAAGGCAACCATGCTCTTGAAGATCTCCTTCTCCAAAGCATGTTGCAGGGATTGGGAATTTTGCAAGTCAATCGATCTCCTGGTCGAGTTTGAGCTTGCGGTCCCTCATGTACTGCCACAGCGGTTCGTCGTACTTTTCAAGCGTGGCTGGGTCCTCAGCGAAGCACACGTAGTAGGAAGCGACGGCGCTCTCGGGCACTACCAGTGTCAAGTACGTCTGCGACCATAGCCCATGTACCGTTACAACGTGCTTACTTAATGATCAATTACGCAGCTAGCAGGATATAAGGTAGTATGCTCTAAAACCGTCACTTTAAGGGCTGGTTAGCCTTTTCGTAGGCTTCATTGACAGGAATTTTTTGTCTAATTTTCAGACAGAGAAATAGATGCCAAATGTAGCACAATTTTTTTCATATTTTTTGAAGCATTATTGAGTTGTTGATGACTTTTCAAAGTTTTCTGTAATAGACACCTATTTGTGACTTGTAGGTCTCCCAAAATCCATCCCCTTGCAGCTTGTAAAGAGACAGGTGAAACAAAGGAGTCAGATTGGCTCTTGCAATAGGATATACCTGTTTTTCTATCCACTTAATAGCTAAAGAGGGTCCATTCAAGGACCTCTGCATATCCATTCCTGAGCTAATTATGGGGGCGCTTTTTGTGAGAGGGTCGCAATTCGAGCACACTACCTTACCATTTTACCATTAGAAAGAAACGAAAGTTTATAAAAGCTGAGTTACGATCAGAGTGGAGTGGAAGGGGGGATACGCACCACAAAGAAGCCGATGAAGAACGATATGATGGAAACACCAACGGTGAGATACCGGTGTGTAGCGAAAGTCCAACAGCCTCCCACCAGAGCTGTCAAGACGCCTCCGATTATGCAACTTGTTGCCAGGATTGCGCCGGTCAGATCGTCGTTGATCAACAGCATTGCGCCCTGCTCACTGAACATGTGCCAAGTCTGTTTTGCCGACTTCACGAAGCTCTTTCCATGCAGACCCACCTGGATTTTGCATTCCCCGATTAAAGCCCAAGCTGGAAAAAGAATGTAGAAAGTCTCACTTCCGAAGCTGCGAGTGAACCATTTCCGATAACATAGTTCCTTTTTCTACGGCATGATGTTCCTTCTGTTGATACTTTTTGATGCTTTGTTGCAGACACTGTTGCTACCGTTTTGGCACTTTGGAATCAGGTGCTCACGGGGAAATAAGCTGAAATAACTGTAACACTGTGTTGAGTTTTCTGATTTATAGTGGTGCGTCACATACCTCGACGAACGCCCACTTGTTGAAGTGTTTGTTGAAAAAGTCTAGCACTCCAAGAAAACAATTCACACACGAGAACAGGAACTCGTTGGCGCCTTGTTCATTAGCTAACCGTTTTGCCTGCAGAGTAGCCCCACAATCCTGCGTTAAAAAGATAAGGAAACCCGAAGAAAACATCGCTGCTGTGTGTTCGACGTCACCATATTCTGTGAAAGCGCAAGTTGCAAATGTAGATTCAAGGTGGCAACGCTTACAATGGCATGCAGTGTTTGCACTGGTGGCACGAACATGGATCCCAGACATACACTTCCGAAGGAAACAGTCCACGCACGCTGGTACGCTTTCAACACTGGCAATCGTGGCATGTGATTGTGCCCCTGCAGACATGAATCTCTATTTTCAGTATTCGTACAAAAGCGTAGACCAAAAATCACAGGGGTTGAGATTAACTAAGTTCGTGTTTGAAAAAAATCTTCCTCCATACATTTGAAATTGCATCGTAAAGTACGCGGGGTATATGAAGGATGTGGAGGTGGGTGGGTGCACCTCGTAGTAGTAAGTGCCCACGACGCTAGCGACCGTGACGTAGACGATATTACGAAGCACCTCCATGGACCAGGCCAGGCTCAGCACTAGCAACGCAGCATACCATCCACCATACGGCAAGCTGACCGCGCCGGACACACCGAAGATCCACACTGCCAGCCAAAACATGGCCAGGAACACGGTCCACATGGAGATCAGATACAGGCTCTTGTATTGCTTCACTACCCGGCGAGTTCTGGTCAGCATGATCGCTGCGAACGGTATCCTGCACAACACGGGAAAGGGAAAGTCAGTCGTGGGGTTTGAAAAACAACAATCCCTGGAAAGGAACTGGCGAGGAAAACGAGAAATAGTCTCATGGTATGATTAGTTGAGATCGTCGATTTAACAGCACGGACTCTTGGTTCGTAGGGATTGGGTAGTACCGATGCCGGACGAGGTGCACGTATAGTCCCTGGAACAGCGCGGATACAATGAAAATTAGACCAACAAGGCCCTTGGCGGTTCCCGTGGAGATCAGTATAATGCCTAGCAATCCTGTTGCACAGGTCCACAGCATGATAGCATTGGGTTAGTAGGCAAAAAAAAATCCTGATTCCAACAACAAAAACAAAAACAGCAGCGCAAAGTGCTAAAAATTTGATCACAACAGATTTGAAAAATGCTCGCAAAATTATCTCTGCACTGATTTTTCAGTAAAATCGTAGTTCTACGAAATGAACGAACGCGAAGGTGAAGAGAGGCATCTTTTGTTTGGTGCGTACCGGTAGATACTGCACCCAAGGACAGGCAGATCTTGATCATAAGCCTGGTCCGGACGAGCCATTGCCAGATGAATGCGAATACCCAGCCTGCTGCGGCCGCGGTTGCCAGCTGAGGAGCCCAATGCTTGATGCTGTACAACTGTCTGGGCACAGCCGGTGCAGGAGCAGGAGCCATCTCGTATGCACGAACTAAATCGCTGTTTTGATTCGTTTTTATCAACCCTCTCACTCCTAACCAGATGCACACCCCCACCACGCCCCAGAAGTGTACCAGGAACAGCAAGCCCGCCCAGTAATCCTTGCAACCTTCGAAACGCTTCCTCCTAACGTGTCCGTGTTCCTGCCAAACCAAAATTTTCACATGACAAAAATTCAAGCCGCAGTTATGCTACCATTTACCGTCCATTGACCGATTGTACGCTAGAGTTCTACATAAGGAGTTCCACGAAAGTAAGTACCGCTTCCAAAGTACGCTACATACATACAAGCTTCGGTGTGAACTACGCACGAGTTGTACGAAAAATTCACTATTGGTCATGACAGATTAAGCAGCTTCTGCAAAGCAAGCGCATTGTTACGAGAAGGAGATGAAACTAACCGTGGCTACACCATAGTGAGAAGCGGGGAAAGGAGGAGGGATTCCCATTTCAGGATTATACATCACAACACCGTCGCCACCCCTATCTAGAGGATACTCTCCAGGGTCCTTGCGGCCGTGGTGGTGCGGAGACCTCTCAGAAGCAGGTTCCTTGCGGCCGTGGTGGTGTGGAGACCTCTCAGAAGCAGGCTCATACGGCATAGGCGGATTGAAAACTGGCTCTGAGTCCATGGGGCGGTCGTGAACCACGACTGGAGGAGACGGAGGAGGTGCGCCCCCGCCAGCCGCAGCAGGCTCATAAGGCATGGGAGGATTGAACGCAGCACCTCCACCCACGGGCTCCGGAGGGCCTCGAGGAGGGGATGCCGCTCTCTCCATGGGTGGTGGATACACGACCACTGGCGGAGGCTGCGGCTCATGACCGCCATGGAAACGCTGCTCCGGTTCGTAAGGAAGCGGCGGTCTCCCATCAGAAGCATCGAACCTGCGGAGTGAATTCAAAATGAGCAGGATTCACACATCATTTTGATAAAAACATGTCGGCGTTAATCCCTTCGGACCAAACTTTGCATTCGACAATCATGAAATCACTGACCTGGGCTCCTCCGGGCGATGGTGCACTTGCACCTCCGGCTCGAACTGTACATGCCGGGGAGGGGGACCAGAAGGGAAACCCTCCGGCGGGAATGCTCCAGGAGGAGGGGGTCTACGTTCAAACTCTTCCCTGAGAGGAGGCCTTCGCTCGAACTCTTCCCGAGGAGGCGGCCTGCGCTCAAACTCTTCCCGAGGAGGAGGCCTTCGCTCGAACTCTTCTCGGGGAGGAGGTCGGCGCTCAAACTCTACATGGCCATGGCCAAGCCCATGTCCATGCCCATGCTCGAAGTCGTCTCGAAAGAGGGGTCCTCGGTCATACTCTGGAGGGTAGACTTGCACGGTAGGCCCCGAGGCATAATCATAGTCTCCATGAGGAGGTCCTCTTGCAAAATCCGGGCCGTAGCCGCCTCCATATTCAGAGCCAAAGGGAGGCCCGCCTCCGTAGTCAGAGTACCCTAAAGGAGGGTCCATTCTTGGGAAGGCTTGCGGGAAGACCCGCTCATCGCGTGGTCTGCCACGTTCTGGACTGTATGAGAACGGGCCATAGCTCCTGGGCGACGAATTCAGGTACTCCGGCCCGCCTCTGAACGTTGGAGGTGCCCAATGCGGGTGGTTCGATGTAGGTGGCCGGGGATCGTTGAAAAGATATCCCGGTGGAGGAGGCCCGTCGATATCTTCCGGCACCTGCATTTTTCCAAACAGATTAGGTCAGCCGAGTAATCCTGGCCAGTGTCGAGACAAAACCCCAGACGATCGTTTAGCGGCGATCTCTAGACGTGGTTAGCAAGCAAGAGAGGATCACGTTTAGCTCCAAACGAAGAAGGCTTCAGATCCTGAACTGAGTAGAGGCCCGACTGTACCGACACAGCAAACGCAGACGAATTAGGTCATTCCGCATCAACGCCAGTTTCTGAGCTTCAGTTACTAAATTGCCTGCACTGCCTGCGTTATATCAGTGCAAGCTCCCGCTAACTATCTCGCAATGAATTTAAACTCATTTCCACAAGTTAAACTCCCTGATCTTGAACAAGTAAAAATGATTGCGCAAAATCCAAGCGAGGAGCGGCATTTGGCAAACTGGAAAACGTAATTTTCTTTTAGCTGCCTTGCAAGAGCAGGTACTGAATAACTAGCTGATCGACACTGCTTGATTGTTGCGGGCGGGGCATTAGCTTGAAAGTAAGCTGAGTCAGGGTTCTAGATTTCAAATACTCGCACAGGTTTTACTCAGAAGTTGAGATCAGAAACGAAAAGAACGGCCTGTGAATCAAAATCTTTGAAGGAGACGAGGACGCAGGCAGACGTGGTTATTTCGAATTAGAACGGCATTTAAAATCGCTGTGTAAAGACCGACAAATGCTCAGCTATGGCGTACTAAGCTGTTTTCGAAAATTACAACTGTCCATGCACTTGCACTAGAATGGAAAAATATCGGTTTCGAAGTCCTGGAGAGAGAGAGCACTTACGACATCCTCGCGACGGCCGTAAGGGCGCTGAGGATCACGGTAGTCGTTATAATACTCCATCGCCGAGGGCAGCTAGTACCAAATCAGGCTCGGACGTTTGCAACCCTAGATCTGTTGTCATCGAGAGTCTTGTTGCGAATCCAATCCCGAAACACCGCAACGGTACACCATGATCCTGTTCCAATGCAATCCCAAGCTCTTCGCACGCCCTTTCCTAATCTGATTAATCGACATTCCACCAGGTCGTTTCTCTAGAACAACGAAGACCGTAACAATTTAGCTCCTTCTCCTTCCCCTTCGCCACGCCGACTTCCTAAATCGGCCTCACCTGAAGAGAGTGAACCGCAATAAGTGAGCAAAGCAGCAAAACAGAGCTGTCCATTGATTCCTACGAAATAAAAACCTAGAAATCTTTCCCTTCCTCCTCACTCGAAAACGGTTCCATCGCGCAATCAATTTTATTAGAAACAAAGACGCTATCTGCCAATGGAGCGACAAAAAGTACCACTTCGACACTCACAGCGGCGACGAAACACTAGCTTCTTCTGTTCCGAAGCAATCTCACTTACTTCAAATCGAAGGATCGAATCGCTCACTCGCTCTCACCGAAGCTCAAAAGCATGAACGCAAGGTTTGGATAAAAGTTAAGATGAAAGCAATTGTACTGATTCTGGCCTCGATTGATGCGAGAAAGAGAAGCGACCTGATCTAAACCAAATGAGAAAAACAGAGCAGAGCGAGAAAAAGGTGCCGTTGCGAAGTAAGTTTAGGATCGAATCGCTCACTCTCACCGAAGCTCAAAAGCATGAACGCAAAGTTTGGAAAAAAGTTAAGATGAAAGCAATTGTACTGATTCTGGCTTGGATTGATGCGAGAAAAGAGAAGCAACCTGATCTAAACCAAATGAGAAAAACAGAGCAGAGCGAGAAAAAGGTGCCGTTGCGAAGTGAGTTTACTTTAGCAGCTATGTTGGACGGCTTTGGCATCAGCAGCAAGCTGGCTGCTCCAGCTAAAGTTACGAGGACAGGAAAACAGGACATGACACAATCCTGTTGTCGTTGCAGCTCATCACGCTTGCCATCGTCTCCCTCCTCGCCGGCTGTGGCCAAATTTAGCCTCGATATTCTTTTTTCCTAGAAAAAGTATTTAGTATCGGAAAATGTGAATTTTGAGGTGTTAAATTTGAAAATTGAATTTAACACTCACTTGGCAGTGTTTTCGAGAGCGGTGCTGGCTGCTGCTGCAGTGCGGTCTCGCGGCTGCGGGGGGAGGACGACGGCCCTTGGCAGGGAGAGCCACTCGTGTAGTCGTGTACAGTACTGTACATCGCCATCTCCGAATACTTGACCTTGGACGACAATGATGCCTTGCAGGGTTTGCCCTCGTACGCTCGGCGTACTGTGACGAAGCCTTCAGCCTTGTGGTTGATTGCTGTGATCCTCGCATCTAGGTTCTACGCTAAAATTCTTCAGGATTTGTTTACGAGGTCCTCACATCTAGGTTTTAAAATTGAGATTCTGTAGACTTTCTCTGCGTGGTCCTGGTATCTATGTTTGAAACATAAGTTCTGTAGATTTTCTCTGCGCCGTCCTGGCATCTACGTTTTTGCACTATAGTTCTATGGAATTTCTCTGTAAGGTTCTGGCATCTAGCTTATATACAAGAACACTTGCGAATTTGTTCTTGTGGTCTGGGCATGTAGGTATTACACAAGAATTCTTACGAATTTGTTTGCGTGGCCCTGGCATCTAGGTTTACACAAGAACTCTTATGGATTTCTCTGCATGGTCCTGGCATGTAGGATATACTCAAGAATTCTGAATTTGTTTGTGTGGTCCTGGCATCTAGGGTTTACTCAAGAATTCTTCTGAATTTGTTTGTGTGGTCCAGGCATCTAGGTTTTACACGAATTTTGAATAGTATTGAGCACAAAGTATATACAATGTTTCACTCGATTCAATAATGACTGCAAAAATTTGATTTGTAAGTCTTCTATTTTGTTTTGATTTGTTTTTCGGTCACTAAGAAAATACGTGTCGATATTCGGTCACAATACAATAGCTCAAAACACCACAAAATAACCTTGTGTATTTAGTGTATAGTACAGTCTAAAAGTAGTTTAGTCTAAAATCGGTCTGAAATATGAGACAGAAAGCAGTAAGAAATTAGTGAAAATGTATTTATGTTAATGTTTATGATGTTTTACGTATTAAGATTAGGGCAATTTGATTTCAAACAAACAAGAATTTATTTTTATTTTGTATTGTGTTGTGTGTAAGATGGAAGCACGTTATCCACAAAGGTAGGATCTTTGTGCATTGGTCATAGTCTTGAATCCACCTAATTAGCCTTTGACTTTAAATAAATAATTAATACGTGGTTCAAGTAGTAAATTGTGATTCTATTTAGTGGGTAATGTCAAATGTGAAGTATTGTTTATAGCCCCTCAATTAAAGCTAAATTTAGAGTTTCATGAGGACTAGAGACATTGTGTGAATGCTAATAGAGCTAGGTGAAAATTTGGATAAAACAGCAAAATTTGCTTGATAGAAACAAGGAAGAATTTAATAGATATCTTTGAAGTTTGTAATATATGTACAAATGCCCTTCGTTTTTCAAAATTTGCACAAACATCCTTGGACCATAATTTTTAAGCATTTGTTTTGTTGTGTTTGTTACTTCCATCTCCCTTTGTGCATATGCTACTGCCACCACCTTTATAAGATGTTGACATGGCTATAGCAATGAAGAAGAGTGTCAGTCAAGTTGTAAAGCAACTTTCATAAATGCAAGCACAAGTGTCTATTGTGCTTGTGTGGAATGTGTCATGATCAATTTTGAAGTAAGGTAAGAGGCTTGTAAACTGACCATCTAAGAGCTAAAACTGAATTTTGGGGTGGTGGAACTTCTTGAAATAATTTTCAGTAAATTTTCCTTGAAAGACAAGAGGAATTGGCATGTAACTCAAGTTATTTTGTATTTTTTAGAGCAATGTGGAATCAGTTATGAAATTTTGAAGTAGAAAGGTCATAAGGCTCTAAAATGGTGCGCCTCCTCAAATGTATGTCCACTGTACATTATGGAAAGGCTATGAATAAGACATGAACTGACAGAGATCATTTGGGGAAGTGAGCAGAATTAGTGCCCTAATGGAGTTTGAGCCTCCGACCTTAGGGAGTGCAACAAAATGGGAAGAAAGCAATGTAAGCACAGAGGTAGAAGGTTTGCTTGAAAATCATGGTCTAAGGTATGTACACCCATAAGCGTCAGTGGCCCCATAACCTTCGCCTTTGATATATTGGAAAATCTGTGGCAGTGAATAGATGTAATGACAAGAATGTACAACATGTGAACATGAAATCTTGAAAGTGGTTATGGGTGCAATGGCAGTTTGCTCTTTAAAAATTCACAACTTATTCTCACAGTATCCAAATAATACATTCAAAAGTGCAAACTTATTATTTCTCTATTCCTAATAGGATCCTATAATTTGCTAGCTGTCTACTAATACTCATCATATTCAAAACCCTTAAATTGACGCTTATGGGTGCGCCTACCTTAAGACTATTTGTGCAACTTCTGAAAAACCGGAGGCATCTTTACAAACATCAAAAACTTCAAGAGCATCCATCACATTTCACCTAAAAACAATATATTTGCCAATACGGCAATACCTGAACGAAGGCTGGTAATGATAGCTGGCAGTATGGATGACCGTGCCCAGGTGGATGATTCTATCCTCTCGTAGTTTCTTTGCTGTCCTTACATAGGGTGCGTGTCGCTTACCCAATTAACCAAAAACATTTAAATAATAAAATTCTTGAGGTATTGTTTTCTTTGCTTTTCTAATTTGGACTAAGCACGGGTTAACAACTACCCGCCAAAGTAACGGTCCTGTCTTAATTCCTGCAGAGGCTATCTGGGGCCGTTTGGCGGCGAGGACCCCACTTTATTCCTCCAATCCCACTAAATTTAAGTTTCTCAATGAGCGGGGCAGAGGACCCAAATTTTACACCTTGACCAGCCTGCTGCCCGACCTGTGTCAGTGACTCAGTTGGCATTGCTGCTTTCTGAAAACTTTACTTCAAGAGTGGGATTTGATGTTGGAGTGCACGGATTTATTAACTTAATTTGAGGTAAGCTTACAAGGTTGTCACAAGGGCAAAGTCACTTCTACAAATAAATAGTTCACAAGGATTGCTTTTCGTTTTAGGACTACGAATACAAATGTTTTTATTTTGAAAATAGCTCGAAATACAAATTGCTAAGTTGGTGATTGAAGTGATGTCATGTAGACACTTATTGGTTTGAGATAGAAATTGAGTAAGGTAGGCGCACTCATAAGCATGGAAATAAGGGCTATGAGTAAGGTAGGCGCACTCATAAGCATGGAAATAAGGGTTTTGGAGTAGGTAAATCAATTGACTAATTTTGAAAAAAATATTGTAAGTTAGGAAGTGGAAACCAAAAATATTGGCATCAATTTCAAGGTTTCAATTGCAAGCATTTGTTCATAAAGATTTTTCAAAGTCCAAAATCACTAAAGTTGTACAAACCATGTGTAAGAGATGCTAAAAACAAGGCTTGTTGGTTCTTAAATAGTGAGATGGAGTACTCAAAACTGTCATGCCAATCACCCAAAATCATCATTTTGTTATTCATAACTATCACTTAATTACACATAACCATTTGATTTATATTTGTTAATAACTAACAATGTCAATGTCAAGTAACGCCCATGGAGACATGACAAGATGGGTGCGCCTACCTTATTGCACACTTTGGAAAGATCCTTTTCTCAATTTGCATTCAAGTCATGTTTTGCTTTTGGTTTCGTGAGACTTGGGACTTAGAGCATCCTCAGCCTTCTTTCTTACGTGTCGTTTGTAACAATACAAGTTTTACCCGTTTTTATTTGCAAAAGACCTAATCACCCTCATTATTATTGGTTGCTTTGTGCTAATGCAGCCTTTGTAAAAGAATTTCATTTGCCCACAATATAAAAAAAAAGGCTTCATGTTAGATTGTTAGAGAAGTTCATAATGGATATTGGTATTGTTCATTATAGGGCATTCACAAGCACTATTATAAGTACTTTTATGGCAATGACAAGCCACCCAATCTACCCTATATGCTAAATGAGCTCTTGCACTTTCACAAATCTTAACAAACAATAGGGGTAGTCACATTTTCTTCATTCCATCATTCCATAATGATTTTTAAAAAAATGGGGAGATGGTACTCTCTCCTTAAGCCATCATTCTTTGATTATTGACAAGTTTTTCTCCACCTCCAAAGGAGAAGAATGGGCATGAAGAAGTTTTTGCACGTGAAGTTAACTCACAAAAGTTTTGTTCATTGAGAAAATGTGACTAAGGTGGACGCACCCATACACAATTACTTAAGCAATTTTGCAACAAACTACAAAGAGTTTGAGGCAATGCGTGTTTTTCCTAGGGAGGAAGATAAGAAATATTGGCATAGCAAATTTTTCATACTTTTATTAGCAAAACTGAAATTCTTTGAATTTTGGGAGTTAAAAAGTGCTTGAGCCCATTGCCAACCTTTAGGACTCATGCAATATAGTCAAATTACTTTCCGCTCATTACTTCCTACTTCACTTTGGGACACGTGGCATGACTTAAGTGGTCCCAACATTGGAAAGGATAGAAGAATGCATTCCAAAACGCCTATCCCTACTAAAATTGGAAACATGGCACCCTCTTGGTTGGATATGAGACGTTATTGGCTATGGGTGCTTCCCAATGTATTTCTTTTTGGCAAAAAAACAGCTAAAAAGCACCAAGCTTTTGGCTCTTGCGATTGGGCCCTTGAAAAAAATGGTCAATTTTTTTACATTAAGCCAAATTGTCTCCCTCCACGATGGTTTAACCGCCATGTAGCTTTGCCTATCACTCCTATTGTCGCCAAAGTTGACAGTTGGGTTTGCAAACAAGACCAATGCATTATGAGTGGCTTAGCCACTTTGTAGTGGCGCAATGTTGCATGTCGCTTATTCCACTTTGGTTGTTACTTTCAAAGTGCCACATTGCGAGCTCTTAAGTACATTTCCCACCTACTTTAAGTCAATACAATCTCTACAAGATGCCTTGTTACACCTATGTGATTGCCAATTTTGAAGTTGTGCTATATACGTCATGGGTCAGGACCATCCCTCTTTTTTTGGCACCAAAATGCCAGTTTCCACCACTAGACTTTCATCCCTCTAGTTTTGCTCTAATGTGGAGGGAACAACTGGCACTTTGGTGCCAAAAAAAAGGGCTGGTCAGGACTTACAAAAATGGTGATTGGTGGCTGCACATCAAGAGTGCACAACAATTGTTTATAGTAAAACTTTGAAGTTGTTGTCATTGATGATTAATGAGAAGCTTACAAAGTTTACAGTGTGCTAGTTTAGGGTCTTAGTGTATGCTTGTTGATGAGAGGCTTACAAAGTTACAAAGTGTTGGTTTAGGGTTTCATTGTTGTTTAATTGCTTATTTTTGCTTTTTTGCACAAGCAAAATATTATGTAGAGAAGTTGTCATGTTTGTCTTGGGTCTTTGAAGTTATTGTTTTTTGGGAGGAACTTTGAATGCAAGCCCCACCACAAATAACAAAAATACGTTGAAAATTGTATTACTATTGCCAATGGGGAGCAAAAATACGTTGAAAATTGTATTATTGTAGGCATTGAAATTATACTCCTCATCAAGATATTTTGCATGTACTTGTGTTCAAAGATTTTACTTTGTGGCTAGAATATATACTACCTACACTTTTCACTCGATGCCATACATTTTCTCCTTGCAAATAATAAGAGCCATAGTGGCCTACCACCACCAAAAACAAACAAAAATGCCTTCACTGCTTCCACCTTACACTTAAGGTAGGAGGCTCATAAAACTGTCTAGGATCTAAAACCACCCACCCTCTGAAATGTACTTGTTCTATACATGCTGTTTTTTGTAGGTTTTCAAAATGTACAAGTAGTGTACATTTGAGGAGGTGGGCAGTTTTAGATCCCTATGCCACTTTAGCTTCAAAATTTCATAACTAATTTCACAAAATTCCAATAAATATGAAAAAACTTGAATTAGATACCAATTCTTCTTGTCTTTCAAAAAAAATTACTGAAAAATATTTCAAGAAGTTACACCTCCCAAAATTCAGTTTCAGTCGGTTTATGAGCCTCCTACCTTACCCCTAATAATAATTTCACCTCTCCCACACATTGAATGGGTTTTTTGGCTACCATATTTATCTCACGCTTTCAGCGATTGTGTATGGGGTACTTCACCTGAGTACAAGTCACCCTAAGTTACTCTTACAAATTTGAAGATAAAATCCCTGAGCGCAGCCAAGCATCTGCCCCTGTCAGAGACTGAATCTGAAAAATTCAATACAGTGACCTACACTTTTAGGGCTAACCAGACTGCAGAGAGCAGAGCAAGTGCAGGATCTGACAGTATTGAAGATGTTTTTTTGGACAACTTTGCAGGACTTATACAATCAAACTATTACAATAAGGATTGTATTTCATCCTTTTTATACTTGACACTAAAGCATGAAAAAATTACAAATGACTTGCCAATACTCACTCTCTCCACATTTGAACAAAAAATTAACCCGCAATGATCAGTATTCACACAAATGTGGCTATATTTAGCATATGTTCTACCAATTTCTTTTAGGGAAAACTTGATGGATATCCCTGAAATTTGCAATATTTGTATAGATACCCTTGTTTCTTCAGAAATTGCACAAATACCCTTGGATCATAGTTTTCAGAGGTTTGTTTTGTTGTGCATGTCACTTCCTTCTTCCTTTGTGCGCACATTGCTTCTTTTTTGTTCCATTGCACTCCCTACTTCAACATTGGTCATGAAGGAAGTGACAAGCACAACAAATAAATGCCTAAACATATTTGTGCAATTTCTGAAAAACTAGGAGTATCTATACAAATATTGCAAACTTCAAGGGCATCCATCAAATTTTCCCCTTTTTTATAGCATCCACAAATATGAACACCAGTGTTGAGTTTAGATTTTAAAAACATTTAGCGGTCTTTATAGCTACTCCAGCAAATTAAGAAAATCACACTTGGGATCATGCATAAACAATGCCGAAGGCTACCATAGCTCCATTGACAAGACCAAAGAAAAAACTTGAACATTGCAAAAGATTGAAACATGGCTTACTTCATGAATGCTAACTGATTTACACACTTTTCTTTGCTTGAATTTGCAAATAGAGAAGCTGCCACCTAGGTTTCAAAGATCGATAAAAATTAACAGGAAAGTCGTGATTGTACCGCAGCTGCAGTAAGTGTTGTGTTATAGACTAAAAGTAAATTCCAAAGCCGACTTCTTTTGGGTCTCTATCGGTCATCCATGGTGACCTGCATTTCAAGGAGTAAGAGCAATAGATCAGCATGAAGCAAATTAATTCAGGTAAGACCCTAAAGGATGTTGCCTACCAAAAGTGTTGCTTGTATTCATACAAGGACCATTTAGTACCGGAAGAAATAGCTTCATGACAAATGTCAAAAATTCCCCCAAAAAAATTAGCTGATTAGTAGTATGTTCATGACTTGGCTTAAAATTTACAGCTCCAATGGGATTCATGTGCTATCCAAATACTCCATCCGTATACAACACAAGAGAGTGTATACAATACATCAACATCCTTTAGGGGTTAATCCCTAAACGGCCCAAAAGCCCTTTGTGGGCGTATGTACAATCACATGTACAGACGTATTTGAGCTTCTCTAAGGGCTTTCCAAATGTTTTTATGCACCCACCATCATACAACCATTCAATATGTATGGTTGTAACACTTAATTTCCAGATGATTCAAACTTCTAAATATTGTTGCGACCGTATTTGGTACTGTATCTTCAAAGCCCAAGGGCCCTTGAAGGGTTAACCCTTAAAGGACTGCTTTACATATTACATAGTATATATGTTGTCATATAATTGGCATTTGCTACCAATAAAAAGTTTTAATTTGGGATCTTGACTAGCTCACTAGAACCGCATTGATCTATATTATAACTTCTTTGTTAATCTCAAATGTAATAAAGGTATGGATGCATTCCAAATACAAGAAAATACCAAATACTGTATTGGCTGCAAAGGGCTCCTCGGTCCTTTAAGGGTTAAAGCATGATATCGTGTAATCCAGATACTTTCTCTTCCCTTAGTCCTACTGCGACACCTCAGCAAAAGTGGCTCGGAAGGATCTAAACTACAACTTAGTCCACAACGTCTCACTAGCAATGTTCTTATTTCCGTGGGATAAAAGCTACGAAGAGTGCAACAATTGAGAAAGACACCAGTTTACCATTGCAGGAGGGTTTACAGAGAAAAGTCAAAGAAAAAAAGGGAAAATTTATGGGGAAAATTTGATGGATACCCCCAGAGTTTGCAATATTTGGATAGATTTTCAGAAATTGCACAAATACCCTCGGACCATAATTTGATGGATACCTGTGAAGTTTGCAATATTTGTATAGATACCTTTTGTTTTCAGAAATTGCACAAATATCCTCATACCATAATTTTTAGGCATTTGTTTTGTTGTGCACATTGATTCTTCATGACCAATGTTGAAACAAGGAGTGCAACAAAATGGAAAAGAAACAGCGTGTGCACAAAGGGAGAAGGAAGTGGCATGCCCAACAAAACAAACTCTTAAAAATGATCGTCTGATGGTATTTGTGCAATTTCTGAAAAGCCAAGGGCATCTATGTAGATATTGCAAATTTCACGGGTATCCATTAAATTTTCCCAAATTAACAAAACTGCTGAAAGAGGGACAAAGAGGAGATATTACATACTTGTTCATGACAAAATTAAGAGTGCCTTCTGCTGCACGCTCCAACAACTTCCGTCTTGCTGATTCGGCAATTCCTCCCTCCTGTAGTTCAGTTACCATACAAAATATAAATACAAACGAGGAACTTAAGCAACCAACACTAGTGAAAATCATGGCTTGTCCAAGCCAAGGAGTCCACTTACTTGTTAAGTGGAATTTATGACCAGTTTCAGGTTTGTTGGGTGCATTTCCTAGATGGAACAACACATGATTTACAATAGTGCAATCAAGACCAGGTAATCGAGGTATTACGATAAAATTAGCAGCAGAGATAGTGAGAACCTAGTGTTTACAAATGTGGCTACATTTAGCAATACTTCTACCGGTTTATTTTTTAAAGCTACGAAAAACGTAAAAAGCAGTGTTAAGTTTGAAGTTTTAGCATATTTGGCGTGTTTATAGCGGCTTGAGATAATTGGAAAAATCAGACTAAGTGTGATTAGTTAAATTGGGAAAAAGGATACAATTTAGGACTCATTTTTGAGAGTATTTTGGTACTTTAGAGTGAAATTTATGATCACTTCTTCAAGGTCTTACATCAGTGATGTAGGATCTTGACGGAATTATCATGAAACTCACTTTAAATTGCCAAAATACTCTCACAAAAGAAAAATTCAGAAGTTCCAAAATGTATTCATTTTCCCAATTTATCAGAAATGGTGTTACTTAGGATCACTAATGGAAACCCGTTTAGGTTTTGGACTGTACCTCCTCCGGATACCACACACCCGGTTGAGTGGCACCTTCTAATACTGCCCTGGCAAATGCAGCCACAGAATAGCCCACAGATCTGCATAGCAACGACAGTGATCTACGTGTCAGACGTAACAGTATTATTGATAAACCTCAGAATTTAGATTTGAGAAAAGACTTTGTGACCAATCAAATATATTTTAAGATGTAGCAAAGCTCTGTGCCAAACACAGCAATATTAAAACAAGCAAATCGGTCTCAGAATGAGCATAACAAAAATCAAAGGAAAATGTAACGAACTAAAGAACAAAGCTCACTTACACAGAAAGCATTTTGTGGCTAAATATGCCAATTGCTTTTTTACCATCCTCGCACTCCAAATCAACCTGCAATCAAACCAATTCACACCCGGTTTTTTCAGGCTTTAAGCCTAAGAAGTCAATTCTTGTTGACATAAAAATTGTGGCACAAATTCCTCAGAAAAAAACCAAGGATTTTTTACCAACAAGGATATACTGACCCGCATGGAAACGCGTTCTCCTGCAAAGCCATCCACTGCCCGGACTGCAACATCCGACCACCGCACCAAGCTTTGAATCTTCTGTTGGTCTTGCAAGATGTCCTGCAGACACAGTAATGTGCAAAATGTTTCAATTTACGGTAGGTAGCTTAAATTGCTCCCCCTCTCAGATAAATCGTCCTATAGGTAGCCCAAGAATGGATATGAGGTGGTTCTTGAATGGATCCTCCTTAGTCATAAAAGAAATGGTGTATTCTGTTGCAAGAGTCAAGCACACTCCTTAATTTCACCTCATCTCTTTATAAGTTGCAAGGGAACGATTTATGGGAGACCTAGAATCACAAATAGATGCCTACTACAAAAAAAACTTTGAAAATTCATCAACGATTCAATCATGCTTCAAAAAATATGAAAAAAATTGTGTTACATTTTGACATCCATTTCTCTTTATCAAAAAATTCCACAAAAAAAAATCTTGTCTGAAATGCCCATGAAAAGGCAGATCAAAGTGTCGCTTTTCGAGCTACCTACCTTATACCAAAAGCCATATTTATAGGGAAAATATTACACATGTATTTGTTAGAGCACCACGTGGCACTCCATCAAGTAAAGACTTCCATGAGGTAAAGAATTTACCTTCGGGACCAATGAGGCAACCGCAATCATTGCAATGTTCCAGATTTGAGGATACGTGCCAAAACGAGCACTCACACTCGGAACCTTCAGAACCTCATGTGTACTTCTCACCTCTGGCAAATTCCTGTATCCAGAACAAATAAGAAATTTCTACACTTTCAGAATATGCTATCATAGTGAGCCATAAGCAACGAGCCAAAAAAATTGTGAGCGAGAACCAATTCTGAGCTCAAAATCAATGCAAACCAAAAAGCAGCAAGTTTTTCAAGAGATGAAAGTTTATAATGTACAATTACAGGGCCCTATGTACACGGTTATAGATGAAATTTAATATTCTCCGTTCACGGTTTAGCATTCCCCCCTCTCCCATCAAAAAGCTAATCAATCTGGAAATCCCTGTGCACCAAATGCGAAGTACCCCTAAAGATTAAGAAAATAGACCAACTTCAAAAAGATGCACAGGACGTCCTTCATCTGGACATACAAACTTGACAATGATGTCTTCTTCAGTGCCAATACGTGACCATAACAGTAAAATGGAGAAAATAGACGTACAATAGATACACAGGCTTTTTACCGATTCCTCTCCCAAAGTCCACGTCTCTTCTAGCGCTATATGCTTTAAATTTCTCAACCTTGCCTGTGAACATATGAAAATTGTCAACCAGTTAGTACGTTAATGGCCAAAGTAGCCACTTCCATCTTCCATTTCCAAAAGAGTTAATTCAATATAAATCAAGGAAGGTAGCAAACACAATACCAATAGAAAGAAGGAATTGTGCCTTACAATTATTACAACGATAAACACATGTTTTCAAAGTTGCTGTAATCAAGTATTAGCTTCCGAAGTGGATTTTCTGTTTTTAAGTTCAGGTATAAGGGGTTAGCTCCTTGTATACATCGTCAAACACACTCAACACATGAAACATGAGAGACAGAAAAAAAAACACTTGGAAACAGTGAAAACAACCTCACCATCTACATAGACTATTGCCTCTTCACCCAGCAGCAAAAAACTGGTTGCCAGAATGGTAGGTCCAGCTCCACCCGACCCTGCTGTGTAATACGAATACCTGCACAAAATTTGATGAAAAATTATAAGAGAGATGAACCTGGAAACAACGACAAAAGAAGAAAAAACCTAGTTATGTACTTGCAACCGTTCCATTAACAATTTTACACTTGTAGCCTGATTAATCCTGTATACCACATCCAACTGAATGCAATATGATATTCTTATACTTAAATCTCTCAAGTTGTAATAACCACACTCACACAAAAGCTTGAGGGATAGAGCTTACCGAATTCTTTTAGGTTTCCCATTTAAGCGCACCAACTCTGCAGCCATAACTACACAATACAATCACCAGTATAAGTACGTTTATAGAACAAAACTTTACTCCTAAAGGCTCACACTGCTTTGAAAAATCTACTTCCTCAAATAATCATCTAAAATAATCATGTAATATGAGAATGGAAAGAAGGAAAAACATCTTATACCACTAAGTGGCATAGATATTTTTTAGTGGTTAACTATGATAAGGTTCTACAATTTTTGGTTCAAATTACTTAATATATGTTTGAATTCCTAAGATTTCATGATGATTTGATAAAAGAGGAAATTTAGTAAACGGTCCGTTCAAAGGACCCACTGTTACTGACTCCGGGGTAGATTCCCGCAGTTGTAATGGCTGGAATTTGAGCCGCCACCGCCCTCTCGTGGTAAGTTTTGGCTCTCACAGAATAGTCTTGGTCGTCACACACATCCATGTACGGCGTCTGCACAACACAAAACTATTTGGTATAAGAAAGCGCTCTCTAATGCAACATAGTTTTTCTTAAACAACTCGCAAGCAGGTTCTGTCAGAGGTTATATACTTTGGTGTCTATGGCTGCCTCCAAGACTGCACACTCCGGTCGTCGCTGGAAAGGTCCGGCAGCATGCACCACCAAATCTACTCCTGCACAATTGAAAAATTGCATGTCATGGTGGAGATCCCCCACTGCTTGTTATCATTGAAAAAAAAATGGAACATTTGATAGATACCCTTGTCTTTTGCAATATTTTGATGGATACCTTTGATTTTTTGAAAATTGCAAGAATACCCTTGTAGAAGGTATAAAGAGGGGCAATTATTGATACTACTATTTGCTGCAAAACAAGCTGCTTACATGTGCACAAACATAGCCATGAAGTGCACATGAGAGTTGTCCAAGCTTCTCTATTTGCCACATAACAAGAGGTTATAGAGAGGAACAATTACCGATACTCCTATTTGCCACAAAACGAGCTGCTTACACGTGCATAGACAGCCATGAAGTACTCATGGTGCAGTTACAAGAGCTACCCAAGCTTCACTATTTACCACATAACAAGCCGCGTGCACAAAGAATGCATCTCCAATGATGCCAAACAGCAAAAAAAATTGACAACACTACAACCAAAAATGTGACTGTCAAAACTATAAGCGGCTCAATCATTCTATGAGCTCTCCACAGCCCAAATATTCTCAAGGATATCCCCCCAATTTCCAATATTTTCCGCCATTACCAAATATTCCAGCAATTTCCAAAAAATTCAAGGGAAAATTTCATGGATACCCCTGAAGTTTGCAATATTATCATAGATACCCTTGCTTTTTCAGAAATTTTACAGATACCCTTGGACCAAAATTTCCAGGTGTTTGTTTTGTTGTGAATGTTACTTCCCTTCTTCCTTTGTGCGTACGCACAACAAGAACAAAGTAGTGTGTGCACAAAGGGAGAAGGAAGTGACATGCACAACAAAACAAACGCCTGAAAATTTTGGTTCAAGAGTATTTGTGAAATTTCTGAAAAAGCAAGGGTATATATGGAAATATTGCAAACTTCAGGGGTACCCATGAAATTTTCCCAAAAATCAAAGGTATCCATCAAAATAGTGCAAAACACAAGGGTATCTAACAAAACAAAATTCCTCACGAATAAAGTTGCAAAAGAATCCCGAAATGACCATGGTGAAGTGGTGGAAATGCAGACCATCAATGGCGGCTCGAAGGGCTGAAGCGTCGTCCATGTCGAAGCTCGAAACCTCGACACTGCCACCCAACTCACGAGCTAGTTCTTCACCTTTCTCTCTAAACCACAACGCCCATGAAAGTTTTTGAATGCTTTGTCCAAAAAAACACTTGGCGATGCATATGATTTTTGTAGGGGAAATTTCATGGACACCCCTGAAGTTTGCAATATTTACATAGATACCCCTGTTTTTTCAGAAATTTCACAAATACCTTTGGATCAAATATTTTAGGCGTTTGTTTTGTTGCGCATGTCACTTCTTTCTCCCTTTGTGTGCACACTACTTCTTTCTTGTTATGCGTGTGTATAAAGGAAGAAGGGAAGTAATATGCACAACAAAACAAACATCTACTTTTTTTTTGGTGAAAGAGTATTTGTGAAATTTCTGAAAAAGCAGGAGTATCTATGAAAATATGGCAAACTTCAGAGGTATCCATGAAATTTTCCCATTTTTGTATTGAACGTGGAATTTCCATGTGAGAGATATTGATATACCTGTTGCGTCCACCAACAATTAAATGGAGGTCATCGGTTTTATTCAAGGCACGAAGAGTGGACCCGCCTACTCGTCCAGTGCCTCCCATTACCAGCACTTTCTTCTTCTTCTCCTCCATCTCCGAGGCTTGTGCACGACATTTGCCTGCATCATTTGAAGCATTCATTGGCAAAGAATCCATGGAAAGTCCATAGAAAAATGGAGAAATTACAAATAGGGGCACACAAATGAAAAATGTTACAGACAGGGGGCGCAATTTCAAAATAATTACAAAGAAGGGCATAGTTTCAAGACCCCTTCATTAAAATTTCCTTACTCACGCTTGATTTGGAGAAGCTCTTAACCCTTGAGCTCCCCAGAGACAATATGCTTTCTCTAGGGATTAGAAAAAAGTGTCATTAAAACTTCTAGTATAATTGTATTGGAACTAGGGTAGAGTGGTACGAGGGTGGTAAGGAGTGGGGTACTAGAGTACGTACTGTAGTTGATTGGTCTCACATGAGGTATCTTTTTTTTTGCATAAAACCACAAGCTTGTAAGTGCAAGTAGGTCTGCCTAAACCAGATTTTGAGCTAGGCACTCGAGTTAAGTTGTTTGGAGGTTAGCCAACATTCAATGTGATGTATCTAAATCAACCCATATCCAAACTATAATTTTTTACAAGAATTTCTCAATTTCATTTTTGAAACTATGCCCACTGTTTATGATTATTTTGAAATTGTGCCCCCTATCTGTAACATTTTTCATTCATTTTCGTGCCCCTATTTGATCATTTCCCCTAGAAAAATGGATAGAAGAAAAAGGGCAATAAACAAGAGAGGAGAGAGATGGAATTTAGCTTCGGATTAGGGTAGGGTTTTGCTCACCGGTAGACCTGGCATTCCTCTGCTGCAATAAAAGGCAACCCTGAAACCTGGTTTCACTAAATTTTGTTGTCAATTCGATTCTTGAAGGTAACCCGACTCTCGTGCTTTGAAAACAAGCTCCCGCTATCGACATAGCTCCCCACTCCACCATCTTAAGCTTAGTTCTCCCCGGAATTCAATGGCAGTGTCTATTGTTTCCGCAATGTCGAACTTGGTCACGACGGCAATCCAATCCTATCCAATCCTATCCTATCCAATCCTATCCAATTCTATGCAATTTGTGTACAATTCTATGCCAATCTATCCAATCCTAGGCCAATTCTATGCCAATTCTACACAATTCTATCCAATCCTATGCCAACTCTATGCAATTGTATTCAATTCTCTACAATTCTATCCAATTCTATCCAATTCTATGCATTCTATGCCAATTCTATGCAAGTCTTTGAAGTTCTATGCAATTTGAGTACAATTCTATGGAGTTCTATGCAGCTCTATGCAATTGTGTGCAGATGTGTGCAATTCTATGCAGTTCTAGTTCAATGCTGGGTTGGTTTGCGGCGTTCAAGCTATTTGGTGGACTAGTGAATGGTCTTTGGAGTGACGTAGAAGGGGAGAGGGAATTGGGTTTTTTTCTTCGAGGAAAGGATGGATTCATGGCGTCGGGGTCCACCGCTGATCGTGTGCTCTCCATTGGGACACGAGAGACTGGCGTTGCGATTGCATCAGGCTCCGTCAGGTTGCTCCGTCGCGGCTCCGTCAGGTTGCTCCGTCGCGGCTCCGTCAGGTTGCTCCGTCGCGGCTCCGTCGCTGGCAGACGCAGCTCCTTTGGGCGCCAATTTTACCTCGGACTCTGGTCGTCCGACGGGGCGGTTCGTTCGTGACTGGTCGTTTGTTTCGTCTGTTTTTTCGATCGTTATGAGAGGTTCGTCCGTCCATTTGCAGAATGTGAAATACACCTTCTTCATCACATTCTCGATCTTCAGAGGTTGTGGTATCAGGGGTAAGCTTAACCCATTAAGGACTGGTCGACTAGTTTTTGGTTGATTTTGACTCTTTTCAGTTTGTAGAGAGAGCATGTTAAGGAATTTGATGATGTGGCAAAGGGGACGGGTTTGAGGAACTGGAAAGTGAAGAGTTTAAGACGATAATCATGCCAATTTGAGGTGACATGTGGCCAAAGGGTTGAAAAAACTAAAAAGTACCTGCTGAAAATACATCAATGAATGCAAAAAGATGTCCATAAAAACGAAAGAGTGAACATAATTCATGATGCATAACACTAAAACCTGCAAGATACTTCCATCTGTATGGTCAGATCTTTGGTAGACATCTGTATTCAATAACCCTAAAATTTCCCCAAAATGGCCATACAAAGGATTGCCCACCCCAAAATTGACCACGGTTGTTAAAGGGTTAACCCCTAAAGGGCCCTTGGGCTCTGGAGCTACAATACTAAATACGGTCACAATCAATATTCAAAAGTTTGAGTCAGTTGGAAATTAAGTGTTACAACCATACATATTGAAGGATTGTATGATGGTGGGTGCATAAAAATATTTGGAAAGCCCTCAAAGCAACTCAAATATGTGTGTACATATAGCCATACATACAGTCGCAAAGGGATTTTGTGACATTCAAGGGTTAATCAGAGTACTTTCTTGACCACCTTTGGTGAATGAGAATGCAAACGTGTCGCTTTGTTGTTGGCTATTGGAGCTTCTATTTTTGTTAGCATGTGAAACTTCTCACCGTCCCATTTTTCTCCTCCAAAGGTGAAGAATGAGGCGGTCAAAAGTTTAGCATGAGAAGTTTTCACCTCTTGCAACCCACGTTTCACCTTGTTGTGCTTGTTTTTATTATCGATTGACTACTCACGTTGGTGGAGAGCGCAATAATTACTGCATCTCCTAAAAGCAGATACTAATCATTCCCCATTCTCATTGTCCAAAACAAACAAACAGGGTGTCACACAAAGAAGGCAATCCTATTGGCTCCTCTTTTCTCTCCACAACTTCTCAATCTCCATTCTCTTTTCATTCTCCAAGAAGCCGTGACTATTCCTATTAGGGGTAGTCACACCTTCTCCAAGAATAAAACTTCCTTGAAGAATGAGAAATGGTGGAGTGAAATTAGGAGCCAATGTGAGCAATTTTCCATAGAAGAAGCTGTGACTCCCCTTTTATGGGTGGTGAAGAATGGAAAAATGGAGAATGGTTAAAGTAGGAAAAGTTAAATTGAAAGTAAGAGGAATAACATCCAAAAACAAAAAAACTATTGCCAAAAATGAAAAAGTGAGGGTACACAAAAATTAACAAGAGTGAAAATGAGACACAAATAGGTAAAAACTTAATGTGTGAAGATTTCTCCTCCCCATTCTTCACTTGTGCAGGGGAAGAGAAAAACTTCTCAATTTTTAAAGAATGGGGCCTAAGCGGATCCTGAATGGACTATCACAACCCTGTTCTCTGAAGATTGAGAATGGGATAGAGAAGCGGAGACCTTATTTTTTGAAGATTGAAAAGTTTTTACTTCACCATTGGAAGAGAAGAATGGGATGAAGAAATCTTTGCACACATATGTTTCTATCCTTGATTGTTTTCACACTCGTTGCCCTCACTAGTTTATGGCTTTAATACCATTCATTTGGTTGTTGCTTTTCTTGTTTTTAGCACTTGTTCCTCTTGCTTTCACTATCGCCCTTTTGTTTTAACCGTTCTTTGTTCTCCATTCTTCACCACCCAAAAAAAGGAAAGTCACACCTTCTTGGAAAAGTGCTCCCATTCGTTCATGTTTCCACTCCGACTCTTCTCTATCTTCACGGAAGTTTCAATCTTGGAGAAAGTGTGACTACCCCTAATGTTTCACCTACATTATAAACTAAAAAGAAGACAATTTTGTACAATGCCATCCCTCAAGTTCTTGAGTTCTTTGAAACTTAGCTAGCCACGTTTTAGACTTTGTCAAACAATGGCAAGTCCCATAGCCTTGCTTGTATTTTTTTTGCTAATATGATTTGTAAATACATGGCTTGAAATTGCTAGCATATGACCTTGTGGGATTTTGTTCATTTTGAAGTGTTTAATTGCTATTCTTTACTAGTTGTCAAGAACTTGTACGTTGAAGGGCTATATAGGTTATTAAAAATTTGTTTTTGGCATTATTCAAAACAAATGAAGAAAAAACCTTATTTGTGGTTCAAGGCATTGTCATTATTTCTTTTAACTATTTAGGAAGCTTCTATACTGTGATATGGCATCTTCAATTAACCCTTAAAGGTCCGTGCATCCAAAAAGTGGATGCACCTTGGTCAACCCTGATTGTAACTTTCAAAATATCAATTTTTGGTGCGTAGTTCAAACTAAGAAAATGAAACTTGACAAGTTTCATTTCTATTCCATTTAATTTTTTTGAAAAATGTCAAAAATTGAGAGAGTTATTGCCATTGAAAGCTCCAAGTACTAGAATCCAAATAATAGTGTATGGTATGTTTTTCATTCATATTTTCTACTCTTAAAATGCATTTTAAATACAAACTACAAAACTATGTTTCTCATTCTACCATCATTTATGGTAGAAATTATAGATTTTTTAAATATATACTAATTGATATGATTTTATTTCCACATTCAATTTTAAAAGATCACAATAATTCAAGTTTTCTATCAATGAGCATTAATAGAAAATGAATGTGCCTTCTAGTAAAAAAATTCAAATTTTTAAAAATTAATTAAATATAAGGATAAACTTGGTTTAATAGTCAAATTTGACTTTAAATTTTTTGTTGTGGCTGTTTTGGGTATAAAAAATAAAACAACCAATTGAAAAAAATTCACGCTAATCTTTAAAGCTACTTGTACCTTTCAAAAAATTTCAAAGAATTTGGATTTTTTTGCTATTTTAACTTATTTCTGTTCATTTTTTGAAAAAAAATGATAAAAATTACAAATTTATGTGAAACAAATTGAAAGTTCTTGCAGTGATATATCATTCATAGTTTCAAGTAATGAAAATATAGAATTGTTGTTTGAACACACTTTAAAAGGCAAAATTAAGTTGAGACATGAAGTTTGACCATTTCAAAATGGATCAAGTCCTTTAGGGGTTAATTGAACTATGGGGGAGGGTCACAATTGCGTGTAAATATGTTATATCCATGACATTCAATGTTGTAGTAATTTCATTAGTTACGCTTACAAACTTGTTTATTCAACAACTATCTTGCACTTTGGCAACCTTACTGTATTGAAGGGGAATGCTAAATTGTGAGCACGGATTCATGAGCCTTGAGCCATGAGCGTTATTTTTTTGTCAAAATATTAAATTTCATCTATAAATGTGTACATAGGACCTTACAATTGCACATTATAAACATTCATCTCTTCAAAAATTGTTGATTTTTAAGTTTTTCCATTAATTTTGAGCTCAAAATTGATTCCCGCTCACGAAATCTTGGTTCACCACTCATAGGCTCACCATTCTATGCTCACAAAATAGCTTACCTCCCATGTTGAATTTCTCTTTTAGTAATTTAGGTTTTATTCCCTAAATTTCTAGTTGCTAGAGGTCATTTCATAAGCAGCTCTTTAGCTCTAGTATTTGTACTTTTGCCTGTATCTAAAGTAAAGCTAAGCATAAATCTAATCTTTGACAACATGATATCAAAGCAAGGGTCCAATCAATCTTAGGTTATGTAGGTTATAGATATCAAAGCATGAAAGCTACTAGTATCCAAGATATTGCAAACACCTTCTCATTGGACTCCTCATTGGAATCTACATCACTAGTAAAACTACTAAAGTTAAAAGGTGCCTATGCCAACTATTGCTAACATAAACTAAGACTGCTTATGCTAAATCTAGAACAATTAAAAAAAGATCTTATTGATAATTATTAATAGACAAATATTGTATATGGCTCAAAGTACATATATACTATAAGTGAGAAATCATAGCAAACAACTTTGCTAATGTTCAAGTTGGAGAGGCCAACAAGTTATCAACCTTTTCAAACCACTATATATATACAAAATCACAAGATGAAGGTGATTTTTCAAAAACAAGGATGGTAGAACTTCATCAAGCATATTTTTTACCCTTTTGATTTCCTACTATGCATCTGGTTACCAAGAAGCAATATACACAGGCTCACCTTGATTATACCAAGGCTGCTTCTATCTTTGCTTTTGTATCATCACTCAATAATGATATTGTTGATATGATTGCAAACCACATAAAAAAAAAATGCTAAAACTTGAGCTATGAGTAGTGAGCTATGAATTATAATCAAAGATGTAATAGGATATAACATGTGTAAAGGAAATACATATGGTTGTAGTTTAGGATCTTGGAGTATTAAATCTAGAAAATAAATAGGAAATTTCCATAAAATTTTAACATATGTAACTAATGCATGAACCTCAATTAAAAAAGAAATTGCAATGATTTTTGATTGACATACCGGTATATTGTTATATATCTATTTGTAAAAAATGTTAAATTGAAGTACCTGATGTTTTGTTGACATGATTTAGTTCTTGTGTTTTGTAGATAGAGTTGAATAAATATGTAAGGTACATTTAATACAAAAATTGTTAATGTTAGGAATTGTATGGACATAAATGATGTGCCATCCTATAACATATATGTGTTAACAAAAATACAATAACTAGTAGGTTATTATAGACTTGCGTACTTTGATAAATATAAACCCTTTGTGGGTGGATTCATGGTTTAGGATGTAGGGTTCAAAGTGAGAAAAACAATAACTAAATTAATTGTTTCCAAATGCATAATGGTAAAATACAAGACAACAAAATGTTAGAATTCTTAAAAACAATATTGCAATCTTCATCAATGCAAACTTGGAGAATGGTTCCATTTAATGAGCACAATGCAATTAATAAACATAATATACAAACATACTATAGACAATAAGTAGGGAAAGACAAACAAATATATATATATATATATATATATATATATATATATATATATATATATATATATATATATATATATATAAAATCAAAACACAATTCACAAAAATTGTAGTTATAAAATCCACACAAATCTTAAACATGGATTTAAATTATAAGATCCAATGAAAATAGTATTAGAAAAGCTATTTTGTTCATTAAATTTAATTTTGAAGTACACTTTAAATTAGGCTTATCATCCACAAATTTGAAATCAATGAACTTTTGAAGAGCTTAATTGAGGTGCTTAGGCTAACATTGAACAACACGCAACAATGCCATTGCCATAACTTGAGCAATTGGCTTACTATACCAGTGGGAGGCTCTCAAAACTTGGAGATAGTGTAAGAGCCATTATTTATGAGTTATCCAAAAGAAACATATTGTTAAAAATTACTATGAGTTATCCAAAAAAAAACACATTGCTAAAAATTACAAAATGAAAATTTGATGTAATTTCAAATGAAGTGACTGCAAAACTTGCTTACAAAATCTTTTTTGCAAATTTGTGGTATCACAATGACACTGTCATTGTTATCATTGAAGGATTGAAGCTACTTGCATTTTGCTAGATTAAGTTAATCATTTGCATTCTTTGCACAAAGAGGCTAAAGTATCATTGTGAAATTTTTGGTGTCTCTTTTCAAAACCATAATATGGAGCCCACCATTCTAAATGCCATGTATTGAAGCTCTTACAAAAGCCTTAGTCAATGCATTATGGAACTAGAGAAATTGAAAATGATCAAGCAAAACCCTTAAGATTGCAAAAAAAAAAAAAACAACTTATAGATGCATTGCAACTTTGCAATCCAAAGTTCCACTTCCACTTCTAGAGAAGGCTCTAAGCAAGACTTATACAAACATAGGATCATTCTTGCAAAAGCCCATTGATCCAAGGAATAAAGCTATTCACCACTTGCATTTTGGCCAAAGTGAAGTTTTGAAGTAGTCTAACTTCTTTCATATATGTCATAATATTATCAAATTGCTAGTTTGCAAAGATAGAATTAGACTTGACAAAGGTACCCTCCTAATCATATTGAGCAAGTAGTAAGATGCAAAAGTGCTATAATGGAGGGAGATAGATTTGACGACAATGTATAAACAACAATTCAATTAAATATAGAAACACAAAATCAAATAACATAGAAAAAATTAGACCACAACAAGCACTTGGTCTTTTAGTTGCTACTAAGTTGTAGCTTGTTGACATCCCACTAGTCCTCATGCAACCAAGAATTGTATGAAGAAGCAATACCAAGCAATTCACCTCTACCTTTTCTTCTCTTGTGGTAAAACAAGAGTATGACTCCATTATCATACACATAGAAGACAACAAATGCATTGGAGTTTAACACATTTTAAAGAAGAGCAATGGTCAGCGAAAGAGGGAATTTTGGCATTAGAGGACCATTTGACACATCGGTTACAACAAGGTCAAAACAATTGTCCTTGTACAACTTTCCATAAAACAACCACTTACATTGTCTACCAACTTGGAAACATCAAAATCAAAACATCAAATTTAGATTAAAAATAATAATTAAATTATAATAAACTTAGATAAATTGGCAGATAATAGAACACAAATGCTCTCTTTTATCAAATTAGACCATGCCATTCAAATGACGCTATTTTGTGAGCATAAAATGGTGAGCCATGAGTAGTGAAAAATCGCAAGTTTTTCAAGAGATGAAAGTTCAAATTGCACAATTGTAGGGTCCTATGTACACAATTGTAGGTGAAATTTATATTTTGACAAAAAATCTAGGCTCACGTCTAACTTAAACAAATCCCCGCTCATGGATCTTTGCTCAAGTATAGCATTCCTTCATGTCATTCAAACAAGCTAATTTGATTTTGGTGGCTTCCATCTTATTAATGAAATTAAAAAGGGAAGTTGACTAGCATTTATCCTCAAAATTAAATTGTGTGTTAAATATTATGGCTAATCTAGCATTGTATTGAAATGATGCTAGCAATTCCAATGTCACAAAAAGCCCAATCAAGGGTGCTTATGAAATGGCTATATGAACTATGTCTAAAGCAAAACAATGGGCAATGCCAAACTGGAATGCAACTTCTCAAGTTGCAAGAACAATTGTGATTGCAATGTCTATAATCTATAGTAACAATTGCTATAGAATCCACGTAGTTAGTTTTTAAAGAAGATTTTGTAAGTAGCTGCTTCTCTTTGACCTTTTATAATCTTATCCCTAGCTTCACAAAAGATGGCAAAGTCTCCTCTTCTTCCTTTGAGAGCTCTCCAACAAAAACAAAAAAAACTTGTCTGCACAACCTCATTTTCTAAAACTTTCTTTAAAAGCAAAGTTTTGAATACATTCAATATATCAAGGACATGACAACACCTCTTAAGTTATAGTGAGAACAAATTTGAGTTGTGATGAATGTGCATCTTGGAAGAATATTGTCAAGTCAAGCCCCAAAGAGCTTGCATTGACCTCTTCTCTATGGCGTCTTTGAACGAGATTTTGAGTCTGAAATACCTAGAAAACACCATTAACAAAAAAAAATCCAAAGCATATAACATTGCATCCAAATGCCATTCAAAACATAGGAGATGTCATCAAATGAATGAATCAAAACTAAAAACCTTTCAGCTATATATCACCTACTTCATAGCGATGTCAATTTTTAGTTTTGTTGTAAAGAAAAAAAGTCAAATGGTTGAACAAATTGTTTTTCTTAAAAAATCAATAGAAGGCAAGGATTCAAAAAGGATGTGTTTGATTTGAAAACAACATTAGCAGCAAAATCCACTTCAATGTTATATTTTGAAATGATTTTATTACACTCAAAGATGCAAGTTTACTCAATCCAAAGCATACAAATTTGTCAATAAGGTTAATATATTACATAGCACCATGAACACAATCAAAATATAAATCAAAATAAGGTTGGCTAGGTGAGAGGTTTGGCCTTAATTATTCAACCAAGCACATGAAAGGCATGCTTGCAAACCAAGAAGGGAGCAACTTAAAAGCTTGAGCAAGAAGGAAAAAAATTAAACCAAGTGAACACTTGTTTTTTGCCCTTTATAACTCAATAACTTGAGATCTCATATTGAGGTGAGACTTGCACAAATGAAACGTGAAATGTAGTGTAAACTGGCCTTTAACCCCTAAATGTCCAAGGCTACTTTTCTTGTTTCAAGAAGGTATTTTGGAAATTTCTGAATTGTAATTGTAAGATCATTATTAAACATTGAAAGAAATTGTAATCATAGGACCTTGAACTTAAGAGCTTCTAGATGGTGTTGCCAAAAAAATTCCAAAAAAAATCTGCAGATATTAAGACATTTATGACTAAAGGTGGATGAGTATGTAATTCATTCATTTTTTGAAGGTGTCCAAAACTTGCTATGTCAAAATGGCAACTTTTGCGTACAAAACTAGAAAACGACCATTTATAATGATTTGTTATTCATTGTTGTTACTTTAGAGCTAATGAATCCCCTTCCAAATCCATGACTACAATTTCACAATGAGCCTACTTTGCAACAATCAAAAAGTTACCATCTAACACAAAGAAAAGTTTTAACTTCAATTATTAGCCAAAAATCATTATGAGTAAAGAGAATTCAATATTGGATAAATTCTAATTTTTATAAGAGAGACACTCCAAGTGAAATTAGCACAAAAACACAGCGATGCTAAGGTGTGAGCGGCGAGCAATGAGCGTTGAGCGTAGAGCAGTGAGCAGTTGGATTTTAGCAGAGAAAATTCATACTTTATTAAAAATATATATTTTTAAACAATAAATAGTGAGGTTAAGCCAAAAATTAGTAATGAAAAAATAAATAAAATTGACAAATTACTAATTAAACTTGGAAGAAAAGGGCTTTAATAAATTCATTTAATGTCCAAATAACATTTAAAAAGGATAAAATGGTGAAATTATATTTTACGCACATGCAAAGAATTTTGGATTGGATGAAAAATGAATTTTAGTCATCCATGTTCAAAAAACATTCATCCAATCATTCATCCAAGTATCATCCAGCAAATGAGATAACAACAAGAAATTTGGGTACATAATGTTTTTCTATAACTTTTTCATTTTTTCTTTTTTTCTTTTTTGCTAAAAATTTGTTTTTTGTTTTTTTACGGATTACTTTTTTGTGTTCTAGGACCCTCCTTGGAATCTGAAGGCCTAATTTTGGTGGTTTTGGATGTTGTGGAGGCCTCCTCAAAATTTGAGGAGCACTTCTAAAAATAAATGATTTATTTATTTATTTTTGGATTACCTTTTTGTGTTCTAGGACCCTCTTCGGAATATGGAGGCCCAATTTTGGTGGTTTTGGATGTTGTAAAGGCCTCCTCAAAATCCGAGGAGCACTTTACAACATCCAAAATCACCAAAAGTGAGCCTCCAAGTTCTAAGGAGGTCCAAGGAGCACTTTACAACATCCAAAACCACCAAAATGGGGCCTCCAGATTCCGAGGAGGCTCCTAGAACACAAAAACAAGGTCCAAAAAAAAAAAAAAATCTATTTTTAGAAATGCTCCTCGGATTTTGAGGAGGCCTTTACAACATCCAAAACCACCAAAATTGGGCCTCCATATTTCGAGGAGGGTCCTAGAACACAAAAACAAGGTTTAAAAAAACCTATTTTTAGAAGTGCTCCTTGGATTCCGAGGAGGCCTCTACAACATCCAAAAGCACCAAAATGGAGCCTCCAAATTCCAAGGAGGGTCCTAGAATACAAAAAAGTAATCCAAAAAAAAACTATTTTTAGATGTGCTCCTTGGATTCCGAGGAGGCCTCTACAACATCCAAAACCATCAAAATTGGGCCTCTAGATTCCGAGGAGGCCTCTACAACATCCAAAACCACCAAAATTGGGCCTCTAGATTCCGAGGAGGCTCCTAAAACACAAAAACAAAATCTATTGCCTTAATTTGTATTTGTGATTTATCTTTTTAAACAGGTTTATATCATATTTGTTGTCTTCTTTTCATATACATTCATCCATTTCAATTTTCATTCATCCAATATGTTTTTTCATTTGTTTATTTCAATGGATGAACTTCAATCATCATCTATTTTTTTATTCATATAGTGATCAATTTTGTCTACTTACAATTATGTGAAACTCCCTAAAATATGATTTCAAATTTCAAATTTTCATGAAAAGTCTGCCCATTGCTCAACACTCACTGCTCAATGCTCAACGCTCATTGCTCCATTCTCACAGTTTAGCAACTTTGCACAAAAACACATTTGGATTTTATGAGATGATGAATTTTCAATAGAAAGGCCCTCATTGCCCAAGGGGAGATCTTGATTTTATTTTCAACTTGCTACCCATTTTTATGACGTGGCAACTTGTCATAGACTCTCTAGTGACTCAATACACTTTTCAATGCGCACTAAGCATGCCTGCAATTTAGCTTTCACCAAATAAAATTGGAATGTAACATGCTAAGAGCATTCCCACGTGGCCCCCTAAAAATGATGGCCTTCTAGGAAGAGGTCGGCCTACTCCCAAAAAAAAACCCCACCCAACCCCAAAAATGGATGACCTTTTGGAAAAGGTGACCCCAAAACTTGCCATGGCTTGAAAAATTGCCTTGTTTTCAAGCCACCCTCTTGGCCTTCAAAAACTAATGAGACAAGAGGCCCACATTTCTCTTGTAACGTGATTTGCTCACAATTTGTTCTTTTTGAGCACAAAATAAAGGAGCCACTGGGGGCCAATGCAAGGCTCCTTGGCCTCTTAACATGCCATGACAGTGGTTGGCAACCTTCAAATCCAATGGCCCCTCCCATTTGCAAGCCAGAAGGTGGCCAATTTTTTGAGGCTAGGTGGTGATGCTCTAAACATTCAATTTGAAAATTGAAGCTAACTTCAAATTGCAACTTCTCCCAAAAAACTATAACATTCAAAGGTCTTAAAGGTTTCCTTAACTCGTAAAGGACTAAGCCCTTTTGTTTCTAAAAATCACTGAAAACTGTCACTTTGGGGGGAGTGAATAGAAAGGTAGAAAACTTTTCTTTTTGAAAATCCAACCATAGGATCTTGCCTTAGACTTTGGGAGGTACTTGTGGGAAAAGACTTAAGGTAGGAGGTTCATCAACCGCCTAGGCTCTAAAACTGCCCACCTTCTCAAATGTATTACATTTGTACATGTTATTTTTCATAGTCTTCAACAATGTACAAGTAGTGTACATTTGAGGAGAAGGTAAGTTTTAAAGCCCTATGCCACTTCAACTTCAAGTTTTCATTGCTAATTCCACAAAGCTCCAAAAAATATGAAACAACTTGGGTTAGATGCCAATTCCTCTTGTATTTCAAAGAGAGTTTATTGAAAAATATTTCAAGAAGTTTCACCTCCCCAAATTTCAATTTCAACCCTTAGATGATCGGTTTATGAGCCTCCTACCTTAGGTCATTTCAGATGGTGAGGAGTGAGATATCAACCATTACAAGGGATTTGGACCTCCAAAGATGCCCCTTCCCCCAAATCCATGGGAACTTTGGGAACACCTTCTACATGGGCAGTTTGCAGCAGGCTAGGCTGGCATTAGGGCGACCACGTCAACTTGTATTATTATATTATTTTTTTTTTTTCAAAAAAAATTTTCAAAAATTTTCTTATTTTTTTGTAAGATTTTTTTTTATGATTAATGTTTTTAACAACTAGCAGGGGCTGGTTTCCAACATCAGAAACAGAAAAACTCACAGCCCCTTTGGAGGTCCAAATCCCTTGGTAATGACTTGAAATGAAAAAGAAAAAAAAAAAAAAAAAAAAAAATCTTTGCTGCCCAGAAATTTCAAAAGCCTTTGACCACTCTTATAGCAAAATATTTGCTCTACACAAAGTTGAGGTTTATTTTAACCCCTAATGGACCAAGCCCTTTTTTCTTTGTAGATCACTGAAAATTGCCACTTTTGGGGGAATGAGTAAAAAGATAGGAAAAAACATATTTTTGGAAATTCAACCATAAGATCTTGCCATAGACTATGGGAGGTACTTGTGGGAATAAAATCAATTCATTCTAGAATTTGAGGAGTGAGATATTCACATTTGAAGTGAAAAAAAAGTTTATTTCCTTGCTGCACAAAATTATCAAAAGCCTTTAGCGGCTCCTAAATAAAAAAAATTGCTCTATGCAAAAATGAGGTTTATTTTTCCCATGTAGAAGACCAAGTTAGGTATGTGTGGGAGAATTTTCAAATGAATTGGAGGTGTGAATCATACTTTGTAAAATCTTGCAATGCCGTAAGGCCATGAAATTTGCATATACACTAGGCAAGATTGAAGGATTTATACAAAATTCAGAAATCTAAATTACTTTGATCCAAATGGTGAAATCCAAGGAATCCTAGTCTGCTACAACTTGGAAAAAAAATCAAAAAAAAAATCCACAAAGAGCTCAAAAAAGTAAAGTAACAAATTTTACAAGGGGCAAAAGGAATGGAGGTTTGGAAGTCTTATACCTACCCGCAAACTAAAACTTCTCATAACGTTCATCTCATCAATCAAAATAGAATGATTCAAAGATTTCCATATTTGTATAAATCTAAAGAACCAATTTCAGAATTTTATTTTTAAAAAATTGCAATTTTGATTGTTTTTTTGGGCTGCCTGCCCTCCCCCTTTTTCAGAAATTCATGCATTACTTCTTCAATAAATGTCGGAATGAAGGAAAAATTAGATGTCCATGTAGATCTTTGAATTCCCTACCTTCAATAAAATTTTCAAAAAATCACTAAAAGTAAATTAGCTATAGGTACATGCCCAAAATCCATTTGTCCCATGAGGGGACAGTTGGTCCTTTAGGGGTTAACCACATAGAAGACCAAGCTAGGTATGTGTGAAAGAATTCTCAAATGAATTGGAGGTGTAAAACATACTTCAAAAAATATTTTGAATGCCAAAAGGTCTTGAAGTTTGCAACTTCACTAGGCAAAATTGGAGGATTTATGTAAAACTCAAAAATTTGAATTATATTAATCTAAACAATGAAAGGCAAGGGCTCTTAGCCCACTCCAATTTGGAAAAAAAAAGTTAAAAAACAAATACATAAACCATTTATAAAATGAAAGTACCAAATTTTACAAGGGACAAAAAGAATGGAGGGTTGGAAATCCCAAATGACATGCTCCTTCCACTCCACTCTCCTTTGCCCAAGTGTCCACACCTTGTGCCCAAAAGGACTGACCCTCTTTGGAATTACTTACTGTACACAAAGGAGAGACCCTGCCCAAAGTGCCCCTCCTCCCCTAATTTTGATAAATTCTTGCATAACTTGTTCAATAAATGCTGGAATGAAGAAAAAAATAGATGCTCACATAGATCTTTGAACTCCCCATCTTCCATAAAAGTTTCAAAAATCACACAAAATACTTTAGTTGTAGGTAGGCCCAAAATCCCGTTTGTCCCCTGACAATGGTCGTTTAGGGACCAGAATTTTGATGCATTGTGCATTTAGGGGTTAAACAAAACCAATTACAGTTTACAAGACTTGCAATAACTCAACGTACTAAATCAGAGAGATAAGTTGAAACTCATCATCAACTCATTTACATTCTGAAAACGAAACATTCTAACTGAGAATCTGTTTTATCGTTCTCACCACCAGATATGACGGCAGATTCTAGACAACGAAATCTACGAAAATCTAAAACGATGCAGTACTAATTCCAGGTTACACGAAGATGTCCTTTCTTGAGTCGATTCTATGATGATAGCCCTGTCCTGTGAGAAACGACGTGGTACCTCAAACGAGCACTCCAAAAGCGCGCCAGCCTGAGTTTACTCTCTAAGGTTGCAAGGACTTGGCAGAATCAACTTCGAACGCGCAGCACGCACGAAGTGAAAACACCTGGAATCCTGGAACTAAGCTGAGTAAATCTATGCCACGTCACTTCACCCACAAGTAGTAGAAAGAGGATGTTCTTAGAAAAGACAAAAGACTAATCTACATGCGTCTCCTTCACGGATAAGTTGTTCCACTCCTCGAGTTTGCCTTCTGCAAGCATGTATGCATCAAACAACTCAACAAGAGCAGGAATCGGAAAAGATCACCACAACCATGATTGTTGAGATAAGCTTGAGTGGGGGAGAAGCCAAGCACCTCTGCCATATCCACACGAATGCCAAACAGAATCCCACAGGCATGGGTCGTGCAGGGCGTTGAGCATCTCTCCCAAGATGGTGGTGTTCATAAACACCAGTTCGATTGTGACCATCAGGCAAAGATCTCACTTCTTCGCCTTCTTCGCAGCAGGTTTGGCCGAGGTGGCCTTGGCAGCGGGCTTGGTCGCCTTGGCCTTCACGCTCTTCGGGCTTTTCTTCGGCGTCACCATCTTGCGCACTGTTGGTGGCTTCCTCCCAGCAACAGGCTTCTTCGCCGCCGCTGCTGGAGCGGCTTTCTTCGAGACTACTGCTTCCGCTTTCTTCGTTGCTGGAGCGGCCTTCTTTGCAGGAGATGATGCTGCTTTGGCCTTCTTCGCTGCAGGAGCACTCGCCTTTCCCACGGCCTTCGGCTTCGCCACCTTGCTGCTTGTCTTCACATCTGCCTTGGTCGCCTTGGCGCCTCCAGCCTTGGCCTTGGTTCCCACCGCCCCGGTGCTCTTGCTCTTCACTCGGCTGGCTGGAGACGCCTTCTTGACGACCTTCGCCTTTGACGGCGCCACTTTGGCTGCTTTCGGACCGCTCGCCGCCGCCTTTGCCGCCTTCGCGGCGGGCTTCTTCAACTCGTCCGAGAGCTTGTACGAGTTCTTCACCTTCACCAGCTTCCCGGATTTCGTCAAGTTCCGCAACTGGATCGTCAGCATCTTCTTGAAGTTCGGGGGCAGGCCCGTCTTGTACTGGTCCTCCAAAAACTTCGCAATGGCATACTGGCTGGAGCCCGTTCGCTCCTTCAACGAACCGATTGCCTCCACCACCATCTGTCAGAAGGTCAGATATCATCAGCGAATGGTTATAAGCAACGCCATTCATGTTGGCTAACCCTACCTGGTCTTGTACTATGCTTACTACACACGACCGCATGTGAATGGCGTCAAGACATCCACGCATAAAGAAAGTAACACAAAGTCCATCCACCATCGCTACCAAGAAACCTACACATCTCCCCGCCACAAAAACACATGCACATCTCCACAAGAGCATGGCATGTCCCGACACTTACCACAAGGTACGACGGGTGCAACGCCGGCGCCTTCGGAGCCTTCACCTTCTCCTTCGGCACCTTGCTAACCTTCTCCTTTGGCGCCTTCACAGCCTTGGCTTTCTTCTCCACCGGCGCCTTGGCCTTCCTAGTCTTGGTCGCCTTCACAAGCTTCTCCTCTGTCTGCACTTCCTCCACGGTCTCGACTGCAGGGGCGGGGTCGACCGCGGGAGCGGAGTCGGCGGCGGCCATGGCAACAAACACACACACTCACACCAACACACAAACGAGCTCCAACTATACCCCAATAACAAACCCTAAAACCAAAACCTCAAACGAAAAATCAAACCGGTTTCGAGCTAAGTAAGATAATACGGGAAACAGCAAGCACAAAATAACAGAGCTCCGGCGCACACACACACACAAACCCACACAAAATGGCGACACACAAGGGCCAAATTCACACACACAATTCAAACACTGCACAAAAAAGCGCACACTCTCAACAAAAGACGGCAGCGAAATCTATCCACAGATGTACACAACGGCGAGCAGACCAGGAAAAGCGGGGCAATGACGGGAACACAAAGTAAGCAAGGCAAGCAAGCAATCGATCGATAGGGTGTCAGAGAACTGAGACCACAGGGGCAACGAGCAAGCGAGCAAGGGCAGCAAACGAGGCGTGAGCTGGGGCGAGGGCGAGGGCGAGGGAGAGCGAGGGAGGGAAGGGAAGGGGCGAGCGCGCAAAGGCAAAGGGAGGGACAGGAATGGGAGATACCGGGACGGAGTGCGGAGAGAAGGGCGGAAGGGAGATTGGCACGGCAGCCCCCCCTCTCTCTCCGCACTAACTGCTAGACAAAATTTGAGCATCTTCCGGGCAGGGCAGCCTCAAAAAATGTACTGCCCTAAAAGGAAAAAAGATTTCCCCCTTTCATTTCACTTCTTCTTGTGAGGTGACCTCCCTACGGCCATAAAATGGAAGGGGAAAGAAGAAAATTGTAAAAAATTATGTTTGATTTAACAAAACCATATGAAGATGGTTGTGTTGAGTTCTTCGTTTCCAACAAAAAAATTCACTTTTCAACACAAAATTTTGCGTTTGAATGTGAAATTTTATGTTGGAAAAGGAGAAATCAACACAATCATCTTCATATGGTTTTGTTAAGTCAAATGCAATTTTCTAGCAATTCTCTTCTAGTGAATGTTTGTATTATTTGTATAATTGCTTGGATCCTAATTTTCAAGCATTTATTCTAAGACAAATTTCATGAATATCCCTAAAATTGGCAATGTTTTTACAAATGTTTTTGGTTTTTCAGAAATTGCATAAATATCCTTAGACCATAACTTTTAGGTGTTTGCTTTGTTGTGCACTAACTACTAGACAAATTTGAGCATCTTTTGGGCAAGGCAGCCTTCAAAAAAAATGCCTTGTCCCTAAAGAAAAAAATCTTCCCCCTTCATTCTTGTTTTTGTGAGGTGACCTCCCCTAGGCCCATAAAATGAAAGAGGAAATTTGGTGGATACCCCTAATATTTGTAATATTTGTATGAATGCCCTTAAAGTTTGCAATATTTGTATAAATGGCCATAAAGTTTGTAATGTTTGTATAAATACCCCTAATGTTTGTAATATTTTTATAAATGCCCATAAAGTTTGTAATATTTATATAACTGCTAGACACATTTGAGCATTTTTTGGGAAAGGCAGCCCTCCAAAAAAATTGTATTGCTCTAAAAGAAAAAATCTTTCCCCCTTGATTCTTCTTCTTGTGAGGATCCCATAAAATGAAGGGAAAATTTGATGGATATCCCTAAAGTTTGCAATGTTTGTATAAATATCCCTAAAGTTTGCAATCTTTGTATAAATGCCCATAAAGTTTGTAATATTTGTATAAATGTTCATAAAGTTTGTAATATTTGTATAACTACTAGACAAATTTGAGCGTCTTCCGAGCAGGGCAGCCCTCCCAAAAAATGTATTGCCCCATAAGAAAAAAAAATTCCCCCTTCATTTTCCTTCTTGTGAGGTGAACTCCCTAGGCCCATAAAATGAAAGGGGAAATTTGATAGATGTCCCTAATGTTTGTAATGTTTGTGTAAGTGCCCTTAAAGTTTGTAATGTTTGTATAAATGACTATAAAGTTTGTGATGTTTGTATAAATGCCCTTAAGGTTTGTAATATTTATATGAATGCCCCTAAAGTTTGTGATATTTGTATAATTACCCCTGATGTTTGCAATATTTGTATAAGGGGAAAATTTCATGGATACCCTTGAAGTTTGCAATATTTTCATAGGTACCCTTGCTTTTTCAGAAATTTCACAAATACCCTTGGACCAAATAGTTTAGGAGCTTGTTTTGTTATGCATGTTACTTACTTCTCCCTTTGTGCTCACATTACTTCTTTATTGTTATGTGTGCACACAAAGGAAGAAGGGAAATGGCATGCACAACAAAACAAATGCCTAAATTTTTTGGTCCAAGGGTATTTGTGATATTTCTGAAAAAGCAGGGGTATCTATGGAATTATTGCAAACTTCAAGGGTATCCATGAAAATTTCCCTAAAATGAAAGGGAAAATTTGATGTTGGTATCCCTAATGTTTGCAATATTTGTATAAACGCTTGGATCCTAATTTCAAGCATTTATTCTAAGGCAAATTTGATGAGTACCCCTAAAATTTGCAATGTTTTTACAAATGTCTCTAGTTTTCCAAAAATTGCATAAATATCCTAGGACCATAACTTTTGGGCAATTGTTTTGTTGTGCATGTTACCTCTTTTTCCCTTTGTGTGCAAGAAAGAAGCAACAAGCAAGGAAGAAGGAAGTGGCGTGCTCAACAAAACAAACACCTGAAAGTTATGGTCTAAAGGTATTTGTGCAATTTAAAAAAAAACCAGAGATATCTTTAAAAATATTACAAACTTTAGGGGTATTCATCAAACTTTCCATTTATTCTATTGTACATGCCACTTCCTTCTCTCTTTGTGCAAATGTTGCTTGTTTCCCATTCCATTTCACTCCTTATTTCAACATTGGTCATGAAAAAAGTGACATGCACAACAAAACAAGTGCTTAAAAATTATGGTATAAAAATATTTGTGCAACTCTTGAAAAACACATGGTATCTACTCAAGTATTGCAAACTTCAAGAGTAGCCATCAAACTATTCCTAAAATTAATGGAAAATCTTGATGGATATCCTTTAAGTTTGCAATATTTGTATTAATTCCCCTAGAATTGCATAAATTCCCTCAAATCATAATTTGCAAGCATTTGTTCTAGAGAAATTTTGATGTATACCCTTGAAATTTGCAATATTTTTATAGATATCCCTAGTTCTTCAAAAATTACACGAACACCCTTGGACCATAACTTTCAAGCGTTTAGTTTGTCGTGCATGTTACTTCTTTTTCCTTTGCGTGTAAAAAAGAAGTAGTGTGCGCACAAAGGAAGAAGGATGTGACGGGCTCAATAAAATAAATGCCTAAAAGTTATAGTTTGAGGGTATTTGTGTGACTTTAGATAAACCCAAGGCATCTATACAAATATTGCAATCTTTAAGGGTATTCATCAAAGTTTCCTTTTATTCTTGGGGAGGTCACTCAATGTATTCTTTGGAAACCACAAGCAATCAATTAAACTTTCCACCCTTATTTACTTTTTAATAAATCTTGATTTAGCTCCAAAAATTTGGATATTCTCACAAAATCATTATATCTTTTATATGAATTTCTTTTGGATTCAAATGAATTAAACAAGATATCCAAACATGCTATTGAAAATTGCACCAAAATGGTTGAATTTTCATTTCAAATTATCAAGATTGCGTATGAATGACAATTGCATGAAACCTTGGTATACAAAAACTATAACCAAGCCTTCATTTATTGGCAATTTAAAAATATTTTTTACCATATAATATAGGGGTCAAATTTTTTCCAACTATACATTATATTAGATTTTTTCCAAATTTTTAAAGTAATTCTTTAGAATAATTTTTTTTTAATAATTCACAATGTAAACTTTCAATATATAGTAAAAACAAACTATAAATTTTTTGAACTATTTAATTGATTTTTTACAATATAAGATAGGAGTCAAAGATTTGATTGCACATGTATAAAAGAAAACAAGGAGTGCACCCCTTGAGCCTTTATTCTATTGTGCGTGTCAATTCCTTCTTTGTGCACATGCTGCTTGTTTCCCATTTCATTGCATTCCCTGCTTCAGCATTGGTCATGAAGAAAGTGGCATGCATAACAAAGCAAATGCATGAAAACTTTGGTACAAGGACATTTGCACAATTTCTAGAGAATCTGTAGCACCTATTCAAATATTGCAAACTTCAAGGATATCTACCAAATTATCCCTAAAACAAATGAAACTTTTTGATGGACATCCCCAAAGTATGCAACATTTGTACACAAATGCCCTTTGTATTTCATTGTATTTGAAATGAATCCACACCTTCAGTACATTTAATATCAATAGCAAAGTGAATATAGATTAATTTAGTCTTAATGAGCTATATGAGATCCCAAATTAAAATTTCTCATTTATATGGCAACATACCTTGTATTCCTATACTAGTGGATGTCAAACCTTTCCTTTTCAGAAAACTATCCTAAAATTCACATAGAGTTATTGGATGGTTACTTGTGCAGTAATCCTCAAAGTTGTCACCCTCATAGAGTTTCAAAAATCACATGATAACTTTGGTCGCTTCCCTGCATAACTTTTTTCCCTCTTCTTTATCCCATCATCTTGCTCCCGATTCACATGCAATCTTGTCCTACCTATTGTAGCGGAGCTGACTCAACAAGTAGGTTACGGAGAGGCACTTCCTTACACATTTGTTGACAAGCAATTGCTCGACTAGGTCGCCCTACTGGAAAAAAAGAACCCCTACAAGATCACTTGATAACTTTCTGTAAGAAAAACCATAACTTGTTTAAATTATGGGGCACCCCTTGAAATGCATGATAGATTTATCAAACCTCATAACTTAAAAAAATGGTTGAGTTATGGGATGAAGTCACCCTAAGTTATGGGGTGAAAAACACCTAAGTTTGACACCCACTACTATTTCCATGAGACTCTTCCAACCCTTTAAGGACCACGCGACCATATCTTGGTTGCAGGGAGTGATTTTTGGATTGTAGCTTGAAATCATTCTATAATTTGGAATTTGATTTTGAAGAACGCATGTGATCACAAGATTTTTGCATCCATCTTAAAAAATAACAATGGAATTGAGTATGTGAGTTGACAAATAATGGTGTTCATACGACATGGCTTCAAAATACGTATCCATTTTTTTGTCAAAGATGGATCCAAGCAACAACACAATACATCAAATATGCAAGAAAAATGTCAAATTTCAATTGTACAATCCTAAGAAATTTAAAATTGCTTAAAAAATATGCTTGTATTGTTTTCCTATATAGTAGCAATATAATTGTAGTATGTGAAAATCTATTGAAATGGTGTTGTCATTTCATCTTTAAAATTTGTCATCCTACATATAAGGCCATTTCTTAATTGTCTTCACCAATCAGATTTTCCATAATAGTTATCAAATTCTTTGTGGAACTGTTGTCCTGATGGAGATATCTCCATCATATAGATACTCGTTATATATTTATGTTTGTGTTGATTTCAATAAATCAACAGTTGAGGTACATGTCCTGATGGAGATATCTCCATCATGTAGATACTCGTTATATATTTATGTTTGTGTTGATTTCAATAAATCAACAGTTGAGGCAAAAGAGGTGGTCGTGGTGAGGACCACGGTTTGGTGACAGTGCAGCGGCCATAAATTCCAGTGCGCTGCGCCGTCTTGTCACATGCATAGCTCAGGGGGGTAGGTAGCGGGTTGGCTGGGCCAGTTTCGTGTCTCACTAGCTGCCAAGCCGTGAGCCGCCATCACCGCTCGACGAGTCCGATGGGATTTGAACCCGGACCGGCGGGCGATTAGAGACGACCGCTTCTCCAGCCAGCCAAGTTCACAATTTGACGACTGAAGATAAGGGTTTGACGCTATATATGCTCGCAAGGGCACATGGCCATTTTACGATGGTATTTTTTTTGTAATTTAATTATTTTCATATGTTTATCTAGATGTTTTGGAGGCTCATATATTTTGCCTTTGTTTGAATAAAAATACTAAGGGTTTAGAAGTCAATAGGAAAGGTGTAAAAGGAAAAAGGGTTTGGCATCTATGGTGGGGTTACGATAGGGAGGGCATGGGCTGATGTGCCCCACCTCCCTACTTTAGGTAGGGTCGAAATTATGGAAAAAAGATTCCTTAGTTGTTGGAAGTAAGTGTATGAGTGTTGGTGAGAAGAAGGGGAAAAATCCTGAAACTTTGATGTGAGAGATTTTTTGGTGTATACATGATTTTGAATTGAAATTTGAGGAGATTGTTCCTTGTGTGATTACCTTTCCAAAATGAGTTTGCAAGTTTGATTTGGAGTTGTGAAGCAAAAATTATGAGTATTTGAATTTTAGAGTCAATAAACCAAACTATGAAGAAAGGCTGAGACTTTGACAAGCCATAACTTATGATCTGTGTATTATTTTGCAACGAGATTTAAAGGGAGTGTTTATCTTAGTATTGGCTTTTTAGAAAGTCCTTAAACTTGAGGTTTAGAGCTTGGACAAGAAAGTTATGGAAGTGTGAAGGTTTGGAGGTGGCTGCCTTTTTGTTAGGAGAAAGCCGAGACTTTGAAGAGCTACAACTTTTGGACAATATGAGATTTTCTTCTCAGATTTTTAGAAGTGATAGTTTGTTGTCATAGTTTTTTGAATTGTCTTTAATTATTTCATTTGGAGGTTTATTGAAGAAGTTATAGTGGGTAGAAGTTGCGGGTTTAGGTGCTCTCTAAAAAATTGAGACCCACACTTTGATTGACTAGAGCTTTCGGACAGAGGTTTATTTTGAAGTGAAAATTTTATGGATTTTAGCCAGTGATATCATCTTTCTAAATTAATATCACGTTTTTATGAGTGATGTATAGAATAAAAGTTATAGAGGTTTATAGAGGCAGTGTTTAGTTTGTAAGGAGGAAGAAGAGCCTCTACTTTGAACCCACATAACTTTTGGACAATATCTTAGATTGAGTTGAAATTTGAAATAATGTTAGAGGGTTAGAAGAGCTTTTCAAATTGCTATTATACTTAGCATTTGAATCTTTGAGCCATCTGTGGCACTAGATAGAAGGTCGCTGCTTTTCTAGGACTTGTTATTTGTGATTTTTCTCATTGTTTTTATTAAAACATGAAGACTTGAAGACATGAAGACTTGAAGATCTGAAGATATGAAGATTTCAAGAGAAATGTTTTGGGTTTATTTTTTATGTATGTGTGGGATGTGGCTTTGTTATTCCTAACCGGTTTTGGAGGCTCGTTTGTCAATTCATTTCCATTCTGTTTTGTAAACCTTGTTACGGGCAGTTTGGGTTAAACCAAACTTAACCCCATTTATTGTTGTGGTGACAAAGTGGGATTGATCACCCACATGGTCGAGACTTGCTCTGTTCTTACGATCTGGAGTTTTGGCCAGCAGATCGTGAATTTGATTTTAGAATCCTGTCATACGGACGGCAGCTCGTGTCTGCTGTTCTGATTTACCCGTCTTATATCCAGTGGGCTCTTATCCCTACCTTGACCTTTATACCCTTAGAGCCAGCCATAGGATAGGTCAAAGGAAGACTGAAGACTGAAGATTTAAAGAGAAGATCAAGATTAAACACAATTTTAATCGGCAACGCACAATCGCAGCAAGACACCCTGCGTGTTCCCAAGGCGCGCTCCTCTCAACTCGATACCGTTTTAGGGTAGCAAAGAAAATGGGATTTTTGACCCTTTTTGTTCATTTAGCTATACCTTGTGATTGCTATACTAGTCTTGTTGGAAAGGTGGGAAACCCTTCTTTTTAGAAATGTAAGGCTCTTCTCATTCAAAGCTTGCATGAAACATTAACATTCAGATCTACACAAGCATGAAACACTAAAGATTTTTTGCATAAGGGTACCTCAATCATTATAATATTTCACCTCCAATGATAGATTTAATTGAAATTTTGATATATCACAACAAACAGGGTGTCTTTGGCATTCATATGGTTGGATTATTCAAATTGAGTCCATACTTGATTCAATTGCACATTTAAGCTTACAGCCCCTGTTTTTAGTAGATTTGTAAAAAGGGTGTGCTCCTTAAAAGGGCTAACCCTTAAATTCTAAGATTGTCACCACAACCAGCCCGGCTACAGTGGCTTCTAAAGTATCTCTAGCTATTTCATTGGTGTGGCAAGTGGCAAGTGTCAAGCTATTATAAAAGTCAATGGTACATGCTAACCTTAAGAAAATTACAAGAAGGGCAGTATGGGACCTAAGACCATGTTTGTGAATCGTCTCCCAATTTGAGTTACCTAAAAATATAAGTACATTTGATGAGGTTAATTTTTATCTTCCATGATGCACCATGTGTTTGTGGTCACTTCTGCAAAAAATATCAGATTAGAAACTACTTTTTCCTAGCACAAGTAACAAACGGGAAAATACGACTGCAATTAACAATTGCATTTTAGTGGTTTATGGCATGAAACTACTCAGGTACAACTAGATGGACTATAGTTGTACTTTAGTTGACCATAGTTGCATAATAGTAATTATGAATCTATCACTTTTGCTAACCACTAAAAAACAACTACAACATTTTCATCCATTGCCCCTCCTAAATTTTGGTAATAACTTGCCCCCTCTGCCCTTCTTTCTTCTTTGTTAGAAGACATCTTTCTCTCTAATTCCAATGTCTCCATAAATGCACATCTGACACACGAATGACCAAGTGCCACTTGTCATGTTTAGAGAGGTTTTGGTCAAATTTAGACAATTTCATGAAATGTAAAATTGATAGTCCACAATGACATGTGTCCTTTGTAGTCGTAAAGCAGTTGTATTTCAGTTGTAAAGTAGTTGTTTTGCAGTTGCTTATATTTTTTTTACAAAAAAAATGGTTCACCTATAAATTTAGTTGTACATTAGTTGTTTTTCAATTGTCATATAGCCAATTTATAGTCAAGTTCAAGACATAAGTGATTATTCACTTTCTTTTGGTACTATAGTACAACTACAATGTACAGTAGATTGACAATAATAGTTGCAATTTGGTTGTAATAAGTTGACCTCACAATTTACATGCCAAGTTGCCAACCATGCAATTCCAAGACAGTTGTATCTTAGTAGCTCCAATGGCTTTGTTATCATTGATCAATTGCACTGCATTTCTCACTTAGTAGGGACAAAGTTGTATATTAGTTGCATTCTTATTGCAACTTAGTTGCATTCTAGTTGCAATAGAGTTGCAAGTTAGTCATAAACATGACTCATTCTAATCGTGATTGGGTTGTAGTGCAAGGTAGTTGCAAGAATGACCTCTCTGTTTTGTCTCAAACACCCTTAGTATTGGTAGTACTAATAGTACTACCGAGCTTTTGGAATAATTTTTTAAATAAAATAAAATATGGAAAATTTGTAAAGCACTTAAAATAGCATACTTGTGAAAATTCAGACCTAAAAATTTGTTATTCTAAAAGTTGTGCACAAAACAAAATCACCTTAAAAAGCCAATTTCTTTCTTGCTTTTCAAAAAACAGTAAAATAATTCAAAAAAATAAAATAAAAACTAGAGATTTGAAAAACCATTAAACACTTCACATGGTACAATTGCTTTGCTAAGGAATTTCTTTGTATTTTGCCAATGAAGGGAGATAGGATGCCCACTTTGAGACAATGTAGATGCCATGGAATTTATAATTTTGCAAAATCCTTCTACAAATGCATGTAAACAACCTCCATATACAACACTCCTAATTTATAGCCCTAGAAAAGCTTTTCTAGACCCAAAATAGTACTAAAAACCTCAAAAATGGCCAAGGTAGACACCCATTTGGGGGTTGCTTAAAAATAACAAAATAATTTCAAAAAACACCAAAAAATCACTGAACGTCAATAACTTGCATGTTCATGCTACTCTAAAAGGGCAAGTCAATATGACTTCTATTGCAAAAGTCACAAGCAAAAAACAAGTCGCAACAGGTGAAGGGGACACAATATAGTACGAGTCATTCTTGCAATCACCCTGCAGTTGCCACAAAGTTGTAATCTAGTTGCATAGTAGTGGCAAAGAAGTTGTACATCAGTTGCACATTAGTGATTGAATAATATAATGCAATAGAGATTCAGGTGTCCGTAAATAAGGCGAAATACCTAATACAAGGGTCAGTTGCAATGTAGTTGCACACTGGGCTTCTCTTCTGCTACATGATTACATCACAGTATAGTTTAGGGCAATACAAAATATGCGGCCAATCTTCGCGTGCTTCACCTTCTAATAAGTGTTGGTCTTCAGCCCTTCTAAACAATTACAAAAATCATATCTAAACATCAAAGATCAATGACAAGCAACCTAACTTCAATGATACATATGAGCCCTTCTAAACTCCTCTAAAATCCTGTAAACACCATAAAAACAACACCAAACTTCAATGTTAAACAACCTCACTTCAACTACAAAACTTAGCCATTCTAAACACCTCTAAACACCATAAAAGCAACAACAAAGCTCAATGCAAAACAACCTAACTTCTAATAGAAAAATCAGCCCTTCTACATTCCTCTAAAAACCTTAATACCAACATCAAAGCTCAATGGCAAGCAATTCACCTTCAATGAAGCAAATTGGCTCTTCTAAACACCTTTAAACACCATAAAAATACCCATATATCTCAATGTTAAACAACCTAACTTCAATTATAAAAATCAGCCCTTCTAAACAATTTTAAACATTATAAAAGCAGCAATAAAGCTTAATGCAAAACAACATGACTTCTACTATAAAAATCAGCTCTTCTACAGTATTCTAAAACCATAATATCAACATCAAAGCTCAATGGCAAGCAACTTACCTTCAATGAAGCAAATTGGCCCTTCTAAACTCCTCCAATCACCCTTAAATCAATATCAAAGCTCAATGTTAAACAAACTAACTTCACTAATGCAAATCAACCTCCTTTAAGCCTTCATACACACCACAAGTGAACACCAAAGTTCAATGCCAAATAACCTAAGTTCAATGATGCAAATTGATCCCTTCTAAGCACTCATAGACACCACAAATGAACTCCAAAGCTCATTACCAAACAACCTAACCTCAATGATGCAATTCAACATCTTTCTAAGGATTTCCAAATACCATAGTTCTTGTGGACCAAGTGCAAAGTGAGATATGGATTGCACTACCTTGAAGAAGTCAGGGTTTGGGCGTTGACTAATACAACTGTAATAGAATTATAAGCTAACTAAAAAACAACTAAATCATCATTCATGAACAACTGAAAAACGACTATCACACTAAGCTACAATTGACGCCGTCTTGCAATTCTACTACATTTATTGCTTAGTTATTGCATGGCGGCAACAAAAAACGACTGAAACATCACTAAAACAACTAGAAAATAACTACATAACTCAAATACAACTGATGTTGTCCAACACTTTAGCATTTATTTTTTAGTTATTGCATGGCAATGAGGACTATGACATGAACTATATTAAAAAAAAACAAAATTGGTTACAATTCCTCACTTATGACTTGCAATGACACAAATTTAGAAGCAAGCTCAACAACTCTTGCATTCTTGAGTAATTTGTAAGTACATTCTCTTCTTCTCTATTGTGCTTGTGGTTTGCAATTGCTAGATTGATTGCAAGTCTAAAGACTGAATCTAGATCCTTCATTTGACACAAATAAGAATGAGCATACAAATTCCACTAAAGGAAGAGTACAAATAATGGAGGAATCACAAAAGAGAGACATACCTATTCAAAATTATGTTGCTATTGTTCACGGAAATTTGTTTAGAAGTAAGGAAAAAATTATAAAAACAAGTAAGATGTCTCAGATATCTAAAGTTCAAGAACAATTAACTTCCTGAGTTGTATAACAGTTATTTTTACTATTGCCATACATTTGTCAATTGTATAGTAGTTGTATGTTAGTTGATATGCAGTTAGTTATATCTGACAGGTCATATTGTAGTGAGGTATGAGGTGTTTTATAGTCACACTACAGTTGTACTTCACAAATAAAAGCCGACAACACTCTAAGTCTAAATTGAATACAAATTCAATAATTGTTGGTTCTTTCTATATGTAAATAGAACATAGAAGTCTATGAGCTGCCCATTTTTAATGCGCATAGGGTGCATTTGAGGGACAAAATTAATGCAGTGGATTAGAAAATTCAGAAAAGGATTGCTCATCCACACAGAGCACTTCTACTAACTTTGTTGTGTGTGCAGAGGGAGGAGGAAGTGTCTATTGAGGACACTGAAGAAGCAATCGAGTGATCACGGTAAATAACTCAAATTTAAGGTTTGGAGGAGATTGGGTGAATGAAACGCCTCCAATATTGATTGGGAAGAATTGTTGCAAAGAACTGTTGTATTGATGGAGGTCAAAGTAGAAAGTACGAGATTCTTTTGGGAACATTGTGTATCAATGCAGTAGAATGATATTTTGAGATTTTTTTTGCTTTGTACAAATCGCAAACCGCAATCATTTTTGAACTTTGAAGTATCAACTTGTTTTGCACATTCAAATAAAGTTTAACTCTTACTTGTTGTCATAAATAAATTGACTGCAGTTGTCAGGTAGTTGTATCTTCAAAAAAAACAACTGTACAATGAAAATGCAACTGCACTACAACTAAAGAGTAAACCCCCAAGAACAACTACAAATTGATTGAGGTCAAATACAAACAACTAAGATTCAACTACAACACAACTACCCTATTTTAACACATTCACATAATAATCATGAAGGGTAATAGCAGCACATCTAACAATACACAAGAGTAAAAGAAATGAGGCAAATGCTAGATTCTTAAAAAAGAAACCGTACCTCCAAACCCTATTGGAAGCACTCACATAATAGTTGTTTTGTAGTAGTAAATCAGTTGTGTCCTATCCAAAAACCACTAATTTGCAAATTTTTTTACAACAACAATAATTTATCCTATTCACACTAACAACTATGAAGTAATTTCAGTCCCCTAAACCGCCCAAGGCTAGAAAGAGGGTCTTGGGCATTGTGCACTAGCATGGAAAAAATCAAGGAGATGGTGGTAAAAATAGATAGAAACAATGGAGTTGTTTCTCAGTTAACTTGCAATAGTAGGAGAAGTCAAGGAACAACTAACAAGCAACTACTGTACAACTCTAAACTCTAAAATGCATTCATACTAAATCCCAAACATGAGTAGTTGAATGGAATTAGCTGCCCAAAGCAAAGAAATGGCAGCCTAAAATGTTAATATAGCAAAAAATAAAGAGCAGTAGTAAAAACAACTATTGCAGTTGCAAGTGAGTTGTTTTTTTAGTAGTATTGCAATTGTCAAAACCACTCAAGAACAATTGCGGTGGTACTTGGATGATTAGTGGAGTCCATATGAACAAATAGCATCCATGACTAGATTGAAAGTTGATGACAATAAATTTTTTTGTCCTCATTAGTTGTTTAGCTAGTTTTTGCAGTAGTGCAGACAACTACAATACAACTGTGTTATTTAGGGTGCCTTTTTGTTGTTGGATTATTTTTTGAGTGACCATGTGATTTTCTAGTTGTTTTCCAGTTGTACCACGGCTTAGTTGCATTTCAGTTGGATAATTGTAGTTTTATATTGCAATTTTTCTTCTAATATAGTAGCCAAAAAGTTTTTTCAGAGCAAGAGGACGTGTCCTACTCGACGTTTAACCCCTCAAGGCCCAGGCAGTGTATTTTGAGCTGTCTAGTGATTTTGGGCAGGTCACAACAAATGGGTTTTGCATTTGTTTTTTATTTTATTTTCACACATGAAGTACCTAAGGAGTAGCTTTAAGGTCCAACAATTTTCATAACTTTTGACTACATGGTTCAAAAGTTAATGCATGATTTGTTGTTTTCTTTGCTCATCAGGGCAGCTCGAGCAGCTCAAAAACTTCTTTAAAAATTACTTTTCAAGCTTGTTTTTTTAAAATTGGTTCTTTGGACCTATGTATAGGTGAGAAGCTTTGAATCATTCAATTTCCATTAATGAGATGAAACTTATGAGAAGTTTTAGTTTGCGGGTAGGTGTGGAGTCTCTCAAAACCATACCTACCCACAAACTAAAACTTCTCATATCTTTCATCTCATTAATGGAAATTGAATGATTCAAAGCCTCCCACCTATATGTAGGTTTAAAGAACCTTTTTTTTTATTTTTTAAAGCAAACTTGAAAAGTCATTTCTAAAGAAATTTTTGAGCTGGAGCAAAGAAAACAACAAATCATGCAATAACTTTTGAACCATGTAGTCAAAAGTTATGAAGATTGTTGGGCTTTAAAGCTACTCCTTGGGTACTTCATGTATGAAAATAAAATAGAAAACAAATGCAAAACCCATTTGTTATGACCTACCATCACCCGACAGCTCAAAATATGCTGCCTGGGCCTTGAGGGGTTAACCCTTGAGCGCCCCGCAGGCCATAAGGTGGCCTCTCTAAATCTTGTTTTCTGCAACCACAATCTAATCTAGAAGGTACGGTTTTTGAAATTCCAAGAGGTTGACTGGGAGCACATGGGTGACGTCTGAAAGTGGTCTAACTGATTGTTGAGATTCTGTATATCAGCATGGGTGGCATAGATAGCCATGTGGTTTACTAGAAATGCATATTGAGAGAGCAGCAATGTCAAAAAAATGACTGGAAGCACTGGGGATTGCTTGGAGCAATTGGGAGAAAAAGGTCAAGAGGTGACATGGCGATCTCTTGGCCCTGTACAGGCAAGGCGGGCTCCACAATGGAGGTCATCCACCTTACTTGCTCCTGGTCACCCTCCTAGATTTCTTCTGTAGCCATTCGGGTTTACACCCTTGAAAAAGTGCCTCTCCAATGTCAAAAAAATTGGATTTTTGGTTGAGAGGACACTAACTATAAATCACAACTTCTGCCAAAATTTGGGGACAAGTGGCCATGTCCTCTGCCTGTCAAAAACATTTGAATCCGTAGTATGCCCCAAAAATTGCCCTTCTAGACAAAATCAACGGATCTTTGACTATTATAAACCCAGCATCCAACCGTTAAAAATTTCTGAAAATTGTAGTAAAGGTAGGGACCTTACCGCTTTGCAAATTTGAACAGTGAAATCTAGTGCAAATTGATTATTAATTTGGGAGGATATTTGGTCTAGGGGGTGCTCACCCATGGCTGACTTTCACAAATTTACCTAGGAGTGCATAGGGGTTAACCCCTCATCGCCTAAACTGTAAAGGTGTTTTGAGGTTCTGAACAATGAGTCTTCAAAACAAATCGTCGGCATTGTCAATTTTTGAGGCTACAAAGAATCTCACTGTTTGAAATTAAGTGTGCATTGGACTATGTTTGCAAAATTTAACTTTGATCAACATTTGCTCTGATAGATTTCTAGTTTATAAGATTTGATTGTGCTGTTGTGTTGAGACATCAATCTATTTTTTGCTTCTGTTATCTACGGTGGAACAAAATTCGACTGCATAAACTTTTTTTTTTAGAATACTTTGTAAGTAGGGTAGATTGAACAGTTACAAAGTCCTCCACAATTTCTCAGAATAAAATTCTATAACATCTTTGCACAATTTGAGATTGAAGATCGGAGTTCCTGCGACCAAGTGATTGGGTGACCTATAATGCAATCATTTTGAATGGGTTAGAGCAAGTTGCTCATGATTCACTTGAAAACCCTAAAAAACGTATTCAAAGCAACTTGGATGCCAAGGATCTTTCACTGGCCTCTCCCGGTCACTCTCCAAAGTGCTTGACATACTCACCTTTCAAAACCATGAAGTTTAGGCAATCAAAGTGACTTCATTTCAATCCTAGCAACACTTCATATTTGTTGGTACGATCTCATGCTAGGGCAATCAATCACCTACTCAATTCAAATTTCAGTCCTCTCAATCGACACCATCTGCAAATTGTGCACTGGGTTTTCCAATTCTTAGCGGACGGATTTCGTCTCCATCGGCGGTGAGGGGTTAAGGGTTGGGTAAAGGATAATTAAGCGGGAGATGTTGGATGTGACAGGGGCGAAAACGGTGACCGGTCCACTTCTGCAATTCGCGGAATACTACAGTACACGAAGAGCTTCAAAATTTTCCCGGCACGCTCATCCACGGTGACGCTGTCAACGTTAGAAGCCCATGACCGTGTTCGTGCCAAAAACCTCTTGAAATCTACACACCGCAACGAGCGTGCCCTTCGTCCTCAGTCATTCTGCTCCGATCGAAGAATCGCGACATCGATCGGAGAATTGTTGCGTTTTTCTTGGCAACCATGCATCTCCGGAAGTTCACATCGTGTTTCGACAGTAAGTGATTGAAAATCCTCATCTCTCTCACCTCTCGAAAAGAATCACTTAATCTTACTGCGTGTTTTAATGTCCTATAGCGCCAATTTGCTCTCTCACCTAAGCTTAAGCATCGTTCTCTGTTCTCGCGATTTTTGATTTTGCTTAGGTTTTATTTTCGTGATGTAATGTCGCCTCTTTTCTTGTATCGTTTCAGTACGATGAGTTGTTACTTCCTTAATTGGCAAATGTACGAGCATCGTCGTTAAGTTTCTTCGTGCGTGATTGGACTTTTTATCATGTTTCGACAGTCAGTTTTTCGAAAATTACTCATCTTACTCACCTCTCGAAAAGAATCACTTAATCTTACTGCGTGTTTCAATGCCCTATCGCTCCAATTTGCTCTCACACCTAAGCATCGTTCTCTGTTCTCGCGATTTTTGATTTTGCCTAGGTTTTATTTTCGTGATGTAATGTCACCTCGTTTCTTTTCTTTTCGTTTCAATACGATGAATTGTTAGTTCCTTAATTGGCAAATGCACGGGCATCGTCGTTAAGTTTCTTCGTGCGTGATTGGAATTTTTTTGCTTGAATATTTTAAGTTAGGTTGAGTTCGTTGTGCAATTAGTTCACATCTTGCTCGTAATTTAGCGACCTCGGATGCGTTTCGCTGCTTTAATTATTCTTGCAGTTCGAGAAGTTTTTTCCATATTGTGTTATTTGATTCGATGATAGTCGATCCTTCCAAATAAGAGCCTTCCCTAGCTCGGTTTCTGATCACGTTCTAAATGCTTGAGAGTGCGTAATTGGAAATTGTATGGTGGACTATTTGCAGTTAGGTTGAGTCTTTGTGCAATTCACATATGGTCTGTACTTTACAAGCCAATGCTTTTTTGCTACTGCAATTTTTCTTGCAGTTTGAGAGGTCTTTCCGATGATTTGTTATTCATTCGATTATAGTTGTTCGAAGTAAGAGCCTTCTCTAGCTCATATGTTGATCGAATCGGTAATGCTCGAGTTTCGTTCCCTATTTTTGAGCTTGCATACTTGCAGTTAATGCTCGGCAAACAATGTTTTTGTGAGCAAGAGTTAACCTTCCCGTGATCTGCTCATCTACTTGTATTGCAAGAAAATTCTTTAGCAACAGCGAGCATTGTAGGGATTACCGCTACTCTTATATTGGTGCCCTAATCTACAGACATTGAATTCCTTTGAACTTATCACTTCTTTAATTGGATACCTAGCTTTTAAGTATCTACGGGCTTTGAATAAAAATCATGTATTCCCTCGACATGGTTATAGTTCTTCTGGCTGTTCTCTCTTATCTTTCTTGAGGTCCGAGCGAAATAAGTCAGTTGCGTATGTTCCGCAATGCTGACAATGATGAAAATGACCAATTGACAGTCATTTTGTTTATCATCATCGATTTTGTTTTGTAAGTTTAATTCTAGCCTATCTTGTCCCCCACAACTTTGAAGTGCTGCAGGAGGTGTGGTTGGATGTACATAGCTCGTGGCTGATTGCTAACGTTACAAGATGTGATATTGTAACGCAGAATGGGACGTTTTGATAGCTTCAATTGCCGTCTTTCATGTTTATATGGTTCCTTACACGAAAGTGGAAGAAAGTTTCAACATTCAGGTATTGTGAAAAGTATTATACACGTACACAAGTGGATTTTAAGTATTTATTGCTTCTTTCGGATTTAGTGTCTTTTGCCACGGAACTACGAATTGAATAGTTGACATATTCCTCTCTTGTTGGTCGTTGCAGGCTATGCATGACTTTTTATACCATCGGCAGCAACTTGAAAAGGTACGCACACTACATTTGTCTACATCACCTCACAGTGAAAAGATATATTTCTAGTTCTCAATTTAGATTCTATATTGATCACTTTTAGAATCCTATGACATTCTCATGATCATCTACCGTCAATGACTAATTTCTGACTCGTGGGTGCAGTATGACCATTTGGAGTTTCCAGGAGTGGTGCCTCGCACATTTCTCGGTGAGTTATGCTGATCATCACAAGTTATTTAAATCTTTGTGTTGATCAGGGCTCAATGTTTGTCAACAATAAATGCTTTTAAGTTGCTTAAGTAGGCACTCCAAATATGCTCACAATTTTCAAAAGCATAGAAGTAGTTTAGAGATTACCACTCTGAATTTAGCTAATGCCTGGTTAATTCAAGGTATCATAGTAACTTACGTGTGATACGGCACTTAGTTTTCTCTTGCAGAAGCTGATAAATTGTGTAATAATCTGCAAGAAACTTTACCCTTAAGTGCCGGGGGTTCCTGGAATAACGTTCAAACAGATTCCTCAGAGGGTCGCCCTGGCACGATTAGGTTAAAATATGCAGCGTAGAACTTGCATTTACTCTCATTTCTAGGGTAAATCTTAGGAATTTTTTTGAATAATGAGAACTATGGTCTCATTTTCTTGAGCTTATCACGAATTTTCACATGACAGGGGCATTGGTGATAGCACTGGTATCAGCTCCTGTGGTCTTTATCCTCCAGTTACTGCACCTCCCGAAGTTCTATTCATTATATACTGGTACTTTTTTTTCCACGGACTAAGCTGTTATTCGAAATCTTTTTCTAGGACTATAAACTTTGTATCTTCAGCACGTTGATATGTGTATTTCTATGCTCTTCATTTGACAAACATTTAATCTATTGGTTATTGATTGCATTTTCTGTTCTGGATTTTTTGAAGCAGTATGTTCCCTTGATGCAAATTTCATATAATATTATTCTCCTGGAATTCTGGGGGTGTTTCTGAAGCTTTTTATCTGTCGGGATGCAGTGCGTTTGGTTCTAGGAGCAGCGGTACTTAGCTCCCTAGCAGCTTTGCGTACCCAGGTACTCGTAAAAGCCTCTTGGCCTGCTTATTCTTACAAACAAATTATACGCTAGTTGACCGTGATTAGCCAAATCTGGTGACTTTGGTGCTACTCCAGCTTAACTCCAATAACACAAATGTGGCTCAATGTACATTTGTGGTTGCACTTCAGTTTCTTGTCAGCATCAATATCGCTGTGGTTCCAGCTTGTAATGGCATTGAGCTAATATCGTGGCTAACTGTCTTACAGGTCAAGAAGAAATTTGGCAAAGATGTGTCAACAGCTTTTGCTGTGATAACAGCCGTACAATTCCATCTTCTATTTTATGCATCTCGCCCACTACCGAATGTGTTCGCTCTAGCTTTTGGTAGGTAGGCAACTGCTTTCAACGCCGTATATGCCATTTTTTTATGCTGCGTGTGTCAATTATTAGTGCATCTACCTATCAGCATAAAGATGTCCTCTGTAACGCTGCGGCAGCCTTTCCAGCATATAATCGTTTGTGGTTTTCGAGCACATTCTTACAGAGAATGCACTAATATGGCCATCAAATTATTTTTTCTGCATAATACATGAAGAATTCTTTCTCAAAAGCTTTTGATAAACTTGGAATAGTAGTGTGAGGTGCTCCACCTATTTTAGTGCATACACTGACGCTGTTGAAATCTGTTGGATAATCTGCAGTTAACCTTGCTTTCGCCTCTTGGATGAGTGGGCGGCCGCTGAACACCTTGAGATTATTGGTAAATTATACTCACCTTGTCCATTTATTTTTTATCAGCGCCATAGCTTACTGCAGGGTTGAAAAATGACGGTGTGTCATAATTGGACATTATTCAGGGCTTTGACCAGAGTAGTATTGAATGTTTAGCATGTGAGGTCTGCTGCAGGTTTTCTCGGCAGTTGTGTTCCGCTGTGACGTTATTTTGCTTCTGGCTCCTGTTGGACTGACTCTTCTATGGGTAAGTACTATTTATTGATATTAATGCCGCAGTTTTGGATTGGTACATCTTACCTCTAATGTTTTTGTTACCTTTTGTTTGGGGATTCTGAATCTCTTTTATGCTGGTTTCTGTTGGTCTTTCTTTAGTTCAGGGATTGCCAGCAATCAAGACATCACTACCCCTGATTTGAAATTGGTAGTCTTAGAATCAAATTTGAGAACCTAGTTCCACATGAGTATTGAGTTTCCTCCTTTGCATAATCACAGTTTTAAGTTTGGTTCTTAGGGGAAGACTGCTCGTGGTTTCTTGTGGGTGACAGCTCGGTTCAGTGACAATCTGGGGTGCTTTCAGGTGCTGTGCAATCACAGCTGTTCTAAGCATAGGTTTATCCCTTTCTCTCTCTTGTACTTCTACTGAAATTCCATCTCTAGACTACCTTCGATAGTCGTTATCGAATAATGCTTGCATGAGCTTTTTTTGAGTACTTCTCTATATAAGTCTTGCAAAGAGAGATTCGCATATTCATATGCCATATTGCTTGTAAGTACCACGAAGCGAAGATTTTTTAAGCATTTGGGCTTTTTTTTCCTTTTAAAATATACGTGAAACAACTCGAGCTAAGTGGCGTAAGGAGTTGTTTTATCGACCATTAAATACGGACACTTTGACATGCAGCGGTGACCTTCGCCTTGGATTCGGTGATGTGGCAGCAATGGATTTGGCCTGAATTCCAAGTTCTGTGGTTCAACTCTGTGTTGAACCGCAGCTCAGAGTGGGGGGTATCCTTCACATATTTCTGAAGATATCTTTGAACGTTCATAAATTTGTCTATCACCTTATCTTTTCTTTTCATATTTCTCTACCTTAACCTTTTTGGAAAGGTATCACCTCCTCATTGGTACTTTACCTCAGCGCTGCCAAGAGCCATGTTAGCAGCATTGCCGTTATCGTTGGTATGTTCTCCATTTGCCACATCTTTTGAGCAGTGAAAGCACTTGATGCAGACATTGTGTAGCACCTTTTTCTTTCCTTTATCAAGTTGAGTTCTCTAGTGCTCTTGGTGTGCTCCAGTATCTTCTTATAGACGTATTCCAACATCCCGCCTGCGTTTCTATTCCTTTTCTGTACGTCGGTTTCTCGGAATTTGAGCTCGATTTCTTCTTGCAGGCAGGGATGTTCTTGGAAAAAAGATTAGCTCAGTACGTGCTTCCCGTACTAAGCTTTATTGTAGTGTACTCCAAGCTTCCTCATAAGGTTATACACCTACTTCTTAAGAATATGAGTCTCGTACTAAGCATTGTTGTTGATTACAAAAAGCAAATCTATTTTATCCATATTTCTAGTGCTGCTAAGCTTCACCCTTCTTGTTTCTATTGTTGTCAGGAACTTCGGTTTATTCTTTTTGTGGTACCAATGCTGAATGTCTCTGCAGCTGCAGGTGTTGCTCGAATGTATGCTCTGAACTCTTTCTCACTTGGAACACAATTAGCACGCTTTTTTTTTTTTTTGATTGCGTACAGCAGTAGGAACGCCTATATTGGTGAAACCTAGCTTGCAGGTGTCTTTATTGAATCAATTCGGTCAACATGCCTTTGTCGGTCAGATCAATTGTGGACACTGCCTTTTCTAACCTTTTTTAAATTTAAATGAGTTTAGAATTCAAAGTAATTATGCTAATTTTTCTTTTATTCTTTTGAATTTGTTTATGATCAGACATAATAACAGGTGGAAGCCAATGTGGAACCTTGCATATGGATCATGTTTCATACTGCTAGTTTTGAGGTAAAGATTGTTTCTTGTCTAGCCTGAACGATCTATATTTAGTTCAATCATCATCTACTTTTTGGATCTTGACTCAGTATGAACACTGTTTTTGCAACCTTTATCACTGCAAAATTAAGTAGGTTTATTCGTTTGAAGATGACTGATTTCATAGTTTTGTTTTTTTCCAGTTTCATTTGGAGAATTTTATTTTGTTTCGTTGTGCAGTGCTGTGGCTTCCATGATAATGTCGGCTGCCTCGTACTCTAACTACCCTGGGGGCCATGCACTTCAGCTACTTCATAACAAAGGTATCATATGATCATTGAAGGATTACTATGTTGTTTAAGCTAAAGTGGTCTTTGAAGTTCCACTGGTATGCTAGGCTGATCCTAGTCGTCCAGATATGTCTTTGAATCCTGAATTAGGTTAGCATTGTAAGGTATTTTTGTTTATATTGAGACTCTGTTGATGCGTTAAGTAGTTATCTCTCTCAAGCTGTGCAAAGCTGTTTCTAGTGCAGCCTTGCATGCAATGGGATCACCTAAGCGTGGAGAGTACTCTTTTGTGCAGACTTGTCCAGCTCGCCAAAAACCGTTCATATCGATGTATTGCCGGCCATGACTGGTGTCTCGCGGTTTTTAGAGCGAGGATCGCCTTGGAGGTTATTATCTCATTGATTGTGACTCTGTTTTGTGAGACCTGTATATATGTATTGGCTGGCGGCTGACGTGGATGTGCACCCCGTCTAAGTTTTCTATTTTGACGTTCGGTGTTGAAAGTAAGTCAGGAACAATGTTAGCAAACGAACGTCTTGCGTATGACTTAATCCTGTACAATAACTTAGCCACTGGAAGTTGGGTACTGCCTGAAATTGGCACTAACCTTTTCCACTCAGCAAAATTACAAAAGAGTATAAGGTGTAGTCGTCTTTCATGAGTCTAAGAAATCGAACACCAAATGCCATCATGTCTTGTTTTCTCTGATGAAGTTAGCGTTCCATTGATTGCATGGGGTTAGCAGTTATTCCAAGAAAGAAGGACTCTTAAAGGAGAATGTGATCAATGGGAATTTTACTTACCTGCTGAAGTAAGCGAACTACAGACTCAGTGATTTTCATTGAAACTTTGTAGTAGATTTTTCTCCGATCAAATTCAAGATTCTGAATGCCGAAATTTAAATCATGCTGTTTTCATCTTTACATTTTAAATCTAAGCTGTTTGTGAGCAATCCTGATCGAGGAGTTGATTACGTGTGGGATTTTCTATTGCTTTGTTTCTAATTTGTTTGCACGTGATACTGAATGAGCAGCGCACAACCGGAGATCGCTGGCTATCAGAGTTTAGCCGCTGTTACAGGTTACAATGGCCTGCGGCTTCAGAAGTCTGTTCTATCTCCCATAAACTTGGTGTGTTCTGCAACTCGGATCTGTTTTAGAACTTCAACATGATTAGTCTTCGTCATTTTATACTCTACTAAGAAAACAAGACTCCGCGTTCTCATAAGCTTTCTATGGACACTTTAATTGAATCTTCCTGATTATTGCTTCCATTCTTTAGGTTCATCAGAAATTTAATTCATTGCTTCTATGCCCTCTATTGCAACAAGAATATCAATAGCCCAATGTCTTCCTGGTAGGTTGTCAATGCTTCTTAAGCCGTAACTGCATCTGATCATTCATATGCTTTATTGTGCAGGTCCTGGCTCCACAGGTGTTTATTCATGGCCAACACAATTGTGATATAGTTGATTCTTTGAGGTGGCCTACTTGTCAGAAAAATCCTCCATAATTCTGGTACTATTGTCATCTCTTTACAGAATCATCAGAAAATGTCAGTGCTGTTGAGAACTCTGTTTTCTGCTTTTTTGAAAAAGAACTCACTTCTTGGTCAGGCAGGAGATTGCTTGTATGTTCCTTAACAACATCTTCATCATCAGTTTTTTGTTCGTTCAAAGAAATTGCTTCTGTCCATATGCTGTCGATGATTCTCAAAATCCTCAGATTATGAGGTTTACTCAGGATTGAGATGCCTGGTTGCTGAATTACCTTGATTAAGGCTTTGTCACGTCTATTGATTCAGATCACTGATCTACACTTGCTCGACATTGCCGTATCTATCACGGATCTTGCTAAGAAAAGCACGGCTTGGCATACTACCGGGATGGAAAAGCTCAGATTTTTCACCAGCCAGATCCTGTAAGAGTTTACAAATTTACCACCGGGAGATTGAATTTGGGAATTTTGAATCAATACTTGGATTCAGAGACTCCGCTTTTGTCATTATTCAGGAAAAAAGATAAATTGACCAACTGTAAAATAGGGTCAGATTCTTACTTCTACCCTTATTTGTAAAAAATCTGGGCTTTTCTACCTCGGCCGCCATGAGTATGCATGTGCAGTGCACCGAACCCAGATCATTGTTCATTGGGTTGCCGTCGCTCCGGGTCTCCGGTGATGCAGCATCAGCGTACAGCATTGGATTAACCCCTGAACGGCACGTAAGCCCTTTGCGGCCGTATGTACAGACGTATTTGAGCTGCTCTGAGGGTTTTCCAAATTTTTTTTAAGCACCCACCATCACACAACTCTTCAACATGGATGGTTGTAACAATTAATTTTAAACTGATTCAAAATTCTAAGTATGGATTGCGACCGTATTTGGTACCGTATCTCCAAAGCCCAAGGGCCCTTCAAGGGTTAAGGCCCAGTTTAGACTAGCGATTGGCCAAAAATTTCTCAAACATGATTGGTAGAAATTTGGCTTTTCTTTGCTCCTGGGTTCAAATTGCAAGTTTGTCCAATACTTTTACAACCATCTTCACCAACCAATATAGCCAAGTTAGTGGTCAAGATAGTGAAATTTTGGGGCTTCTTCCAAGGGTGGTATCAAACTTGTCTAGCAGAGGCACACTCTTGGATGACAAAAAATTACGTGGAAACTTTTTTGGCAGCCAAACCACCAGCAGGGGTGCCAATTTAGCCACTTTGTATGGTTGCTAGTCTGAACTAGGCCTAATAAGGGGGAGGTTCAAACATGAAATCTGGCCTATGAGTTTCTCACGTCATAGGATCCCTGCTCATTGGTGAATTATTTTCATTCACTCCTATGCCAAAAGTCTGAAACACTAGTGAATTTGCAATTAGGGTTTTGTGCGCAAATCAAGGGTTTAAACGTTTGAGACAGGCGTGAGGATGAGAAGCGTGAAAGTGAGTTTCTGAAGTTCACTCCTCACGTGAATCATGTTAGGAGTGAATTCTAGAGGTGAGTCACCTCGCTATTCACTAGTGAAATCACAGAGGTGAATTGGGACGTGAGTCATTTGAAAATGTTTAAGTTTGAAGCCCCCTAAAGTGGCTCTCCGTTCTTTAGTTTCCTCTACTTTGTACTACCGACATTGCTTATTCTTTATGTCAAGCGTCCTTCTCAAAGTATGTTCACACTTGGTGTTAGGAGGGGTATTAGCAATATGATGCAGTCTAAAGGTATGTCCAAATACATCTAATTTTCCTTTGCTACTACCACTCTTAACATCAGGTGTGAACATGTTTAAAATCTAGTGAAGAGTTGACTATTTGGAAAGAACTTGAATAAAGAGTGGATTTCTTGGCTACTAGATCTCTACCCATCGTAGGAAATGAACACTAGTAATGAATTGTGCTAAGGTAGATAGACCCGTACCCAAGCATTTAAGGGTTTGGGGTACCTCAAGGTCTCAAAAAATTCAAGAAAAAAATCTGTAGGTTAGCCTTTCAACAAGTTGTCCTGAACCATAATTTTTGTGAAAAGATGTATTATAGATTATTTTATATAAAATGGCAAAGTTGCAACTCATAGGGTCCCTATTAGCAACTCTATACTAACCTTGAAACTGCTTGGGTGTGTTTTTATAATGACACTTGAGGGTCTTAATCCAAGCCATCTCAAAGTACCTTAGCACTTGATATGTGGTAGAATTTGCTTATGCAAGAAGCATTCATTGCTCTACTTTGGGTTCAACAATGGGTGGAGAAGCCCCAAAAAGTTGGGGTTGGAATTGGGGGATGCTCAAAGAACAAACCCTCTACCTTATTACATAATATTTGGACATTTGTGAGAACATTTCTCCATGTCATTAACCCTTAAATGTTGGGCTAATCATTGTAACCAACTTGGCTATAGTACTCTATAATGTTCATAATAACATTGGCAAGTGCCCAACAATTATAATATTATTTCCTAAAGTTACAAAAGCCAACATTGCATGGTGCCTTCATGAAAATTGCAAGAAGGGCAACTTGGGACCTAACACCGTGTATCTAAATTTTCTTACAATTTGGGTTACCTAAAAAGACGAGTGCATTTGATGAGGTAATTTTTTGCCTTCTATGATGGATCATGTGTTCATGATCACTTCTAAAAAAATCAAATAAAAAGAACTTTACCTTGTAATATAGAATCTTTTTTTGGAACTAAAGGACAAAAAACCATCTTCAACATTTACGAGTTAACCCCTGAACAACCCATTGGTCATCTTTGGCCGTATGTACGGCCATATATATAGCCGTATTTGAGTTGCTTTGGGGCTTTTCCAAAAAGAATTATGCACCCACGATTGTACAACCCTTCAATATGTATGGTTGTAACACTTAATTTTCAGTTAATTCAAACTTCTGAATATGATTGCGACCATATTTGGTACCGTATCTCTATAGCCCAAGGGCCCTTCAGGGGTTAAGCTTCACGTTTGGTTGCCTGTGAGAGCTAGGTGTTAGAATTACGAACTTAGAGTTGGAACTAAAATGGAAGTCAACATTAAATGTGCGTAGCATGTGCAATGTTGACAAATTGTACCTTTTGGTAAAACACAAAACGAGGGTTGATTAGATGAGTGAGCACGTTTCACAAGGAAAAAAAGTATTTCCGATGTGCAACATGTATGGAATACTCAAAATTTGCAATAAAGAAAACATGCTTGGCAAAGAATAAATAAAAGTTAATCCTTGAAAGTCCCAAATTCTTTTCAACAAACTTAACATTTGGGACATACACAATAGCTAGGGTAGACTTAGCAAATACAAGGTTAGACTTCATAATTAGACTTTTGAATGACAATATTGAATTTTACCTCAGTAAGTGGTTATAGAAAACCTCGTAGAAAACACAGTCAAATACAACCACTAAACAAGACATTCAGTTGTAATATTTGACCAAAATAAATGCTACAAGGTCTTTTGTAATAACCTACTTTGAAATGTGGAATTGTTGACACTAACGATGAAATTGGAAGAAAAAATATAGATGTATTCCAAATGTTGGTCAATATTTGGCATTTGATATTCGAAGTTAATGTAAATAAAAAAATAGCCTTGAACAGCATGACCAAACAATGACGTCAGCAATTTATAAGCTTGCCCAAGAAAAGTACAAGTTGTGCAGATCATGAATTCATGGTCAGCGACTGGTGATAGTTTTAAAATAGTTTCAGCATTGAAGTGAAGACGAGAGTGAAGATTGTACCTCCATATCTGAACAAATGAAAGGTAATCAAACATAAATGAAGAAGTAACCAATACATTAGTGGAGTTCATTCACGTAAGATCTTATATTTGAAGTAATAACAATTTCTAAATTGATGCATTCGTAACTTTAATAGTATGTTGAACTTGCCTAGTTACAAAAAGTTGATTTTCCTTTTGTTGAAAAGCTCTGCACCTAATGACCTAATTTAAAATTACAAAACTACCTTGATTTGGCATAGCACGTATTGCAACGTCCTTTAATTGTAGATAAATTTAAGCAACACCTATGGGTTCTAAAATCTCTCTAATATGTTTTATCATTCTTTCACATAGTTCAGTAACAAAAAGAGGAAAAGAGGTGATTACCTGTTGAAACTCAATGCACTTTCTGAAATTTCCCATTTGAGTTTCTATGCTCGCACACAAACACGTGCTTTGTCGAGAATGTCTTTCTTGATCTTTGGGTAGTTGGGGGAAATCTGGAGAACTTTTTGACACACAGTTATTGCCTCAATGTGTCGCTTGTCTTTTAAATATGTGTATGCAAGGCGATAGCCAACCGCCGGAGAGGCTTCTTTCAAGCACTTCCAAGCATTTTCATAGAAACTGACGGCTTCGGGATATGAATGACTTTTCTCCATTATCAAGCCGAGCAGTTCCCATGCCTTGGAACACTCTTTGTTGTACTTGAGGCACTTTTTACATAGCTCCTCAGCCGCCTCAAGTTTTCCTGCCTGGAATATTTAATTAATTTATAATGACCTTCCATAAAGTACCCGCAACTTGCTAGGGACGTATCTTTGCAGAAAGGCTTCCTGTTCTACAAAACTTACCAAAAACTCAATAAACTTATTTTTTCAATAAAAACAATGGATACCCCTGAAATTTGCCATATTTGTATAGATATTCCTGGTTTTTCAGAAATTGCACAAATACCCTTGGACCATAATTTTGGTTCATTTTTTTTTTGTTATGCACATTACTTCCTTCATGACCAATGTTGAAGCAAGGATTACAATAGAACAGAAAAGAAGCAGTGTGCGCACAGGGGAGAATGAAGTGACATGCACAATAGAACAAACGCCTGAAAATTATGATCCAAGAACATTTGTGCAATTTCTGAAAACCCAGGGGTATCTATGCAAATATGGTAAACTTCAGGGGTATCCATAAAACCTGTCCTAAAAACAACTGTGGTTGGTCCAACTGCAAAAAGTACGCAAAACTTCCAAGGACAGACTTGAACACCATATTCATTAAATTGGGAAAACAATGGGTACCATTTTGTACCTCACCTTAATCCAAAATAGCCACCTTAAACCATATTTGAAGGTATCAGATTCAGTCTGAGCCACTAAGATTTTTTCCCTCGCAAATTCGTCCTCTCAGATGAGGGCACGTGTGCCAAAAAAAACTCTGGAGCTCGGATTAAGGTGACCATCTTAATCCTTCAAAAGTCCCACTTAGTAAGCTTTTTCTCAATTTAACGAATATGGCGTTCTTGGTAGTACTGTACCGTACTTGAATAACTGCCTAAACACCAAATGTGATAGGAGACAGAAAATTATATGTGTGTACCTGCATGTGTATACTTGCTAGCATCAACCATGCACGCTCAAAATCATCACCATCATCCCATTTGTATGGCATGCGATCAATGGCTCGCAGCTGATTCTTTGCTTTGGCAGTTTGCCTAAGCAAAGTGAGTCCAGTAGCAATGGCAAGCATACTACATACTTGTTCTTTCTCTCGCAAAGTGGAGTCTTGACCGACTAATTCCTGAAGCCTGACAAGAGCACTATCAACATCACTCTTGTGACGAGATGCCATTGTTGCGTAACACTCCAACACCGTCTGTTTTACTGATCTCCCTTCCATATTTCTGCAATGTCACAAAGATGTCATAAACTATGCAGTATCTCATGTACATATAAATAAAATCTTGCAAAATCGCAATGGTCACAGACCAAGTCATAAGGTAAACTATCTGGTTGAGAGCAATACGCAAGAAAAGAATGTAAACGAAGGCTCTGAGTGCAGAATATATAGCACTAGTAAGCCTGAGTGAGTGATTTCGATACTTGCCGACTTTCATTCAAAAGTTTTTGAGCTATCTTGATTGTCTCATCGCTCGTGCCTGAGTATCCCTCTAGATTGGCTTCCTCCCAACCAAGGTCATTGTCAATGTTGAGATATATTTCGACCATTGCAAAAAGTGCAGGCTTTCCCCAGTCATAATCCATTCGGGCATTGTTGAAAAGCTGCAATTAAAAGCAGTGTCTCTTTGCTCAGAACCGTGCAGAAGCAATAGATAATGTGTCAATCATAAAATAGAAAAACTGTTGCACTAATCTCTCAACAAAGATTGCAAACCATACCATACCTGTAGGCAGGCGACAATACTTGCCCAAGCAAAAAAAATCATGTGACTCTTTGTCAAACTTCGGGCTCTATATTGCTTATGTGAACTTAAGAATGGTTTGTTCAATGACTCAAGTACTAGAGCGTAAAGTTAGTAACTTGAATTTAGGATAGTTTGGAAGGAGGTAAAACCATTATAGCCTCGTATGGTTTGTTTGAGTGGAGTTCGACCAAGCCCTTGCAGAAGTTCAAACCTGCATGAAATGTAGCTGTGGGTGAGGCCTTCTCTACCTGACTCAGGTAATGATTAACTTCCTCAAGTCTCCCAGACCTCCTCAATAATCTGATGAGCTGCAAAATCATGCAAAGATATTCCTCAGAAAAATGGTAGTGTTAGCAAACAACTTGAAAAATCTGGAGCTCATCAAGTCTGCAAAGAAAGCACATACCCAATCAGAGCACAAATCCTTCCGTATTAACAGTCTAGTGGGTCATTCCCAACACTTGCAGACGGTAATCGAAGAGAATCTTCATTCAATCTACACTTAACTCTTAGCTCGCTTTAACACTTCAAGTTTTTGAAACGCAAAAATTGATGCTAAAAAACAATAACTTACTTGGGAGAGCGCTGAGTAGTGGTTTGGGTCACGCTCCAAAATCTGCTGGAAGTGTAGGATGGCTGCTTCGTAGAGCTCTCTATGAATCATGAGGTAAACTAAGATATCTCCAGCTTCGTCATTAAAAGGGTTTGTCCGAAGAAGTGCTGCGCACCGTTGTTCGCACTCTCCCACTTCACCCCTGTCACAGAAAGGATGAGACTCTTCACATAGTTGTAAAGTCTGTAGAATGAATCTAAGCTTTCTATGCAGGCCCATTCCATAGCATTTATTTGGTTTTCAATAAGGACACATCATATACAGCTTGTCTGTGGATAACCATCTAAAAGCACTTTTGGGTGTTATCATGGTAAGCCGGCTTTGGACTCTGTGTCTCAAAGTCGGCCAAATAGTTATACTCATTTGCCCAGATTTCACAGAAGTGACGAGAGACTTGGTTAATTTCCCTAGTAAATGAAAAGCATAATTTATCTAACTTAAACGACAGCTTACGGAGAATCTCAATATGAAGGTATCCTCCACAACATGAGAAAATTACAAAATTAGGAGAAAACCTTGCAAGATGGATTTTTGCAAGAGCTACGGATGCAGCACTGTGTGTAGGATTGCATTTAAGTGCCTCATTTAGCAGCAATATGGCTTTATCTGCATCATTATTTGCCTCGCATCCCTGCAGTCCTGTCCAGCCACACGTTGATAAAACCTCCAATTGCTGGAAACCGTTACTTGAACGATTATGATTCTCTATATTAACACGGAATTTGTGAGGAGATTCTCCTATCCTGAGTCATGATTATATTTCAGTGCAAAGAAGTCAATAACTTGGGCGCATCCCCAATACTACACGTATTCAAATGACAGAACTCTCTGGCAGAGAGGAGAAGAAAACCTGAGCAAACTCGAAATAGATGTCAGCAGCCACATGCTTTTGTTCCTTGATGGCGTCACAATGCTGCCCTTGAAAATCAATGAGATAATTGTTGAATAGATCTCTAGCTTTGAACATCACCTGGAAGACTCTTGTTCTGTCTCGTAAATCCCACTTCGAATTGATGGAAGGGAAAACGTGCATTTACTTCCATTACATCCTTTCGGTATATTTCAAGGATTGCTTTCATGGAATCAAGGCTTTCAGAACATCCAATTTATAATTCGATTTTAGGCTCTAATACCCAATAAACGAGGAATTATGATTGTAAGACACCGCATACCTTGTAGTGATGTACGTATTTTGATCGATTGTTAATCGCCTCAGGCGTTGCCTGTACAAGGACCTTAACATATTAGCGACAAACAAGCCTACTCTGGTAGAAGAAGCACACATAAGCCTACATGATTAAAACTACCAGAAGTGTACCAAGAATCGGAGAGAATTTTCCCGTAATTATCTATGAGAACCTGTGAAGAATTCTGTTGCCCCTGAATGTTCTGCACTTTGGACAGAAGCAGAGATGCCTTAAGACATAGCATGAGCATCTTTCCATTCTTCAAACTTCGCTCCACGCAGCCATCCTCCACATTTGCTAGCAACTCACAAAGGATTTCAGCAGATCGCTGGTAGTTTTTCAGCTTGAAGTTGAGGTCTGGTGAATCATGCACATAGCTTGAGAGCTTAGACTCTGTGCAGGTCGGAGACCATGTTTTCATTTCACTTGGAAGAAAATGTAAGAGGTATTTCCACAATGAGATCATTTTTTAGATCTAAAGATCCCGCTAATGATGCCCAGTCCTAGAAGATGACATTTGATTTTCCGTGCGGGGTAAGAGAAACACCGCACTCAGGGTTGATTTGCCGAAATCGAACCTCCAAAATTGTAAAGTAGCTCGAGCTTAGCGGGGCTATCTTTAACGGTAACTAGAGCATCCTCGTAGTGCTCCACTGCCTTTCTATACTCATGCGTAACAACCAAAGCTTGTCCCACTTGATTTATTACCGCCGCATCTCGAGGGCTATATTTCCTGGCCACCCCAAAAGCCTTCATTGCTTCTGCAGGTTCATCTATTCGCATAAGAGCTTCTCCCAGCATCATGTAAGTCTGCATACAGAATTCAGCGGTCGCAAGTCATTCGTACTACTTAGACTCAAAAGCTTCAATGAAGGTGCTTTGCAATTCGAGAGGGCTGCAGCGTAGAAATAAACGCTCATAAAGCATCAAACTGGAGAACGCTTCTATAAAAACGTTTACCAAGTTAGTGTTTCCAACCTTCGCATTTGAGTGAAACTGGGTGATATCCGTATAACACTTTGAGTAGAGGACTCCATTATGCTGATGCTTCAGATAAACGTCTGCCAATGCAACCCTTGCCTGCACAAAGTAACTGCTTTCTTGTGGAACCTGCAAACCAGAGTGTGAAATTTAGTCCAATTCTGTAATCAACTCTAACTGCGCAAACACTCATTTTAGAATTTCTTTCTCCCATACTGACACACACACAAACACACGCACACTCACGCTCTGACGTAATAGAAAAATGAAACAAGATGATAAGGGCTGTTATTTACGAGGATGAAGTATCACGATCAGAAAAGGCTTACAAAAAATCTTTAAATTTTCAATCTCTTTAAGTGACAGTCTAGAGTCAAGAGGACTTCGACCAAGGAGCTTGAGTACACGGAATGCTGGTACCTGGCTGAGCATGGCAATTGCTGCTGAGACATCACCTCGACTAAGCGCGAGATCACAGTTCGCTTGAATTACAAGTATCTGCGGCAAGAAGTAAACAATAGTTAAAGAGAAGGATGAAGGCCTAAATCGGCCAATCGACTGTCTGTAAGACACCAAACGACACTGCAGTCTCATCTGCAGCAGAAGATATCTTGGAAGCTTCATTCCGAAACAGAATAATCTAAAAAACAGCGTTCTGCGAATGAATGAGACTGCATAAGCTACCTCCTGTGGAGTTCCAGAAAACATAGTCATTGCATCCTGTATAGTCTTTGTTGCTTCTGGGAAATGATTAAAATGAGTATGCAAGTTCGCTAGCAAGAGGAAAACCATCACTCTGTCGGTGTCGGTGGTTTCCACATGCTTTCTGGAGGTGTAGTATGATGACCTTGACTCCATGCCTACCTGTCTCATTTCCGGCAAGCTCCTCGCTGCCTCCAAAACCTGTCAGAAAAAGCATTCATTGCATTGGCATACGTACACTCTCTCTGAGAGAAAACCATGCAGTACAGTACCATTCCTCCTGTTAACTACGTTAGGAACTGTAGGCTAAACTGATACTCCTTGAATATTTCCAGCCTTGATGAAGCGTTTACAGGTACAGTGAACAAAATCGGAACCCAATAATTTTACCCAAGTCTGAGAAGCAATATCAAAACTTAGACGTGCGAGTGAAAATTTAAGATAAGCAGCATACTTTCAAAGCTTCGTCAAACTGCTGAGAATTCACCATTATCTGAGCCTGGAGGACATGATATACCACCGATTCTCGTATAACAAAATCGGCACTTAGAGCTTGCTCAAGGCTTTGCTTTGCCAACTCGTATTTTAATTGCTTCACATATATCTGCTACAACAACTGAAGCTATGAAAACCAGAACCTTCTTTGTGTGTTCCAATCTCTAAAGTATTATGAAATGCATGCGTGACTAAGGAGAATTTGTGCTTTCATTTACCTGAGCAAGAAGCAGATGAGCACTTGAACTCCCGAAGTCCAGGGTTAGAGTGGACTGTATGCTTCTCTGTGCAGCTTCGCAATCGTCTAGAAGGTAAAACACCCGAGCCAGCATGAGGTGGGCATCCACCAGGCCTGGCACGAAATCAATTAGTTGCTCTAGAATATCAACAGTTCGAAGGAGCGAGTAACTCTCCACCACGTGAGGCCCCTTGCACTCATGGTGCGAAGTTGTAATATAAAGATGAGCAATCCCTAGTCGTCTATCTGGATTCAGCTCAGCATAGAACGTGAAATCGTGTTGAGGCCTCATTTTCTGTCAACAAAAAACCAGTATTACGGTTATCCTGTTAGTAAAAGAGCTGAGAATCGTATAGAGACTTTCAACATTCAATTTTCAAGTCACCACCGAAGGCCATATCGGGTACGGATTTTGATGCATTTGCCACAATAGACCATAATAGTTCATGCAGATATGCCGCTATCCAATTCCGTAACGAAAAATAAGCGCTTCTAATCACTACATGCCAATACTTACAAAGAGAAAGATAAATAAATCAGCTTTGATGCAACACAATAGCTTGGATGCGGCTCTAAACAGACAGTAAAATTTGAGTTGCGAAGATTTCCTTCAAGGTTTTATACATACGTTTCTCTGAATCTCCAATGATTCGTCCAGAAGGTCACGACATCTTGCACCATGTCGACGTTTCCTCCAGCAAAGCTGTGCCATGAGGTAGGGTAGGCTTGCAGATTTACCAGTAGACACTGAGACCTCTGCAAGAAACTCCAGTTGTTGCTCAGCTTCGTCCAAATCTCCAAGCACCACCAAGCATTGGATAGCCCCATACATGGCTTCCATATTCAATTCATCCATGTTCGCTGTTGATCTGTCCCCAAGTACCTGGTTTCTTAATGTCTAAATAGTATTTCTTGAATCTTGTGTGAAGATTCTTCAATTCCCATCAAGATTCTAGGAAAATGGACAATCAAACACCTTGGTGACCTCGAGCGCGCATTACCCACTAAAACAGACTTCAGCTGATTCACATACTTGTAGGTAGCTAACGCTGCGTTGTAGTCCCCTAGAAGAAATAATTGGTCAGCTAGCTCGACCACGAATGCTGATTCTCCCGGATTGAGTCGCCGAGCTCTCTCGATGATAACCATTGTCTTTTGCAAAACAATCGATCCGCCTCGTCCGGCCAGTCTTGCACATGACCTCACAGCTGGCCACACCAAGCAGGAGCATAATAAATTCTTAATCAGCAGACAGCACTTAACTGGTTTGCTTAGTGCGCAGATTAGAAGCGCACAAGATAAACATCACAACCATTATCAACCTACTTGCTATCGTACGAGGGAGCAACCTCGGAGTTTACTTCAGCACCTCAATCTACCTCTACGCAAAGGTAGTTCTTTGTGGAAACAGAGCATGAAAACTAGGTCACAAAAATAGTGGCAACATTGAAGGCCTCAGCATTTCTAACGAATGGCGCTGGTAAAAATGATCTGCTCTAATCTAATAATGCACAGTAGTATTTTGCATAGTCTACCTGCAAGACAAAGATAAGCATTTCGGGGCTCCCGATGCTCAATATTCCGGAGGAGGTCAACAAGTAGGTCGGCTGCTGTAGACTGCTTATTATCTGAGCAAAGGTGCAAATGGATAGCCATACGTAGCCCGTCGATATTATTTGGATCCTGTAGTTATTCGAATCAAACAGAGGAAAACGATCAACACCTTAACTCGATATTGGAAGGAGGAGAAAAAGATTAATGACGATATGCTCAACCAACATCCTAAGCCCATTGGAGCTACCGAAATCGATTATGCATTTTCTTTACCATCAGGTATCACTTCATGGGTGGTATCCTGTGCAAGGATGAGCGTACCATAGTGCCCGAGACCCGTTCCGTGATTGCATCAATTATAATCAATGAATTTCGAAGGATAAATTTTCACGTTCAAAAGAAGGAATCTGGCGGATTTGCATTGTTCTTGTGAGAGGCTATGGTTATTAGAAACTGAGCGATGCCGAGAAAGGTACGATGGAACGGACCTTCTGAAGAATCTGTTGTGAAGTTTCGTGGACAAGATCCAAATCCCGCAGCAGCATTCCCATGCGAGCTTTCTCCAACACGACAGGCAAGAACCAAGCATGCAGAACTGACACCTATTCTTGCACCACAAACATTACATGTTTGGAGTTATGACCGAAAAATACATATTGTGCTTGTCATCTGCTCTGGTGTGAAGGGATAATTTGTCTACGCACCTAAATATCAACGTTTATGGATTCGTATGTATTCAGACCAACATCTGCACTCAGCAAGCATTTAGCAACCCATAACCTCCTTACAAATACAAAAACTCCATACGCTCCCAAAAATAGTCTGCAAGCACTTCCATCATACACCAGAAAAATACCTGATTTAAAACTGCAAGAGCTTCAGTATATTCCCCTTTAAGCTCATGGTAATAGGCTTTTCCCATCAAAGCTTCGACATTGCTTCCTTTACTGAGAATTTCCTCGAAAACTTGAAATGACTTGTCGGCAGTTTTCCAATCTACCGAAGGGCCATTACTCTGTATATCATGTCGAAAGTGGGTGCCACCCAGACCTAGCCAACCTTGCAGGCACTGAGCTTGGGTGTAATGTGGCTGCACCCTCAACACTCTGCCCTGTCCCGTCCCAATGCCAAAGTCAAGATGTTTGAGGCCATCGAGTGAAAATTCAAGAACGAAGACGACATCGTAACCAACAAATACTTCGAACACGCACAGTTTGATCGCAGACTTATACGCGAAATGTGCGACTCAAGGAAGAAATTGAAATTTCAAAACCATCAACCATATTCAAACGCTGACCTCGTAACAAGGTCACGTGCCTTCCGTAAATGCTTAGATCCACCAAGATGCCAGTACAATGTCGCTGCCAGGACAAGGGCCCTCTCTGAAGCAGTTTGGTCCACAGTTTCAAGGCGACGGAGAAGGTTGTGGATAATCTCAGCATCAGGGGATGCACAGTGTTCATGCGAATACAGCATGGCAGCAAGAGCAGCAACCTGGAGCTCTCGGTGGTCTTGCAGAGGCTCCATTTCGTGCAGTGCCTCTGAGTAGGAGCTTTCCAACATTACCCCGTAGGCCTGGTCCACGTGCCAGGAAAGGATTAAAGACTACAGAAGGCTACCAATTCAGCTTTGTGCGCATCCTCCATCTTCGCAAGGTTTTTCTATACAGGAGAAACTTTTCAAGGGAAAATCTCATGGATACCCCTGATGTTTGCAATTTTTGCATAGATACCCCTGCTTTTTCAGAAATTTCACAGATACCCTTGGACCAAAATTTGCAAGCGTTTTTTTTTGTTGTGCATGCCACTTCCCTGCTCCCTTTGTTCACACACCACTTCTTTCTTGTTACGCGTAGCGCACAAGGAAGAACGAAAGTGACATGCACAGCAAAAAAATGCTTGAAAATTTTAATCCAAGGGTATCTGTGAAATTTCTGAAAAAGCAGGGGTATCCATGAAAATATTGCAAACTTCAGGGGTATCCATGAAATTTTTCCATTTTTTAAATACAGCTCATGCTTTTCAAGGGCCTACTACGAGAAACACTTCAAAAATATTGCAATCCAACCACGGTAAGACTCTCCAGAGATACACATTCTTGTACAATTTAACAGTCACGTTATGCTCACTAAAACCTTACAGCATGCCGACTGAATAAACCACATATCAAAAACGTTCAAATTCACAAGCTGGAAAAAACTCGCTGTTTCACTTACATGCCAAAACAGGAGAATCGGTTCTCGAGGGCGCTTGAGAAGCAAATGAGCGCAGTAGCTCTGAATGTGATGGCCATAGCCTACACGCGCATAGTAATTCACCGTCACATGCACCTCGTCTCCCATTTTCCAAGCGCTCTACGCTATGATATCAGGTTCTCTTTGCTTCGAAGTCTTAAGACCTGCGTTACCAGAAATATCCCGTTTTATTCCATCTTTCAATTGCGTCTTCCGACTGCGTACTTTCAATTCTCATTTGAAAGACTCTGTTCTTAGCTGGAAAAACATATACAAAGCTTGAAAAATGCGAAAATACGTTCAATAGAAAAGGGAGGGACAGAGTAAAACATTTTTTGCTGATCTTCATAAACCGTGCTTCTAATAGCATTTCCAGTTTACATACTTCGTTGTTCAATATCCGGTTCGATTGCACACGCAGACTGATCCTGTTTGTGCGTATCAGCCAGCTCCACAATATCACACTGCCGAATCAACTATTTGCATTCTCGTTCACTTTAATTCAGTTTCTGTCTTCAATTTGACTTTCTATGGAGAATAGCTTTAACTCAGCATATAGAAGTTGAATTTCTTTTACAAATCAGGAAGATGGCGCTGGAAACAAGAAATTCAAAAACTCGTTCTCTCTATCCATAAAACTGCAGAAAAAGTACTATCAGGTGAGACAACACTCTGGTCTCAACAACCGCTCCACAATATCACACTGCCGAATCGACTATTTCCATTCTCGTTCACTGTAATTCAATTACTGTCCTCGATTTTACTTTCTATGGATAATAGCTTTAACTCAGCATACAGAAGTTGAATTTCTTTTACAAATCAGGAAGATGGTGCAGAAAGCGAGAAATTCAAAAACTCATTCTCTCTGTTCATAAAACTGCCGAAAAATACTATCATGTACGACAAGAATCTGATCTCAACAACCGCTCCACAACATCACACTGCCGAATCAACTAATTCCATTCTCGTTCACTGTAATTCAATTTCTGTCCTCAATTTTACTTTCTATGCTTTAACTCAGCATATAGAAGTTGAATTTATTTAACAAATCAGGAAGATGGCGCTGGAAACGAGAAATTCAAAAACTCATTTTCTCTGTCCATAAAACTGCAGAACGACAAGACTCTGGCCTCAACAACCGCTCCACAATATCACACTGCCGAATCAACTATTTCAATTCTCGTTCACTGTAATTCAGTTTCAGTCCTCAGTTTCTCTGGATAATAGCTTTAACTCGGCATATAAAGGTTGAATTTCTTCAACAAATCGGGAAGATGGTGCTGCAAACAAGAAATTTAAAAAACTAATTCTCTCTTTCCATAAAACTGCAGAGAAAGTAAGCTTACTATCATGTAAGACAACACTCTGGTCTCAGCAATCGCTCCACTTAATCCCTGATAAAGAAATCGGCCAGAGCAAAGAATCCATTGGAGAGCCAGCAATCGTAGCTTGAATCGGGTGTCGTGTTTTACAGCCTTGAATGAGCACTGACGTCGGGTAACTCATTTGTGGAAGAGTCTCCGGTATGGTAGTTAGGGATGCCCATGGCAACGCAACTGGGACCAGTGTTCCCAAACGAGTTCCCAAATGAGTTCCCAAACGAGTTCCCAAATGAGTTCCCAAACGAGTTCCCAAACGAGTTCCCAAACGAGTTCCCAAACGAGTTCCCAAACGAGTTCCCAAACGAGTTCCCAAACGAGTTCCCAAACGAGTTCCCAAACGAGTTCCCAAACGAGTTCCCAAATAAGTTCCCAAACGAGTTCCCAAATAAGTTCCCAAACGAGTTCCCAAATAAGTTCCCAAACGAGTTCCCAAATGAGTTCCCAAACGAGTTCCCAAACACGTTCTCAGACGAGTTCCCAAACGAGTTCCCAAATAAGGCTTAGTTTAGTAAATTTTATAAGGTAGTAGCACCCATAAGCGTGAGTTTAAGGGTTTTAGGGTATATACCTGAATTGAATAAGCTTGAAAATAATATTGCTAGATTAGCAAGAAGGAATGAAAAATATTGGCATTAATTTCAAAGTTTCAATTGCAAGCATTTGTTCACAAAGATTTTTCAAAGTCCCAAATCACTGAAATTGTGCAGTTATGTGTAAGAGATGCTAAAGACAATGCTTATTGGTTCTTAAATAGTGAGATGGGGCACTCAAAATTATCATATTAGTCACCCACATCCACCACTTTGTTATCCATAACAATCACTTCATCAACCACAACCATCATTCTGTTACCCATAACTACTTGATTTTAAATTTAATAGACCCTAGCACTGTCAATGATGCCCATGGGGACAGGTACAGTTAGCGCCTAGGGCATCCCCAATGCAAGTGTAATATAGCACTCCAAAATCCGGTTTGACATATTAACAGCCATCAGATCATGATCTGATGGCTGTTAATATGTCAAACCAGATTTTGGAGTGTTATATTACACTTGCATTGGGGATGCCCTTAGCAATGCTGCTACATTACCCAAGAAATTTACAACGAGAAAAATGTGAGTTTAACGGTGATAATCTTTAGCGTATTTATCAGTGTTTTTTAGCCTAGCGCATTAGAGTAAATATGGAGTTAAAATTTTAATCTTTGAATGACCAAGACGGTGTATTTCTTATTTTTATAGGGCAGTTTTGAAGTTTTTGAATTGTCTTTATAAGAGCATTATTAAACATCGAAACGAAATTGTAACTCTTGAACTTTAAGATTGGCTTCTAGACAGTGCTGCCCAAAAAATCCAAAATGGCCATGTGAATTTTAACCCCTAAAGGACTAAGCCCTTTTTTTATGCAAAAGTCATTGAAAACTGCCAGTTCTAAAGGAATGAGTAGAAAGGTAGCTTTTTTTAAATTTCTTTTAATTCAATTGTAGGATCCTACCCTAGACTATGGGAGGTACTTGTGGGAAAAAAATCAACTCATTCTAGATGTAGAGGAGTGAGATATTGACATTTGAAGTGCAAAACAAGGTTTATTTCCTTGCTTCCCAAAAAATTTAGAAGCCTTTGCCCTCTCCTATATAAAAAAAAATTGCTCTATGCAAAGTTGATGTTTATTTTTTCCATGTACAAGACCAAGTTAGGTAATTGTGGGAGAATTTCCAAATGAATTGGAGGTGTGAATTATACTTTGTAAAATCTTGCAATGCCGTAAGTCCATGAAATTTGCATATACACTAGGCAAAATTGGAGGATTTATGTAAAATTCAGAAATCTGAACTACTTTGATCCAAAAGGTGAAAACCAAGGAATCTTAGTCTACTACAATTTGGAAAAAAAAGTAAAAAAAAAATTACACAAAGAGCTCAAAAAGTAAAGCACCAAATTTTACACGGGGAAAAAAGAATTGAGGTTTGGGAGTCCCATACTTACCAACAAACTAAAACTTCTCTCTTGTCAATAAAAATTGAATGATTCAAAGCTTCCTACATATGTATAAATCTAAAGAACTAATTTTAGATTTTTATTTCAAAAAAATGCAATATTTAAAGAAGTTTTCAGGCCACCCGCCCTCTTTGTTTTCTAGATGTTCATGCAGAAACTTCTTTAATAAATTTTGGAATGAAGAAACAATTTGATGCCCACGTAGATCTTTGAATTCCCCATCTTCCATAAAAGTTTCAAAAAAGTGTAAAAAGTAGTTTAGTTGTAAGTACATGGCCTATATCCCCATTGTCCCTCAAGGGGATAGTTGGTCCTCTAGGGGTTAAATCGAGGCTTTACTTTGAATCAAGCTAGTAGCTTTTGCGAGTTAACCAATCACTCATGATTACATTTTTTTAATTGGCCTTATTCTGTAATAAGATTGTTAGCGCAAAATTTGATTATTGCAAGAACATTCCTATTGCCTCAATTGGTACAATAAATACCTAAACTAGACCAACATCAAATTCTTCACATTTTGGATGAATTTTACTATTATTATTATAATTTATGGATGAACATGCACATGTTGACAATCCTATCCATTTTTGTCCATTTTTTCCTTACATGCTTGCATTGTTGGATGCGGGTCACTTTACCTTGTAAAATGAAAATAACAACCCTAGTAAGGTATGTACACCCATAAGCGATAGTGTCCCCATAACCGTCACTTCTAAAATCTTAAAAAATATGTGGAAATGAATAGATGTGATGACAAGAATGTACAAAATGTGAACATGAAATCTTGAAAGTGATTATGGGTGCAATGACAGTTTACTTTTTATAAACTCACAACTTATTCTCACAATATCCAAATAATACATTCGAAAGTGCAAACTTATTATTTTCTGTTCCTAGTAGGATGCTAGCTGTCTACTAACACCCATCATGTTCAAAACCCTTAAATTGACGCTTATGGGTGCGCCACTGCGCCTACCTTACAGACTGCAGAGATCAAGGATGACAAGACGTGGGGTCATTGTCCTCGGAACACGAAGATGCCATGTTCGCATGATGCGGACTTCGGGGAGCGTCGGGGTCCCAAAGCAAGGCCAGTCAGCAAGATTCCAGCGACCTGGCAATTAAAACGACCTTGAAAAGGGAAATTCAAATGTGGGAGTACGCGCGCAATTCAAATCACCACAGAAAGGGCGGGATCGGGAAACTGTGGGTTTCCTCGCCTTCTCCTTCCGCCCTCGTCTCGAAAGGGGCTCCCGACTCCACAACCTCATTCCTGCCCATTGCTCTCGCTCTATCGTTCGCTCTATCAGCTCACCCCTCGCTTGCTGCACTCTTTACTTGGTGCCCTTGTAGTCTTGTACCGTTACTCGATCACTAAGATTAGCTAGACGTTCCAGCTATCGATTGCTTGCTCAGTGCTCCCCTGATTGCTGCGCTCTTTTTCTCGGAGAATTCCGTTGGTTGGAAGTGTTGTTTTTCAACTGTGGACGGATTTCTGTGTTGTTTTCGTTGTTGTTTGCTAGTGTGCGCTCTACTGTGCCCTGCAAAATTTTCAACTGTGTGTCAATTTGGCTTGTGTGCATTTCCAATGGTCATCCAAAGTTCTGTGTCTGCGTCGTCCGAAACCGAGATGGATTCCAGGGTGGGTTTTAGGGTTTATTATCAGCGTCTGTGTGTTTTTTGAGCGCGTGTGTTTGTTGTCATGGCCACTTCCGACTCCGCCTTAGTGGTTTACTCCGCCCCCGCAGTCGAGCTGGTGGAGGAGGTGACGGCGGAAGAGGAGCCTGCGGAGGTGAGGACGCTTAGGAAGGCCACAGCCCCTGCGGAGACGAAGCCGAAGACTGTGAAAGCTCCGAAGGAAAAGGCTGTGAAAATGCCGAAGGAAAAAGTGGTGAAGGAAAAAGCTCCTAAGGCGCCTGCGTTGCACCCATCGTACCTCGTGGTAAGTATGTAGCCGGGTGGAGGGACGTGTTGGTGGTTGGTGCTCTTGTGGTTACATGTGATTTCTTAGCAGAATTGATGGGTGAGCATTGGTCTCTTTCTTTGCATATGTCATTGGAAATCGGGTGGTCGTCTTTCTCACTTCGAAGATTTGTGTTTATGGAGCGTGGTATAAGACCTGACAGGGTGAGCAATGTGGTTGGCACTTGATCTGGTTAGATACGCATTCATGAAATCTGAACTCCTGCCCGTTGAACAGATGGTGGTAGAGGCAATTGGTGCACTGAAGGAGCGAACTGGCTCTAGCCAACGTGCCATTGCGAAATACTTGGAAGACCAGTACAAGACGGGCCTGCCCCCGAACTTCAAGAAGATGCTGACGATCCAGTTGCGGAACTTGACGAAATCGGGGAAGCTGGTGAAGGTGAAGAACTCGTACAAACTCTCGGACAAGTTGAAGAAGCCCGCAAAGGCGGCGAGCGCTCCGAAAGCAGCAGCAACAGCAGCCAAAGTGGCGCCGTCAAAGGCGAAGGTCGTCAAGAAGTCGTTTCCAGCGAGCCGAGTGAAGAGCAAGAGCACCGGGGCGGTGGGAACGAAGGCCAAGGCCGGAGGCGCCAAGGCGACCAAGGCAGATGTGAAGACGAGCAGCAAGGTGGCGAAGCCGAAGGCCGTGGGAAAGGCGAGTGCTCCCGCAGCGAAGAAGGCCAAAGCAGCATCATCTCCTGCAAAGAAGGCCGCTCCAGCAACGAAGAAAGCGGAAGCAGTAGTCTCGAAGAAAGCCGCTCCAGCAGCAGCGGCAAAGAAGCCCGTGGCTGGGAGGAAGCCACCAACGGTGCGCAAGATGGTGACGCCGAAGAAAAGTCCGAAGAGCGTGAAGGCCAAGGCGACCAAGCCCGCTGCAAGGGCAACCCCGGCACAACCTGCTGCGAAGTGAGATCTTTGCCTGATGGTCACAATTGAACTGGTGTTTATGAATACCACCAACGTGAAGGAATGCTCAATGTCCTGAATTATGAGTCCATCTGTGAAGTCGGTTAATGGATCTGATATTTGCTTGGAAGAGGTATGAGTGTTGAGGTACTTCCGGCTAGACTATCAAATTGATAGCCTCCTGTCGTCAACTTCTGAATAATGTTGTGATTGTTGCTTTTGTCTCGTTTTCAGTATAATACGTGCTTTGGATAAGGAAATGTTCCAGTGTCTCCTAACTCATGTTTCAAATATAATTGACAGTGCGAACCCCACTCCTCCACCTCAAGCCCCGAGTCGGCCATTCTATTCCTATAGTGGGTACTCAAAGACGACGTCAAATACAGATAGCGCCAGGCGTAACTGCCGAGGAATTTCTATTTGAGGAAACAGTCGAAATGTTCGAAAGTGTTTAGAAGTTCTTGGGGGAATGCATTCGCTGCAACTCGAGCTCCGAATGCACTCGAAATCCCACCCATTACGTAAGTTTTCCTGGCAGTGGATGCAACTAGACCTTTACTGTTGAAGTTTGTACGTAATAGATTGTGGAAGAGATATGTGAATTTTGATTTGCAGTGGATTTGTATGTATGGGTTGTTCTGAAATCCACGTTTCCACGGGTTTCACCAAAATCTGGGTTTTCACAATCCCAATGTTAGGTCTATACTCTACAGCAGGGTTTTTGTTTTCGGTTTTCAGAAAATTGGCTATGTGGCATTTTTTGCCCCTATGCATGAATTTTTGTAGCAACATGGAATTTTTTTTTGGAGGCAAAAAGTTTTCATTGGTCTTTTCTTGATGATATCCAAATATCCATTGACATTACTTAATTTTAATTTATGCAATTTTATGAAATCCTAGGCAGCAATGCAATTTTCATTATCGCAATCTGGCATTTTTTGAAGTTTGATCGTATTTGCGTTCTCCACTGACTAGAAGGCAGGGAAAAATCTCAAATTGCCAAAGTTATCTGTTCATCAAATGTGTGATGGTGTCTTCCCACCTCTCGAAGGCAAAACGCTCGGCATACCCTGCTGGAAAGAAAGTGAATACGGTATGGTTTTGCCTGTTGAGTCAAGATTTGACCTAAATGTGTTTGTGAACGCCATTTTGGATGAAATGCTGAACACCTGGGAATTGTCAAATGAGAATGGACGTGATCAAGGAACGTTGTTTTTTTTTTTTGGTTTGGGCTGGTGAGCAACATGAATTTAAAATGCGTGCAAGTAGGGAAATATTGTATAGAGTGCAAACATGGGAAAGCCATCTACGCGAATACATTAATATTGATGAATTAATTGCGCCCAAAATTTGGCAGAGTTGCTGTTTTATTGGGAGGAATCAGGCGATTTCTATCATATTTTTCACCCAAATGTTAGTGTTTACTCTTTCAACCCCATTGGACCACCTGTTCACGCAAGGAACAAGTATTGTAGGCACTTATAGATTTTCTAGTTTGTATGATTTTTTGAAACTTTTATTGAAGATGGGGAAATAAAAAATCTACATGGTCGTTTAATCTTTGAACAGTCCTTTGCGGCCATATGTACGGTCATATATACACACGTATTTGAGTTGTTTTGAGGGCTTTCCAAATTTTTCTATGCACCCCCATCATACAATCTTTTAACATGTATGGTTGTAACATTTAATTTCTAACTGATTCAAACTTCTAAATATTAGTTGCGACTGTATTTGGTATCGTATCTCTAGAACCCATGTGACGTTCACGGGTTAACCCCTAAAATTCTTTTGTGTTTAGAAGCCCAAAACTGCTTCAAAATACTAGTCCCCAAACTAAGGTCAAAATCTTCATTGAAACTTACTTTTTAACAAATCCAACCATAGGATCCATTGGTTGACTTGCACATGTATGTTGTCCCAAAATTTCAAAATGAATATTTCCACCAATTGCAAGATCAATGTGTCTAAACTTCAAAATGTAGGCTTTTCTAGTCCTTTCAGAAGGTGAAGTTTTGTTTTTCAAACTTTTTAGAGAAAAACATGTATGTTATATTTCTTGGGCAATTTTTGCAATATGTTGGAAAATGGGTTGGAAGAATATATAAAAAGAATTAACAAAAAAAATTTGGATTTACTTTTACAAAAATTATAAAGTGAAAGATATTGATGAATGAAAGTTATAACTAATATGCTAATAAATTTTGGGAAGAATTTGAAAATTGTTAATCCCAATGGTGCGAATGCTCTAACAAACAATTAGTAATTTTCATTTACATTTTCATTTGAAAATTTTCAAAATTGAGAGTATGTTTTTTCTACCCTCCTCCTACCTTCACTGCTTGCAAAATAAAACTCCTTGGAACTCTTACCTGATTATTTGGAATTGAGTGATTCAATTTTTCTTGAGTAGGTATCAGTCTATACAATTCTATAAAAAATAAAAAACAAAATTTAGAATATATTTTTTGATGCCTAGTTTGACATTGAAATTGAAAAAACCTTCTAACTTTTGCATTACTTATTGGAATGACATGAAATAAAGTTTCACATGTAGGTTATGATGAGTGGCATCCATCCTAAAAATTTCATGAAAAAATTCCTAACTTTGAAGTCAATAGAGCTTGCCTGATTTCTCACAAAGCCCAAAGTGGGCTCCTTGGTCCTTTAGGGGTTAAATTCTTCTTTGTTTCACCAAATGAAGTTATGCAAGCACTATTATAAAATGAGGGAGGAGGGCAGTACATGCAACTCCTTCCTTTGCATGTGAGAGTTCATTAGTAGAAGGGATAGCTTGCAAGGTAGGGGAATACAACAAGGTGTGTAGCAAATTTTGGGAGGGAAATGTCAAAACCTGGTTTGAATTTGCAACAATCATTACAAGGGAGCTCTGTCAATTTGGACGTTTCTAGTCAATTGGGACTACTTGATTTAGACATATTTATGTCAATTTGGACATTTTTTGTCAAATTTTTGTCAATTTGGACGTTTTAGTCAATTTGAACATGTTGATTTGGACACTATTTTCTTGTAGTGAATTGAGGGGCCTTAAAATCAATCAATTGCAAAATAATTGGGGGTTTGGAAGCTTGCTCCAAGTGGCAGCTCAAAAATCTATTTCCAAGAGCAGGAGTTAGGAATCTAGTGCAAGAGGGTTGAAACCCAAGAGTAGGCCCCACATGTTCCAACTTCCAATGTAAGTGCTAGGCAGGGGTGAGGATTGGGGAGCTGGTACAAGAGGGCTACAGGATGTCCACGTGTCAATTTTCAAAGTAATTACTAGGAGAAGGGGTGGGGATTTGCACGCAATAATAAAGGGTGGTGTGGAATGGACCCATTTGTGGGACACTCAACTTTTCATTCCAGTTGCCTCTTGTAAAAATTTTAATCTTAAATTTTTCGAGTGAATTATGCAATTTTATTTAGTTATTTATGCTTTATATATATGATAACATAGTAAAATTCTTAGGTCTTCATTGTTTTGATTTGCATAATTCAAATTTTTGAATTTTACATAAAGCCTCCAATTTGTCCTAATGCATTAGCAAGTTTCATGACCTTTAGGCATTCAAAGATTTTTTGAAGTATGTTGTACATCTCCAATTCATTTTTGAAAATTCTCTCACATATAACTAACTTGGTCTTTCACACGGAGCAATTAAACCTTGACTTTGTTTTGAGCCATTTTCTTACTATGAAAACGGTCAAAGGCTTTTAAAATTTTCGAGGAAGAAGAAAAAATCTATTTTTCTTACTTCTCTCCATCTAAAATGATTGGATGTATTCCCATAAGTACATCCCACAGTCTAGAACAAAATCTTACCAAGGTCCAAGAAGAATTGACTACTACTTCAAAGCTAGCTTGTTAAAGTGAGAAAAAAATATTTGCATTTTATAAACATTGGTTGAAAAATGTTAAAAAAACAACTTTAGAAAATAACCAAAATAATTCCTTCATAAGCCGGTTCAATATGAGAATGGAAGAAAATCAACCAAAAAATCTCAAATATTCCCGGACCTTAGATCATACAATTGAATCTTCAAAAAATAATAATTTCCTACCTTATCATTTTATAACGCATCTATGTTTTTCTTACCACTTGGGCATTTAGAATTAGGGGTTAAGAAACGAGGTTTGACTCATTCGTCATCCGGAAGTTGACGAGCAATGCCGACGAACGGCAATTGAGATTTCGACGAGTAATACCGACGAACGTCAACTAGAAAGGAGCAACAGACGGACGAAATCAGAGCAGAAGAACGAAGTCCGACGGAATCCGTCACAATCCGACGAAAGAAGCGTCCTCGTGGTCAGAAGAATTCATGGACAGAGCTTCACTGGTAAGCTTAGCTTAGATAAGGAGTCGCGCCAACAAAAACAGCTTCTCGTTTGCAAGATTGTAATTCAAAATCCTGGTTTCTCGTGTAGAAATCGAGAGAAATCGAAAGAGAAATCGAGAACGAGCACCCTCGCGCATCGTAGACGGCCACCTTTTCAGGTAATCACTTACGCAAATCGAAATTCTGGATTGAAATTGAGTGAGATTGCATCGAATTTAATGAACTCGATCAAACGTGAAGCTTAAGAAAAACACACGGTTCGTATTAATTCGTTGGAGAGAATGCAGAGCTAGCTAGGGTTTCAGAACATTGCTTTTTCATGATTATTTGATTTGAACATCCTCGCGCATCGTAGACGGCCACCTGGAGCAGGTAATCATTCACACAAATCGAAATTCTGGATTGAAATTGAGTGAGATTGCATCGAGTCTAATGAACTCGATCAATCTTGAAGCTTAAGAAAAGCACACGGTTCATACTAAAGCGTTGGAGAGAATTCAGAGCTAGCTAGGGTTTCAGAACATTGCTGTTTCATTTTATCTGATTATGCTTTGTTTGTGGAATCGACAGAAATGGTGAGCAAGTGAAAAGGACAGGGGGAATCACACTTGGAGGAGACTTTTGGAAGCGGAGTGAGAGGGCGATGGCGATGACAACACAGCTAACGAGGTGTTGGTTCGCTTCTTGCCCGGTAACTTAGCCTCTTCTTTCTCGTCTCATTTTATCTCTGATCAAGTAGAAGAGGTTTTAGTTCCTAAGAGCTCAAAGTTGAGCCTTACGGCAGTTTCTTTCTGTTCAATTTTCATTGATTCGCCTGCAACGATCCTGATGACATCAAAGCTCGCCTTACCGGAGTTGCAGTTCAATTCGAATTTTAAAACCATGAATTCTTGGTGTTATAACGTCTAGGGTTTCGTGTTTGTTGCTGCAGGAGCTGGAGCAATGGAATAATGTCAGGTCTGTTCAGAGACAAACACGGCGACCGGGTCCTTTCTTACTAAACAGACAATGTGATACTCTCCACGGTCAGAAAACTGCACTTACACCGAGATTTGCAGTAGAAGGCGAGAAGCAGAGAACACAGGAAGTAATCGATCCTGGCAATGACCTAATTCTCAGTTCAAGTAATTCTCAAGAGAACGAGAACGAGAATGGCGGCGTGGATTGCATAGGGACGGGGTTAGATGTGGAATGTGTTGTTCCGGTTCCGGACGTGGATACCAATGCAGTAGCACGAAGAGCAACAGATTCTGTTGCAAGCAAGAATGAGGAGGAAGCGAGTTTAGTGGAGACTGTGTTGAGTACGTTGCTGTTGATATCACCATTCTTCTTCTGGGGCACGGCTATGGTGGTTATGAAGGGCGTTCTTCCCAAGGCCGGGCCCATGTTCGTTGCGGCCACTCGGCTAATCCCTGCTGGAGCTTTGCTCGTTGGCTTTGCCAGGTACTCTCGCAACTCCACCAATCTTACCATCTAAAGTTCCCCCTTTTTCACTACTGTACACTAAATATTGCATTTAGGTTGCCTTAAACAATTAGGTTGCCTTACCTTTGAAAGTTACCTAGAAAGTTAACTCATGACTCATCACTTGACTACTTGGAGGCGCATGCAACTCTCTGGTTAAGGTAGTATGCTTTAAAACAGTCACTTGAAGAGCTGGTCTGATTTTCATGGGTTTTCAAGACGGGAAGATTTTTTGTCTAATTTTCAGATAAAGAGAAATAGATGCCAAATGTAACACAGTGTTTTTCATATTTTTGAAGTATTATTGAACTGTTGATGAATTTCAAAGTTTTATGTAGTAGACACCTATTTGTGACTATAGGTCTCCCATAAACTGTTCCCCTGCAACTTATGAAGAGATGAGGTGAAACCAAGGAGCATGATTGGCACTTGCAATAGAATACACCTTTTCTTTTATGACTTAAAGAGATCCATTCGAGGACCACCACATCATTATTCTTGACAACCTATGCGACGTTTTACATGGACTAATTTGAGCATACTAACTTATTAATATCTTACATGGTTTACTACCTGTACGACGCTAGTTTTCTGCAGCTTTGATGTTGCTGTTGTTATCAGACCGTTTAAAAGTGATGAAAATTATTGTTGTATCAGTAAGTATTTATAGTGGAAAATGTTGAGAGATTAGTGTGGGGCAACCTAAACGCAATATTTAGTGTAAGCATTATTTGCATGTGTGACAGGTGTGCTACAGTCAAGTCAATGATTGTGTGGCAAGTTTGCAGGATATTCTAGAATGTCATTCATTCTAGAGAAAACTCATGACGGGTGTTGATTTTACAGTTCAAGAGGGAAGAAAATGCCTACAGGGCTTTCTGCATGGTTTGCCATTGCGTTGTTCGGACTCGTTGATGCGTCATGCTTTCAGGTTCTTACTTCTCAAATAACTCATGGCTAATTTTCAATTGGTTGAAATACGTTATGGGCCTGTTTGTAAGATATTTCTGCACAATAGTCGGTTCATTCTCAAAATCGGAGAATTGAGTGAACTCTAATTGTCATTTGTGAGTCGATTCTCTTTGGGAAACTAGCGCCTTTGTTTCAATATGATTATAATATCTTGAGCTAGTTGTTTCAAATTCTATCAGGTCTGGTAAATGTACCCTTTCTCTCCGGGATGGCGTGGGACAGGGTTTTCTGGTCGAAGGACTTCGTAGAACTAGTGCCGGCCTTGGCAGCGTGAGCTTTTCTTACCGTCAACTATGTTTTGTCCCTATTTCTTTTGATGTGCTTTGCTTTTCTTTTCTTTTCCCCACTTCCTTTTGTTAATTGATGACGCTTCTATAAGTTGCTGAATTCCATGGTGTTTCTAAAAGGATTTTTGTTGGCAATAGATTAAGGCAGACTGACATGAACTTCTGCGTTTGGTTCACATGTTAAATAGGACAGGTGATTATCGATTCACAGCCATTGACGGTCGCTGTGTTAGCCTCTTTTTTATTCGGAGAATCACTTGGACCTGTTGTTATTGTAGGCTTGGGTTTGGGAGTTGTTGGCCTGGTCTTATTAGAGGTAAATTTTCTCTCTCTTTACACATAACTTCGCATCCCAGGTTCATTTATTCGTAGGGAGACTCTGGATAGTTTAGTTTCTCCAACTTCTTGTGTTGATTTATGAAATTGTAGGTACCGCTTGAGGTGTTGCGAAGTGTCATCTCTCCGCAACACTTGTTGCAATCGACGAGTTCTACTGCTCCCCTTGCAGACGGAAATTGGTCTATTTGGGATAGTGGTGAGTGGTGGATGCTTCTCGCTGCGCAAAGCATGGCTGTCGGGACTGTTATGGTGCGCTGGGTCTCCAAGTTTTCTGATTCTATTATGGCCACTGGCTGGGTAAGAACGCTGATCTCAGCTGTGCACTTTCAATACTTGTGTGTCTTCCCTTTTGTTTTGAAATTACTAACCAGGGAGTACAATGATGTGATATTGCTTGGCAGCACATGATTCTCGGAGGATTGCCGTTGTTGGCACTCTCAGTGTGGCAGAAAGACCCGGCAATCACTGGCCACATTCAAGACCTGAGTGTCGGTGATTTTGGAGCACTTTTCTACACTTCGTTATTTGGAAGTGCAATTAGCTATGGTGTTTTCTTCTACAACGCCACAAGAGGTACTGCCCTTTTTTAATCCATGAAGTGCTCGTAAACGTGATTCGAGAGTCGGGGACAAAAAGGTCCATTCCTCACTAAATTTCATCATGAAAACTGAGAAAGGGTGACAAAAGGTATATCAAATATGAAGAAGTGGGAGTAAAAAGGACCAGTTTAAAAAATAAAAAAATCACAGGTAGACTGCCTTTGTAAGTCATTATGAGTCCACCACCAATCTACAAAAGACGTTTGCTTGAATTGTGGCTGAGTTGAGGCACTTTCAAGTTCTAAAATGCGGTGTAGAGACAAAAAAGAATTGGTGGATGTTGATAAGCATGGTGCAAAAGTGATTTGCACTTGGCAAAGTGTTAAAGTCATGTTGGAGCATTAGTATATACATCAAATTTGATCACATTTGTCCCCTTTTGTTAGCTTTCTTTTCTTAACTTTCATAATATGTAGTTAGTTTCAAACTTGGTGATGAACTGATTGTGTGGGAAAGGTAGGTAGCTTTTGGTTTGCGGATGCAGTATGGTAGATTTCTTTTCATTCTTTTTTTGTGAAGAGCTTTGCATTCACTAACCTGGTATGTTGTCCTTTCAGGAAACCTGACCAAATTGAGCTCTCTCACATTTCTTACTCCAATGTTCGCTGCTTTCTTCGGGTAAATTGAAAGCAGTTCCGCGTTGCCATTGCTTGATAAAAGTTGATATTATCATCTTCAACACGTATACTTTGTAAAATGCTGCTTTTTGGACCGAAATGTTCTAAAACTATCCCAAGGTGACAACCTGGGTGCATGGGCTTGTTAGACTTGCTTTTGGGCCTATAAGGTTCGTAGTTCAATTCCTATGAGTATACATAGCTTGGTTGTGGCAGCCAGTCGTACGTGTCAATAAAAATATTGTTTTTTTTGGTTTTAGTATCCTAACATAAAATCTTGTCTTTTTAGGTATTTATTTCTGGATGAGAAACTGGACGGATTGCAAATTACAGGTGCCAGTGTGACTCTTCTGTCCATATACTTGGTCAACAGGAAAGTGGGGCTGGATTCTGAGAAAACTGACTGAGAGACCGCCGGTAAAGATTCATCACTATGCCGCACTCACTGTGTAACATATCATTGTTTTAGGGTTTGCCAAATTGGGCAACAATACCTGAACAATTCTGTGATCCTTTGTTGTAAGCAAAGTTTTATTCTAAAGTACAGATTGTAATGCTAATTGGGGTTTTCTTTTCGTTTTTTTTCCTCAAACAAGCAATCAGGGAATCTGGTGTTATAGATATTTGTTGTTTGCTTCTTGTGCTGAAAGGTGGTTGGTTATGCTTGAGACTCTGAATGTGCTTTGAGGTTGAAACAGCCGAAATAAGAAGTGCTAAGCTTCTGTAAGTTAAAGAATGGAGAATGTTTTTTGTTTGAAAGGTTAGAGGAAATTACAACATTCTAGAGCCGAGTTGGGGCCAGTGTAGAGGTTACAGCTTCTGGGCTGATCATAGTCGCAAATTCTTTTAATGTGTACTAGGGATGTTTAGCAAATATGCTTTTTTTGAAGGAAAATAATGAATTAGGAAAATGAATTTGGGACTTTTAAATTGATATTCTGATTTACAGACTTTCTATTGTCTTGAATTCATCTTGATTTAGTCTAGAGTAATGGAAGGAGATAAAATTGACCACTTGTAACATAGGAGCAGATTTTCACTTTTGTTCTTGTATGTAAATGAAATGAGTTTTTCCACTCCAAACCCACAATTACATTTACGAAGTATACCAAGCTTTTATAGAATAGAAAGTTTAAAGGTTAGAATTACCTATTGTAGGTACCTTGCCAGTTGTGAGACCCGCTTGATGTATCAATAATGTTTTTTTTGCATGCATCTCAGGGGCACAATAATTTACATTGTTTCATGTTTCAACTTTGCACGTCCAAGCTCAATGTTAGTTAACAATTGTTGTTGGGTTGTAAAGGGCAAAATTATGCACTTACAAAGAAGGTTCAAATATTTAGCCAAAGAATTGTTGGAACTTGACTCTATGTTTGGGTTTCCCTTTTGTGGTACCCAATTTTTAAATGAAGTCCCACTTGTTGGCACCAAAACTTTCAAAAGTTTTACCATAATGTGACCTAGCTTTTTGTTTTACTTATTAATTAAAAAATGTCAAAATCAAACTTTTATAAGAAGTTGAGAAACAAATAGTCCATTCATGCATATTATAGCTTTCTACTTTTATGATCCTCTTAAATTTGAAAGGACATGATGTTCACAATGAATACATAACAGGTGATGAAATAACTACATGACTACAAAACCAAAAGCATTTTTAATTCATGTAAATGTAACCAAACCACTTTGAGTGAAAACATAAACATTCCATCATTGCAAAGACAAAGGTTTGGTCACACTAGAGTACCATGTAGGCATTTTTTTAGTGAACTAGGACTTAGGGCCTTGCATAAAGCTATTAGTTTCAATTTTCAACTCTCTATTAATTAAGTTTTAAGATTTTGGCTGCATTTGGAACATTGGTCCTTGTGGAGAATTAGAGACTCATTTAATCCTAGAAGGATGGAGGCTATAAGGTAGGTATACCCATTCCCAATCATTGAACTTAATGCCATCACTTGTACACAAAGTGTTCATTTAAGATCTCAAATCTAGGTACACCATAGATGGCTTATCTTTTGTGGCACAAAAGATAAGCCATCTATAGCGTACCACAAAAAAGAAGCCATCTATGGTGTACCTAGATTTGAGATCTTAAATGAATACCATAATGACAACATTAGGTTCAATGATTGGGAATGGGTGTACCTACTTAAGTTGTGTTGTCAAGTTTCAAAATTTGTTCACTATGTGTGCTTTGTTTTGCCATTGTGTATGAGTGAGATTCTTTATAAATTCAAAGTGAAGCCACTTGTATTTTTTGAGCCATAAAATACTCAAGATATTATTGGAAAGATTAGCAATGTTTTGCAAAGACAAAGTGAAGAAAAGATAATCAACCATAAACTCATGTTTAATTATGGGAATTACTATAGCAACACCCTAAATTGCTAACGGGACACCCCCTTTGAGCATGAAAATGTGATTTTTAATGATGATTTTGCTGATTTTTTTATTTGTATCAAAAGATTTGTTTTCACCTTTATCATTCTAAGGCTATACTAAAAGAAAAAGGTGTGCTTAAATTTCAAACTAAAAATATAAGACTTTTGAGTTACTTAAAGCAAAAATATATAAAAAAACCGTATTGGTGAAATAATATTTCAATTTTTTTTGTATTTGTCATGTTTTCTTTCAAGGAGGTGATAATGTTGTGATTGAGTGAATGATGGACCACTTAATAAATAAAAAAATAGCACTAAATTATCAAATTTCATGTTTAGAGGGGTGTTGCATTAACAATTTAGGGTGTTGTTGTAATAATTCCTTTAATTATAGGGAATTGATATAGGCACATCTAAGCTTTGTTATATGCACACTAGGGGTAGGGGGCAAATTTTTAGATATTTACTAGCAACAAGTTAAATTTGAAAATTTTGGATTTAGAGACCTTGATGTAGTCTAGAACCACAAGGACACTATACTTCCTTCTAGAGCAATATGTTCTATGAATCTATTTTAAGAGATAGTTGTATGAAGGTTTGCAATTTAAGTGGTTAAAAGCTTTTTGAGAAGTTAATGTTGTTTTAGATTCAATCAAGATATGGAAAATTATGTCCTAATACTTGTACCCTATTTAAACCATCAAGTCAAAATTCAAAGAAACCAAGAAAGAAACCTATTCTCCATGTAACACTGTCATAGCAATAAACTAATACCTTTGTAAGAAAATAAAAGCATCATAGAACATCAAGACTCAATATTTTCCAAAATAATGTTGTGTTCAATTTGTTAAATTATCAGCAAAAGAAACACAAAAATTTGGATGGATGAAAACAGGCTTGAATACAATGCTAATCTATAGATCCATACATTTGGAAAAAAAAGAAAAAACTTTACAATGAAATTCTGAATAATTTTTGGAGTACATCTAATTTCACAAAGAATGTTGGATTGATAGTTCTAAGTTTTCTTCATAATCATTAATAATATCAGCAATTAGTCTAATCATATGAATACCTTAGAAATCCAAAACCTACAACTACTATTCACACATCAACACCATACTACTATTACCCTAAAACGTCAAGCCATCAATTACACTTGCCTTGCAAACGTAATATCAACTAGTAGTCTAATCATATGAATACCTCATAAATCCAAAATCTACAACATACTACTATTCACATCTTAGCACCACACTACTGTTACCCTAAAACGTCAAGCCATCAAATGCACTTGCCTTGCATGTGTAATATCAGCAAGTAGTCTAATCATATGAACACCTTAGAAATCCAAAATCTACAACTAGTATTCATATCTCAGCACCATACTACTATTGCCCTAAAACGTCAAGCTTTCAAACGCACTACTACTATTACCCTTAAACGTCAAGCCATCAAATGCACTTGCCTTGCATGCATAATATCAACAAGTAGTCTAATCATATGAATACCTTAGAAATCCAAAACCTACAACTACTATTCACACCTCAACACCATACTACTATTACCCTTAAACGTCAAGTCATCTAACGCACTTACCTTCCATGCTTATGAATGTTCAAGGGTTAACCAAACAACATGTTTGTCCAAAAACACTTCAAAAAAACAAAAAAATGATAAAATAACCATAAACAAAACTTAAAACAATTTATCTTTAAGACAAGAAAAAAATAAAGAACTTCAAGAAATTTCATAGAAATAATTCCAATCCTCTATATATATGAATATGTACAAATATACATAAATATATATAAATATGTATATCACCCCTTTATCTTTGAGCATTCTCCCAAAATGTCATCTATCATACATCTTTACTAAACTTCAAGCTCAAACTCAAGCCATGATTTAGGACATTTGAGGGATACTTTTAATCCTTTATATATGTATGAACATGTATGAACATGTTTGAATACATATCACCCCTTTATCTTTTAGTATTCTCCAAAAGTGTCATCTATCATACATCTTTACTAAACTTCAAATCAAGCTCAAGCCATGATAGAGGACATTCAAGGGATAATTTTCAATTATGTTTGAATCATTTAGTCTCAAATCCCATCCATGTAAAATCCGAAACATCATGAAGCAATGTCCTACAATAGTGCTTGGATAAGATGAAGATATCTGGATAGCATATTCCTTTCATGTAAGAAAAACATTCATTGTAACTAAACAAGCTTTTGTAACTCCCCAACCACCAAGGACAGTCATCTACTTCATCTTAGCCAAGCATTTTTCCTTATAAAGGTTCATCTTAGGGAGGCACTACTGTAGTAAGCAACCAGTAAGTAACAAGTAAGTAACAAGTGAGTAACCAGTAAGTAACCAGTAAGTAACCAGTAAGTAATTAGTAAGTAACCAGTATAAGTCACTAGTAAGTAACTATCGGGAGTTCGGGATGTTCCTGGCGTAGGCCCCACTCATTTGAACCATAATGGGAGTGGTGCCAAGTCACATCCACCCGCGCTTGCAATGAAAGCGCCGCAAAGCCGCGTTTATTCATCCAAAAAATATCATTCATCCAGGCTCCTCCTGTAGGCAAGCTTTCTTCTGCTTCTTCTGCTTCAAGCTCTGCTTCTCCTCGTCCTTGCTCGTGTAAAATTTGTTGTTGCAGATTTCCAGTGCAAGTCGAGGAGCATTGCATCGCATTGCTGTTTTCTCTTCTTCAACGAATGCTTAATTCTTAACTGCTATTTTTCACACTTTTTTCTACACAATGTTATGTCACTGGCCGCCATAGCTTTGCCAATTCTCCCCCCGTGTAACTTTACATTTCGAGGTTTGCCATTTGCGTTTTCGAGATTAATAGGCTTCCGCATTGACCATGGGCGAGGTTCAAGAGATGGAAGCGAAGTGCATCAATCACACCGAGGATAAAATTCAGTATTTCTTCCAGCGAGGAGCGCCGAGGTTGACAGCCGTGGGCGAAGACGGCGTCGTGGTGTCGCGATCGCGAAGCGATGAGTCGGTGCAGAGTTTGTTTCGGGCATTGAATTCCGGTGAAGTCCAGGTTAAGGATATACCGCGAATCCGAGTGATTGAGTATAATGGCAGCTGGTACACGTTCGATAACAAAAGACTCTGGGTGTTCCGGCAATGCGGAGCGATCATTTCGGTTCAGGTGGTGGATCAGCCGACGAATTGGCAACTGGCGAAGATTACGAAAGCCGAGCGCGAGGGGATTGGGAGTCGAGAACTGGAGATTGTGGATAAGGAGTTGGAGAAGCGGTTCCAGGGGCATGAGTTCGTTTGTAAGCAGGAGCTTCTCGGCCGCGTTTTGAAATGGAGTATGCGAGATTTGTTAGCGGCTCGGCCTTCAGACGAGGTAAGAGAATCGATACTTCTGGCACTTCTCTGTTAATTTCGCTCCGCATTGCTCTTCTAAAGTCCCCCCGGCTCATCCAGTAATGTAATAATATCTTACTCTACAGCCTTTAACTTGTGGTAGCTATTTTGGTTGAACGTTCTAGATTTTTCGATGATTTTGCAGCGACTTAGTACATTTTGGATTCGTTTTGAGATTTTTTGTAGCAAGTTCTATTCTGCTGGCTAATTTCCTCCAAAAGGTCTTTCACTGAAATTGGCAAAAACAGTTCTCTTCTGTCCCCTTGGCTAAGATTTTTGCAAAAATTTATAGCTGCTGTGGCAAGAATATGGAAAGCTCTGGCATTTCCTCCTGTGTTCTATCACGTTGATATCGTCCCGCGTTTTTTTCTTCTTCTCCGTGTTTAAATCAATGTGTATTTATTTAATAATTTTCCCTAAAATTAGCAAGATCATTAAAAGGTTTTAGCTTTTGGTGGAATATCCTGGATTCTTCCTAAAGCTGCACAACACGCTTTTTTTCCTCGTGAATACCATCGTGGTAAGAAAACCACAACAAAAAGAAAAAGCATGCAGTAGCAATTCATCTCGATTCGAGTTAAACTGCGTTTAGAGCAAATACAATGAATGAGTCTGGCAAATATTCAGAATGAGTCAGTTCGGTTCAATATCAAGTTAAAGTGCACTATCCTCGCAAAGTTTGCCTGCGTAATAGTCAGCTTTGATAAACACTTCAACAAATTTGTCATGTTATATTTGATATACTTTTCGTGTTCATTTTTACATTGTTTGGTAGCAAATCGTGCTTTAATGGCTAATTGCTCAGAAAAGGTTATTAAGCGAAATCAGCCAAGAATTCTCCAGCCATGTGGCTGTAATTTGTGCCATGGTTTATGGTCTAATTCGATGTGTTTTCAGATATTGCCTATCCCGCTTCGACACAGCAAAGTGGAGTCCTACATGGAACAACTCAGCCAGTGGCTGTTGGAAGAGACCCGTGCGCAGATACAACAGAATCTATTGAAGATTTCGGACATGGCGTGTACAGGAGTCAAGGTTGATACCGATGTAAGACAAATCCACAAATTGAAGAACAGCTTACGGAGAATCAACTGCAGAATTGAGACGGATATAGTACGGTGGTCTAAGCAGGCGAAATTGTATCGTCCAGCAGCCTCCGACATTGTGCTTCTGGCCACTTTCTCTCCGAAGAGCCCTGGAGAATTGTTGACTCAGACTGATGAATGTTGCATTTTAGGAGTTGTGCAGGGAGGCCAGATGTCTGGGTCATCATTTGAGGTTATAGTACACGCTACCCCTCACGGGCCCGTGCACAAGGAGCTTTCACGAGAAGACCAGGCCTGGTATGCTGTGAGACTGGAAAGCATCGTTACTTGTCAACGCATATGGGACTCCCTTCATCAGCCTGCAAACACACCTCTATTAGAATATATCGCCACTTATCAGATCCATCCTCAGGTAAATTCATGTTTGTTTATTGAGTTAAATTTTCCATGCTGAAAGGTCTAGGAAGGATACTATATGCATCAGTCTCAGCATACGTAGGAGTGTTTTTTTGAGAGGTTAGCATAGAGTTGTGGAGATTCCCTTGTGGTACAAGAGCCAAATCTACTGACATTACTTTGTATGAAATTTATATGCAATTTTAAAGTGGGAGGTTGTAGACCACGACAAGTGACAGTAAACGATTCAATTTCCATTATGGCTGTAGACGTTTTGCCACATCATATTGCCTTATTTGTTGACATGGATCCTGTGTATTGCCTCATTTTGGTAGTTACTGCTTGAAAACCTATTTCTGCGACGTTCTAAAGCGACATGTTGCTGGCATCAGGTGAATGATGAGTTTGGAGAACTCTTTTGCTGTTTGTGAAACCTATCACGTTTTCTGTGCCTTGGCAGAGCATTGAGCCAGCAAGGACTTCTGCTCTGGACGAAGTTGAAGAATGTAAACTGCGGGTTTATTGCAACGAGCTGCGTCGTCTCAATCCGTCACAAGCGGAAGTTGTTCAGAGTTTCATCGCCAGGCAACTGAACGGGGAGCAAGGTGTCAGTGTGGAGCTCATTCAAGGTCCTCCTGGCACTGGTAAAAGATTAGCTGACTTTCCATGTATATTTGTAGCAGCAACAGCAATTCGTTTTTTTGGTCACCTGGTTGGACTCGATAGCAAGTGGTGTAAGCTTGATTTGGTTATATGGCTAAACTTCTAAGGTGATCAATTTGTAGTATGGGGTTTTTTGTTTTCTCTGTACTAGTTTCCCAAAATCTCACTTCCACGTAGTATTCTCTACCTTATTAAAATGACAATGTGAACGTATCGCCTTCTTACAGGTAAAACATCGACGCTGACAGCCATGCTATCTCCCATGGTGTGTACCAGCACACGCATCCTGGTCTGTGCCCCGACCAATACTGCTGTGAACGAGGCTGCACGAAGATTTCTGGTTCAAAAGCAGCAAGACGGGAAAGGTTCTCAGACGACGCACTTTTGTAGAGATTCTTTGCACGTTACAAGGTCGGATGGTCAACGTCGTTGCTGCACGCCTTTGCGTCTTGGCGACATTGTCATGCTTGGTAGTGAAGATCGCCTCACAGTCGAGGGGAGTGCGTTGGAGGCCATTTTTTTGCCAATCAGGGTGAAACGTCTGTTGGCTGCTCTTCATTCCAAAGATGGATGGGCTGCTCTACTCGCAACGTTTTTGATGAAGCTACCTGAGGTTATGGAATCTACACTCAACGACCCAGTCGAGGAACGAATTGTTGGACGTTATGTATTACGAAATTTTGGTTTAAAAATCATTGCTCATGGCAAGGTGCTCTGCAACGACCTCCCCACTCCTCACCTCAGTATTCGAAGGATGAAATGGATCATGCGGGCGTCATATTCCATACGTAAGCTCCTTGGACTTCTTGCAATTGAGGGTCGCAACGAGGGTGAAGTTTGGGAAGATACGTTTGAGCCAGAGGAGAATATGGAAACAATCCCTGAAATTAGCGACGACGATGATGCTCCTCAATTCTCCCCGATTATACACGATGAGCAGGAAATGAAGGATGAAACTTCCGAACTCTATAGCGAAACGTTCAGGAAGGAATATCAAAAGCTTCTTGAAATTTCAGCTAGGGGTGAAGCCCTAATTTTCCCAGAACCAGCAGCTGCGTCATTTGAATGGGTGGAAGCTGAGTGTTTGGAAAGTGCCAGCCTTGTATTCAGCACGGTGTCTTCTGCAGCCCTGAGGATAATGAAGCTGGGTATGCCCTTTTCCTGTGTGATTATTGATGAGGCTGCGCAGTTGGTCGAAGCGGAGAGCACTATTGTCGTGCAGATGAAAGATGTCAAACAGCTTGTCCTCGTTGGAGATCAGAAACAGCTCCCGGCAACCGTGATGAGTCAGGTTTAAAAATTCGTCCAACTTGCCTAAAGATTTGATATTTTGCCTTACCTTGCGTCACGATTCAGATTTGGTCATTTGAATTTTAGCCGACATTCTAGGTAGAAATGGATAGCCCTTTTGATGATCATCTAATTTAGCCTTACTATTTCAATTGGCTTCCATCAGCTTGCGCAGAAACATGGATATGCGCGTAGTCTCTTTGAAAGGTTACAAGCTTTGAGGCATCCATGCCGGCTTTTAGAGGTGCAGTACCGTATGCATCCAGCCATCAGTGCTTTCCCTAACAAACAGTTCTACAATCGCAAGTTGAAGAATGGTGTTAACGTTCTTAAGGAGAATTATGGGCAACTTGCATACCAGAAGAACCTATTTGGACCTTATGCTTTCATTGATATTGCTGACGGTACAGAAGTTAATGCGGGTTCCAGCAAGAGAAACGTTCTTGAGGCCGAGATCGTTCTACATTTGATTAGACGTGTTCATGATTCCGGTAATTCTACTTAAAAGATATGTAACTCGGTAGGGTAGCCAAGGGAAGCGTGTACATATCCAGCTATAGAATTCGAAATCTGCAGTACAATCTTCGAAGAGATTTCAATGCTGTTTTTTTAGCTGGTCTACTCTAGTAAAACTGTGGTTTAGAAACGAGAAGAAGATATTATAGGCATTTTCTGATATGTGTCATTTTGGGACAGTTTGTTCAGAGGTTAAAGAAGGAAAGCCATTCGTGAAGCCGATTACTGTCGGAGTGATCTCTCCTTACAGCGGCCAAGTGTCCTTCATCAAAGACGAATTGTGCAGAAGTAACTCCATCTATGATGCAGAAGCAGCAGATGCCAACGTCCTGGACGTTGAGGTGAGATCGATAGATGGCTTTCAAGGCAAAGAAACAGATATTATCATCTTCTCTGCTGTTCGGGCCAATCAGTCGGGCAATATCGGGTTTGTGGATGATGAGCGGAGAACGAATGTCGCTCTTACTCGTGGCAGGTGAAGTAGTCAAGTTGTACAATATTGTTCAATTGAAGTGTTTGCGGAATTTTACTCCTGAGCTTCTCATCTTGTCCCTTAGCACGTGACCTAAAAATAGAAATCCATTTTGGAAACTCAAAGCCAGTCATATTAAGTTACAGACATATTTTTACCATGCTAAAATGCAGAGCATCTTTTTTATTTTCTACTGCTTTGTGTTTTCTACCTTCACTGAAGCCGCCTAGTTGATTCGTTCAACTCATACAACTAAATATATGGAAGCGGCCACTTTTTGGCCAACTAGGCACTTAATTATAAACACCCTGAGAAATAATCGGCATATGATGAAGGTGTTTCTCTAAGTTAACAAACTGGACCAATGAACATACGTTGAGGCTCATCTTGGACTCCCTGGACCTAAAGCTGAGCATATTCTATGGCTTGTAGGCATGCGGTCTGGATCTTAGGATCCGCATCAACGTTGTGTGCTCACAGCCGACTTTGGAGGAATTTGGTTGATGATGCCAAGCAAGTGGATTGCTTCTTCAAGGCTACCCGAGTGGAGTGGATGAATGATCTCATCAACGTTTTCAGAAAACGCAACAAACCAGTGTTGGAGCAACGAAATAGTGATGAGAGAGCTTCGAAGTTCTGGGAGCCTCCACCGTCAGTATCTGTCAGAAGAAGCGGCTGGGAGACCGAGGGGCCATCTACGGTTCGACCCTTTCTAACTCTCATCTTCCTCTTGATTGACGAGTAAAGATCTCACTTGTGCAACCATTGCTCTTAAGCATTAAATCCACACAGTCCTCATATTGAGAGTAAACGTTAGTGTATCGCAAATGGTGGTTAGCAGGATGTTGGTGATCTTGACATCAACCTGATGTATACCTTGTCATTATCATTAAATTATCTTATATTGCATTATCACATGTTCTATTGGATTAACAGGATTTGCCATTTTTGACTTTGTGAATCTAATAGGAGATGTTTTCGAGGTCATTTTTATCAGTTTTTTTTCCTCTAATTAGCCGATCTCTTTACAATCTTTGTGCTTAAGTTAGAACAATATATACAACACTCCAGCGGTTTGTTGTTGTCCTGGTTAATTCACTACTCTTGTAATTCTTGTGGATTTGGGGATTTTTGCAGAGTGAGGGCCCAGATTGGTCTTTCATCTCGTCTGTAGAATCAGAAAGCGCTTGGTCAGAACATGAACGTATAGAAGATGGAGCGTTGCAAAAACGAGTTCGAATTGAAGGGAACCACAGAAAAGCTCATCACTATGATCGTCGTCGCCGAGAACCCGGACACTTCAGCGACAGATTCAGGTCCTCACATCGAAGGCACGAGCGGCGTTCAGAGATAGAGTATTATCATAGACGGTCTCAACAAGAATACAATGATACCAGGTGATTTGAAAAACCCTTTACTCACAGTCAAAAGCCTGCAAAGCACATCTCTTTCTTTGGGTTGTTTGAAGGCATGTTACCCTGCTTTTTTGTTTAAGATGTTACAACTCCCAAGAAACACACAATTTACCTACATGCAAGTGCATTTTGCTTATAAAATCGGTTTGCATAAACATTTGTGTGTTTTTGAAGATTATATATGAAAAATGTGGCGGTTTTGATTATTTCTACTTCTATAACACCATTATTATCTGTGGCCCATAGTTCCTATAAGAGAATCTTTGAAATTATCATTTTTTAAATCTTGACTACAATAATAAACTGCGCTCCATGATCACAAACCGAAGTGCAAAAACACCAATACTCAATTATGAAATAACGATTTTGTGCCTAAGCTACCATCAGAAACTCCACTTCGAAAGCTTTTAGTAGTAACTTTTAAAACACTGATCCCAATTGTTCAATATTTTACTCTATGATGTCTACCAGATGTCTCTTAACTGCTATTGAAGCAGCCGCTTTTGGCCTTTAAGGTAGGAGGCTCATGAATGGAGCATCAGGGCTGAAACTGAATTTTGGGGAGGTGAAAGTTGTTTCATAGTTTTTGGAGCTTTGTGGAATTAGTTATGAAACTTTGAAGTGGAAAGGCCATAGGGCTCTAAAATGATGCACCTCCTCAAATGTAGATTGCCTATACATTGTTGAAGGGCTATGAAAAACAACATATACAAACAGAATAAATTTGAGGAGGTGCAAAATTTTAGAGCCTGCTCGCTTTTAGAATCTCCTACCTTAGTGCACTCATGGACTACTGCTGTCATGGACTTTTGGGTTCAAAAATATCCACACAATAATGGTATGATGTTTCATTTGTTGCTTTTTATATGTCATTATGTGCAGTAAGCCCTGTTTTTTGTGCACTGAACTCTGGAACTTATGTTAATTGGCAGATATGACGGTCTTTTACCCTCACCATCGTACCAAGTGAATTATGATGTGCACTCCCTGCATCATGGTTGGGAATATCCTCCGAGTGCCAGGACGTGGGACCCCAATGCAAGTCCATAGCAGGGAAATTGGGATCTTGCCTGAATTGATATACTGGACTGGACAGACAGTGATCTTCTTCAACAACATTGAACTTCTGTGTTTTTTTTGTATGTATATTTTGTAAAGCTACTCAATCTTTGTACGATAAGTTCGACACCAAGCCTCTCTGCTAAGGTTTGTCTTTTTTTGCCTCTACTACAGTACACTTTTCATCATTTAGCTAATGAACATTGTTTGCTATAGTATATTTAAGACCATCTTGCATCAGTTTACTACTCCATGATAGGAATACAAAAAAATACGCAGTACTATGTAGAAGAGTAGTTTCGGTGTGATGGATTCAGTTTAAAAAAGCTTTACAGAATCATGTCCAATACAGTTTGAGATTTACTATTACAAAGTAAATCGAAGGAGTTTCGTTGTGGATTCAGTTTAAAAAGCTTTACCATTACATTTACATTTAAGACAGTTTAAGATTTACTAAGTTACGAGGCTCATAAATCGCGTAGGCTCTAAAACTGTCCACTCTGTTTGTATATGTTATTTTTCATAGGTTTCAATAATGTACGTTTGAGGATATGGGCGGTTTTAGAACCCTATGCCACTTCAACTTCAAATTTCATAACTAATTCCACAATACTCCAAAAAATATGAAATACCTTGGGTTAGATGCCAATTCCTCTTGTCTTTCAAAGGAAATTTTTGAAGAATATTTCAAGAAGTTTCACCTCCCCAAAGTTCAATTTTAGCTCTTAGATGGTCAATTTATGAGCCTCCTACCTTATTACAATGGAAATCAAATCATCAAAAGTTCCTAAGATTTCATGTTACTTCTCTTGTTTTCAAGTTTTGAAACAAGGATGGTAATATGTAGAATTTGAAAATGTGCATTTATGTACATATAAAAAAAAATGAACACTTTTCCTCAAAAAAAAAAGATACATAATTTTCTCTATTAGTTCTAGAGATGGTTCTAGATATAGTTCTAGAGATAGTTTTAGAGATATAGTTCTAGAGTTCTACCTCACAAGGGTTGGTTGTAACTATGCGTTTCCAAAATCAATGATCATTCCAAATAAGACTAACCTCTTCAATAGGAATGTTCTTTGTCTCACGTACAAAGAAATAAATAAACAAGGTTGCTAGAAGTTCCCACATGGCAAAGAAGATGAATGATCCATATTCCAGTTGACAAAGGATGGTCAAAAAGACTTGGGCAATGATAAAAGTAAGTAGCAAGTTGACAAATACCACAATTGCAAACCTTGCTGATCGCACTTCCATAGGCAAGATCTCACTTGGCACCAACCATCCCAAAGGTCCCCATGACCATGCAAACCCTGCAACAAACAAACATATCATAGATAGCACCAAGCTACTATACGCCTTTGGGACAACTTTGTCGCCTCCAAATCTTGTTCCCAAAACACTAGCAATAATTATCTGCATAAAAAGACAAATTTTAAATATATTAATTTATCAAACAAGTTTAAAAAAAAAGAAAGTGTGTTATACCTTTTTATACACCACTAGAAAATGGATCCCAAATGATTATTATTTTAGTGATTTGAATGTCTTGACTAGGACATATTGAACATAGTTATATTGATTAGAACATGACTTTGTGAATTAGGACCGCTTAATATGAGCCACAAAATTCAAACACATTAACCATTTTATCAAAAACAAGACTAGGACATTTTGAATATAATTGTATTGATTAGAACATGTTTGTATGAATTAAGACCACTTCATTTAAGCCATGTTTTCTTCCATTGATATATTGTGTTATATCTTTATACGTTTGTTTGCTAATTTTATTTTTGAATTGAATATAAAAAAGACTCCATACAATTTATTCAAAAGTGATGAAAATAATTTGGGGATTGAATGTGAATAAATTTTTTTTGTTATAGAGGGAGCATGACACTTGATTAGTAACTTTGATTGAACTTTATAAAAAATGTGTATTTTTGAGAGTTTTTTGCAAATAAAAAAAGAAAAAAAGAAGGGAAAAGGTAATATCCCTGGCAAATAATCATTTGAATCCCCCCTTCTAAGAATAATGCTTGGCGACCAACTCGGTCAACAAGAGCAATAGAAACAAAAGTGGATAGAATATTGACTACTCCCACAATCACGGATGAATATAAAGCTGCATCATCTCCAAAGCCAATTGTGCTAAATAAAACTGGGGCGTAAAACATAACCACATTAATTCCAGTGAGTTGTTGGAATAATGGGATGAGTATGAATGAAACAAGTTGAAGGCAATACTTCTTGGAAAATAATGTACAATATGGGTTTGTCACCTACAAAAAGAATTAAAAACCCATAAATCATAAACATTTTAACTATTAAAAAAAAATGAAAAAACTTGTAAAACATAAGGAGATAAAATAAGGTCACTAAACGGCTAATCTTCAAGTGTTGTGTGGCAAAGTTGGTATTTTTTTTATAAGAAATCACTATAAAATTTTGCTTAAAAGACATCATTAGAGTATTTTACAAGTGTTTTTTCATTGTTTGTTTTATTTTTTCCATACACAAAAGGAAAACACTTTGATGAAGTGGCAACTTTTTTTACAAAATTAAGAAGGTAATAACATGATAAAAACGTAGGAGAAACTTGTAATATAGTTGTGAGAGTGTGATTGTTGTAATAATATTAGGAAAGTTATTGAAAATTGAAAATTATATTTGACACAAGTTTAGAATTAAAAATGGAATGTACCTTATTGGCCAATTCAGCACCTTCAACAATATCTTCATATTTAGCATCAACTTTAGTTGTTCCTCGGATTTTTTGCAGCACTCTTCTGCCTTCTTCTTTCAAATTTTGTTCAATCAAACTATTTGGACTTTCAAGACAAATAAATCCCCGCAAATGAGAACAATGGTAGGCACAATTGCAAGTCCCAAAGACACCCTCCAATTGTCATTGGCCATTTTTGATGTTCCATAATTAATCATGTTTGCTACCACAATTCCAAGGGTGCATGAAAGTTGAAATAACATGTTGAAGGCTCCTTGGTATTGAGCTGGACCCATCTTGGATAAATACATTGGTACTTCTTGTGTATACCAACAATGCCCAAGTATTAGATTTTCTCAAAAAAAAACTTAAATTTTAATTTGAAGAAGAAAAAGACAAACTATCCAAATTATAAAACCTTTAAAGGAATCAAAACTAAATTGAAATTTGATTTTGAAACATGAAAAGACAAATACAATGAAATAAGTAAAAGAAAAAGAAAACAACAAGACATCATTATATGAAACTTCACTTAATTCTAGACAATGCAAAGTCTATAAAAAACAAATCAAATCTCTAATTTTAATTTTTTACAAAACACATGTAAGATATCTAGGGATCTTCTAATGGTTTACCTATGTGTAGATGTATTAGAAGTTGCTTTAATGATTTTTGGCCTAAACATCAAAAAGATTTCCCAAGATTTTTGCATAGTCCACAATCAAATGAAAACAAATATGAATTGTTCATCATTAAATGAAAAAGAGTGTAATTTTTTTTTAAATTTTGATGAACAGTTTAGATTTAGATATAGAGAGGGTATTAAATGTTATTTTACTTGAGTGCTATAACCAACGCCAACACCAAGCAATAGATGCCCAATAATAAGCATAGCCACATTTAGTGCAGCTCCATTTAAGACAGCGCCAATGAAAAAAGAAATACCCACATAGAGCATGGATTTTTTTTGTCCATAATTAGTAGCCAACCAAGATGAAGCAAAGCCAGTTAGTAATCCGGCAATGTATAAGGAGGATGAAAAAAGTTGAAGAATCTGGCTGTCATATTTGCAATAGTCAGATTTAGTTGCCCTGTGTTTTTGTTCATACACATCCAGAAAAAACTTTAAGAGAAAGTCATTCATAGATGTGACTCCTCCTATAAGCGTGCAATTCCAGCAAATTAAAATTAAAAAATTGCATTATATTTTATGCCATGTTTAACTAAAATGTAGACATTCCATAGTTCAAAAATAGAAACAACTTAAGAAGTAGAAAATGTTTAAAGGCCTATGAAAAAAAACTAAGAGATTTATGTAAAATTGTTAGAAAATCTATGCATAAACATAAGAGGTTCTATGTTTTCTGACATTGGAAAATCCATGCAAAATATTGGGAGGTCTATGCAAAGTATTGACAAAAAATCAAGAGATATCTATATAAAGACATTCAAAACATCTAGAGAATTATGCAAAACAATTAGAGAATTATACAAAACATTAAGAGATCTATGCAAATAGATCAAAAGAAATATGTTTGTGAACATTAGTAAGATTTTTAGATATTTTGCAAGTATAATCTAGAGTTGCATGAACAGTCTATACTTATTTAAACATGGTACTTAAGTAGCAACAAGAATATTTTTTTGATTTTTGTTTCCATTTCATTTCATTAACTTCAAAAAAAAATTAATGATAAATTTATTTTATACATTTGGAACATGGGAATGCTATTTTGTGAGCAGTGAGCCATGAGCCGTGAGCCATGAGCCTGGATTTTGAAGAATTTTTATTAGTTTATCTATAACCGTGTGAAAAGGGACCTAAAACCGTGTACTAAACATTGTCAAAATGAAGGTGAATTACATACAGCTTGCAAATATTAAATAATTTCCAAGAGCAAGATGTAATAACAAATAGGTACATATGAACTAAGAATTGAATAGGAAATTTTCAGCTTAAACTATTATTAGAATGAAGATTGGAAGATTTCAAAAATAAAAAAGTAATTATAATATGTAAAGCCATTAAAAAAAAGAAAAAACAATATACATACAAAGAAACCATCAATACACATAGAGATATATTAGCATTAAAATTAGGGTAATCATTTGATTTGAAGAGACAATATCATCTAAATACACATTGTAAAAAACATAGATAAGTCAAAAATAGAAACTTGTATTTAAATGAATAAAGATAGGCATGAAAACAAAACAATAATATAAATGAATAAGAGTTTAAAAATTATTTACAACATACCAAATTCAAGCAATCCATTTGAAGAATTGACAATTCTTTGAAATCCACAATAGAGTAACTCAAAGGTATAAAAGGAAATGAGGAAGTTTGTAAATCACTATCACTAATATCTAAAACAAACATCAAATCTTTTGCTTGAATTTTTTAATTAAAGATGTCTAAATAATGTCGAACATCCACATTTCTTGATAATGCCATGGCAGCCAAATTGCACCACTAGTCACCACCAACATTTGAGTCACATTAATAGCATACGTAGATAACTAAAAATACAACCTAAGACTAGCACTGCAAAAAGAATGCTCAATTTGAGAATTAGAAGGCTTAGCCCTCATGCCTAAGTTGCAAATCAAGGACAAAACATCTATTAACATGAAACAACAAAGATAAAGACACAATATAAAGAAAATATCAGATTAACAAAAAGAAGGCAGACCTACATATAGAAATGGTTGTAAACAACAAGTAGAAAAATACTAGTAAGCTCTTTAATTTGCATCTAAATCTTTGAAATTGATTAAAGAATCCACTTGCTATCTTTTAGCAAAATCGGGAACAAAGATGTATCTAAATGTAATATGATGTTAGGGAAGATGACTTGGTCAAATTGCAATGCAACTAATTGCCTCTAACAAATTACTCTTTGTAATCCAAAGAAATCTCCATGCTTCCATATTTGATAAACCACAATTGTTTTCTATACCATTTTTGTTTATGATTGAGAAATAGAATACAATAGTGCTCAAACAATACCCATGTGCAAAATCTCCCTCCAATCTTTTGATATATATTAACAATGTAGAATAAACTAGAGGAAGATTGATAATTCACCACAAAGGGATACCACACTTGGATAAAGCATGTGGATGTATACTCAAGTCTTCATTGGCCTACACAATATTTGTTTGCTTTTTGAAGTGCAATTTGTTCTCCCTAACAATTAATTTCATAACATGCATATAATCCTTAGCCAGAAGGCCATATGGTACTATATTTGGTACATGTCTAGCTGCTAACAATGCAACCATCTTGTCCATGTAATTTGCAAGAGTTTGCAATTTAGAGTGAAATTTTAGGAACAACATTTTTATCAACAACAAAAAGTCATCAATGAACTACTCAAATTTTAAAACATGATGCATATGAAGGACACAAGAGCAAAGTTGAACAAGTATAGCATAAGGTATCATATAAAAAACTCTAAAATCAAAACCAAATGTCATGCAGCCTTTGAAATGTATAATACCAATGCATTTTCAAACTAATAGGTGAAATAATACCAATTGATGATGAACAAATACAAATCTAGCTAAAATTACAAAAGTGGCTATAAATCAAATTGTTTTTGGTTAATAATATCAAAGTGTCAGCATCTACATATTACACATTTAACATAGATAAATCAAAAGTACAATACTCTTGAAGACATAATTATCACAACAAGAACTGCAAAGATATAATCAAAAATAGTTCTCACAAGCAAAATTGAGGCATTCCAAAATTGAGCAAGAATGATTCATTTTAAAACACCTTATTTATACAAGCCTAAATGCAAACAAAAATGAAAAGTCATTTCTTTGGACATCTAGCCAAGCCTTTTGCATCAAAAGGCTTGCTTGTGGAAGTGAGAAAGATTGCTTGCTAGGAGGTGGAGCCATGCAGCAAGCATTCTGCAAACAAAGAAAAACCAACTTACTACCTCACAGTCACTTGCACTTTTCTTCTCCAAGCTTGCACTTGCCATTGCATAATCTCACTATGGCCTCTCTAAAACCTTCATTTGACAAAAATTGAATCTCCATAAATATTTGTTTCTTGCAACCTCACAAGCTCAAGAACCAAAAATATGATCCTTCAAAACTTCTTGCCAAGCCCTTTGCCCCTAAAAGCTTGCTCTTGGGTGCCAAGGAGATTGCTCACCAAGAGGCAAACCTGTGTAGTAAGCGCCTTACAAACAACAAAAACTAGCTTACCACCTCAAAAACTCTAGCACTTGTGTTCTAGGAGATTGCACTCACCCTAGGAAAACCTCACTGCGGCCTCTCCACAACCTACCCATAACATAGAACAAGCCTCTTTAAACATATGTTTGCTACAACTTTATGAGTTGGTGATTAAGTAATACAATCTCCTTGGGACCTCCAGCCAAAGCATTTGGATCCAAAGGCTTGCTTCCAAGTGCCAAGGAGAATGCTTAATACAAAAAATACAATCCCCTTGGGACCTCCAGCCAAAGCTTTTGGATCCAAAGGCTTACTTCCAAGCACCAAGGAGATTGCTACCTCCAAAAAATGTGGAACCCCAAAGGCTTGCTTCCAAGCGCCAAGAAGATCATTTGCTAGGATATGAAGTTGCATAGCAAACTTTAAAAAAATCACCACCTCACTTACCTTGCACTTGCCCTTGTACAATTTTACAACAACACTACAACCTCCCACAACACAAATGGGCCCACTTTAACAATTGTCCATTGCAACCTAAGATGCTGGAAGCAAAAAATACAATCTCCTTGGAACCTACAGCCAAAGCTTTGGATCTAAAGGCTTTGGCTGGAGGTCTCAAGAAGATCACTTACTACAAAAAAATATGGTTTCTTTGGGACCTCTAGCCGAAGCCTTTGGATCCAAAGGCTTGCTTCCAAGAGCCAAAGAGATTGCTTAATACAAAAAATGCAATCCCCTTGGGGCCTCTAGCCAAAACCTTCGGATCTGAAGGCTTGTTTCCAAGTGCCAAGGAGATTGCTTACTAGGAGATGGAGCCACATGGCAAGCACCAAAATAATTCACTACCTCACTGACCTTGCACTTGCCGTTGCACAACTTCACAACAACACCACAACTTTTTGGCAAGCCCTTCTTGACACTTGCATGTTGCAACCTGCAAGTGAGCAAGCAAAATCACGCCAATCAAAATAAAAAGTAACAACAATCAAGCAACAATCAAACAATAAGAACATACAAAAAACAAAAATAAAAATAAAAACAAAAATAAATATAGAAATAGACAACAAATAAATAAGACAAACCAAAAAACAAGTTTGCAATGCTCTTGGAATCCAATGCATTGGAACAAGTGGTTGTTATACTTCACATTTCTCTACCAGAATTTGAAGCTCTTTTTTCACTTATTTTTATAGTTTTTCCTTTTATTTTTTTCTTTGAATGGAGGGGGATAGGGGTGATAAAAGAGCCTTAGCCTAACACCATTGAAAGATCTCAAGATGGAGAGGGTGTGATTCACTCGAATCCAACATGACTAGGCTGGGGTCACTCCCAACAAATTTAAGCCAACCAGAAAAAAACCAGAAAAAAACAATAGAAAAGCAAGTAAAAATGACAAAATTAAGATACCAATTTGATCTCCTGGGACCTCCAGCCAAATGCTTCGGAGCCGAAGGCTTGCTCCTGAGGGCCAGAGGAGATCGCTCGCCGGGAGAAGGCCCTCTCTTGCGGACAACAATTTTGGTATTCAAAAGATTTGGAAGCATTTTAAAGGTAAAGATTTGATTGTTTTAAGGTTTTTTTTTGAGAATTTATTGTTTAAAATTAATTTCAATGTTCAAATTTAACCCCTACAATTATGTTGTTCCCTCGGGGATAAATGAAATTTTGGGCAGGTATCTATGGCCTCAATTATTGTTTTGATATTTTTTAATAGAAAAACACATTAGCATTTGGGGAATATAATTTTTATTCTAGTTTATGCTCGGGAGCAAAAGTTATGCCCAGATAAGCAAAAACTTATGGAGATTGGGCAGATTTTTTTTACAAAAGCCTTTATTTATTTATTTATTTATTTATTTATTTATTTATTCTCATAGGTTATAGTTTTTTCTACATCTGAAGCTTTGATTCATTCCATTTGGAGTAATTATGAGAAAGCTATGAACAACCTTGTTTTTCGGGCAATTCAAGCATCTGTTCATTTTTTAATGCAAGTTTAACATTTTTCAACAAAATTGTTGCAAAGGGTGAAGTTTGCTTTCTAAAATAATCTCACCATTGTGATTATTGCGTTTCAATTCAATTGTAGGGTTATTAACATTTTAAGTTTTTGTTCAATCTCATACCATCTTCTACCTTATGTTTTTTATAAGAATTAAAATTAGATTTTTTTTGTTTTGATTTTTTTCTATAGATTCTCAACTCAATTCTCCATCATAAAAAAATAAACCTCAAAAGTCTGTGGTGCAAAAAAATTAAGTTAAAAACGTTCAAAGTCAAATAATCTAGTCATGCAAGGTGCACAAAAGTTTGCTTTTTACACTTTAAACGCAAATATCTTGCAATTAGTGTGGTCAAAGTTTTTGAATTTGTTTTTGCAAATTCTTATACTAGTCTAGTACAAGATTCTACGGTTAGATATGCAAAAAGAACAATTTTCAAACTTTTTTGCTCTTTGCCATAGAAGTGGAAGTTTTGAGTGTCTTTTGACAAAATAAAGGCCCCATGGCTTTAGGGGTTAATATCCTTGATACCTTGTTCCAATTGTTCTTAGTGGATGCTAAATTGCAAGGATACCTTTTGCGCACCAAATAGTATTGTGAACATTGTCACTAAACAACCTTTGATAAGCTGCCACATTGGAAAGGCAGGCATCAAGTTGAGAATAAAATCAAAATTTCTCTTGGGCACTCTCTTGGGCAGTGAGCCAGTAAGGGCACTTCCATTAAAAATTCATCATCTAATAAACTCCAAATGTGTTTTAGAGCCAATCTCACTTGGATTATCATTTAGGGGTTAATATTATAGTGTTGACCATTGAATATGAAACCAAGTCTTTTGGTAACAAGTTTGATTACTAAAGAACAAAGTTTCTATGTGGATAACATGTTTCATGTGATCTTTGCAATTACTCCATAAAAGTGCTTCAAAAAAATACCTTGATTGATGGTTCAAACATTCACGATCTTGCTACATAATCAACAGTTTAATGGCCATGCTACAAAGCTTTAAAATTCTAAGAAGACAATTAAATTAGTATTGTAATTAAAATTGATAAGTTTATAATGTTCTGCTTACTTGGTCTTTTGAATTTTACCAATCTAACTAAGCATGTAAGCAGTGGGTGCACTATAATCATTTGCACTACGTATTTATAGTAGTTTGTGCATTAGATATGAGCAATGATGTTTTTGAGCAATGAGCAATGATGTTTTTGAGCAATGAGCAATGATGTTTTTGAGCAATGAGCAATGATGTTTTCATATGCTTCATCTTTTAATTTTTCCAGAAGTGAAGCAACTTTTAATGGTTCCTACATTGCATAATTGCATTAAAATACTTTTGAATTTGGAATTGGCTTCCCTAATTTGATTCACTAAATCGTTTTAGTTCTTTGAACTTCTAGTCTTTTTTAAGATTACTTATTCCTTGTTTGAGTAAGTTGACTAAATATGATTTGATTTTTTCTTTGAATTTGTCTTATACCTATCTTTCTATTTGCTTCACACTAGTTAGATTGCAAATTTTGTTATATAATTGATGTGTTTTGAGTTGATGTCCAACAATCCAAGTCTTGATTTGTTGAACCCTAGATTGTCCAACATTGTCTTTTTGTCCTTTAAAAAAAATCTCATTTGTATAGTAGAATAGGATTGGTGAAGCCGTGAAGGGCTACCAAAAGAGGATAAACCACAATATTATTAATTTGGGAAAAAAACCTAATTTTGGGACTTCTGAAATTTTCATGTTTAAGAAGTTTACAATGATTTGGAATGAATTTTATGATGATTTCTTCAAGATCTTGCATCAATGAAGAAACATCGTAAAACAATTATCTATAAATTCACTTTAATTCGTCAAAACATTCTCAAAAAAAACACATTCATATCCCCAAAAATTAATTTTGGGAAAGAGGTTTTTCCACTTTTACATGTTATAACTTATAAGTAATGTTTAGATTTTTCTAACAACTAATTAGAGTCAATATTGAACCTCTTATTGAATTTTGACCCAAAGGCTCCCAAAATGTTTACCAAGACTTTGCTTGTATTTTCAAAGTGTGTTTGCTCTTTTATTTTTCCTCAATTTTTTCATGTAATAACTTTAGTATGTATTAATAGTTTGGATCACCTATAATAATTAGCTTTGTGGATTTGATTACATTTTTCTGCAATAGACTTGATTTTTTAGCCAATATTTATTTTATTTCACTTGGTCATAGGGCCTTCAATTGCCACGGTTTTAGGAAAATGTTTACTACCTTTGGACTAAAAAAATTGTTCACTTTTTTAACAAAACTATTTTTACTTTTTCCTATATTTTTTCCTTTGATTTTGAGCCAAAAACAACATTATGCTCAAAATTCCCGGCTCACTACTCACGGCTCATGGCTCTATGCTCACAAAATAGCTTTCCTCATTTGGAACATAGCTGACAACAATGAAGTAGTCATTAAAGTAAAAAGTAAGTTTTGGTTTTTCTTTGAGTTGAACTTACTAGAAATTCCAATGTCGTAACCAAAAATCAAACCACCACTTGACCCAACAATACATGCTAAGAATACATAAAGGGTGAATCTTCCATCATACGGTCTTGAAGGATTTAGGGACTTCACGGTAGGAGCTCCACCTGCCATCTTTGTAAAGTGTCCCTATATGTAACATTTTGCAACTATTTATTTATTTCTCAAAGCGCTTTGTTTGTTGTAATAGAGAAATTAAAGATTTATAGATTTTAAAAGCCACCACAAATAAAAGTGTTTTGCAATTGAAATAAATAATGAAAATTTACCTCAAAGAAAAGTAAAATAAAGTTCTTGACATGTTTGAAATAAAATTGCAAAAATGAATCTTGAATGGTTTGGTTTCCTATATATACTTGTAAATTTAAAAGATTGATAATACTAAAGTAAAAGTTCAATGCTTCAACAAAGTTATAGGATAAAAGCTCTAAATTTATGTTTTGTAAACAATTAGCTCTAAGGTTTTGATGTTGGTGTTTTTGCAATCATGACAAATACTTAGTTTGAAACTTGATGTTTACAATTGTAGAAGTAATGTTTGGTTGTGTGTTTACATACTTGCATAGCATCCTAGTTCAAAAACTTATTAATTAGATGTAAATCATTTTAAAGTATTGATTTACTAAGTTTACATGATTAGAACTTGACAACAAAAATCTAGTCATTATAAAATCTGAAATTTATTCATACATATTCAAACATGCAATTGCTAAAATTTTGAATAACAAATTCAAAAATTGAGGTTTAGCAAACAACTTACAAAATATAAAATGAGACTATTCCATCAAGTATTTTTCCAACCTCTTGGAAAAAGAGAAAAAACTTCACCTTAAACCTTTATATATGTATACTCTTCTTTTATTAGAGGCTCTAAATAAAAAGCACTTCCAAACTTTTTTTTTAAAGTACTAGTTATCCTCACGTTACCTTGGGAAAAGAGAAACAACACTTCACCTCAAACTCTTAGATGTGTACTCTTCTTTTATTAGAAACTCTAAATAAAATGCACTTCCAGACTTTTATTTTAAAGTACAAGTTATCCTCATGTTATTCTAATTTAAAAAAAATATGTTTCTATATCTTTTGGCATAGTAACTATTAGATTAAATAATCACCCAAACAACTTTCTAATTGTAATTTTTTGTCACACTAAAACTTACCATGTGTTAACTACCACTTCAAAATTCATTAAAAGCTCATTATACTAGAGATTTTGATCAATGAGTGCATCATAGTCTTAACATATGATTATTCCAGTTGGCTATCATTGTCTACTTAATTGATGATATATTATGATTATTATATTGATAATCTATTACTAGTTTATTTATTTTAGCATGACCAAATTTATGAGGTCTTGTAAATTACAATATTTTATAAAGTAAAAAACTTGTACAAAAAATCAAGAAAATCCACTATTCTTTTTGGATTTTGAATACTTTTTTCTACAAAATCATAACTCAAAATTGTGTTTATACCATCAATAAAAATCATAAGCTTACTCTATTCATGTTGCACCTACAATTTGTTAAAAAAATCATAATTTGGAAAGGACTACAATTTGTTTGTATTTAATTCTAGATTCCATGAATTTTTTATAGAATATAAATGCTTTATTGCAAAGATACATGCAAAAGAACTTAAAGATGTTGTCAATAATCTTGCACAAGGGATTTGAATCATAATCTACACAATTTCAAAGTAAATTTAAAAAATAGACACCTCCTATCACCTTTAATCCAACATTAAAATTCCTAGGTTTCAAACAAAAAATGCATATATACTTACCAAAAGGATGAAAATTACCTAAATGTATATCAAACTTTATAAAATTTTGACTATTCATGTGATTTTGGACTTTGTGTGCAAAACATAGGGAGATCTTCCTATGTTGAGGAACATGAGTCTCAATGTTTTGGATGTAAATTTTGGTATTTTTCCCACATCACCCAATGTCTTGTATAAGCCTCTTGCAATTAAACCACATTTCTGCTAAGCTTTGCACATTCCAAAATTACAAAAATGGCATCTGCCAGTTAGTCTAAAACCTTTATATTTTTTGCATAAAATATTCATATAATGCTTTCTTTAATGTATCATAATCAAATTTTCATTTTCCCAACAAGAGAAATAATATAAAACTTTCATGACTACAAACATTAGACCCACTTCATTGCCAAAAAGTGGCAATTTTGGGTGACCCTACCTTAGGGGCAAATTTGCTGTGTCCCTATCCCCACTCAAATATCAAAACCTGATTGGTGACATGAAAATCAAAACTTGGCTATTTGCACCTGGTCCTATGAATTTTGAAAACAACCATTTCTTCATTTGTAGGCCAATTTTTTATTTTCACTTGAGCTTGCATTTTTTTTTGTATTTGCAAAGAAAAATACACATTAATCTCTTATCCAAATCCTATTTAGCCCTTGCTCCATTGCAGTAATGCTTGTAAGTGGTGATTATGTATCAACTAGCAATCACTTAAGCGGTGATTATGTATCACATAATTGGTCAATCTGCATAGGAATGATTTGTTGGCTTTGGACATCTAAGGGTGCGGTTTTTATTTTAATAAGAGCTACCTTCAAGAAGTTTGAATAAGTACTACTTTGAGGTTTGAATAGATACCTCATTCAAAAAGCAAACCTGCTGCAATAATAAAACCTCTTTTGCCTATTATAGCTATTTTTCACCTAAAGTAGCTACTTGTACAAACATCAAATATAATCCTTTACTATAGAGATAGAAGGGATCTTATAATCCAAAAACTCATGAAACTCAAAACATTTCACAACTCATGGCATGTAATCTTTGAACCAGCCTCTCGACCAGCCTTTAAATTCTTGGCAATTTTTTGCCTAAATCTTACCTCAATTTTGGACTGGCTACTATAACACTAGAAAAATCATGTGAAAAATGAATGAACCTCCACAAGCAAACACAATATTTGTCAAATTTTGGATGAAAGCTATTAAAATTAAAATATTTTATGAATGAATGTGCACAATTTGTTGATTCTATCAATATTTATGCAAATTTTTCTTACCTACTTGCATTGTTGGGTGCCTATTGAGCTTCCAACAAAAAAATCAAAATTTAAAGGTTGCTCTGAGCTCATGGTGAACTATATTATGCTAATTTAGCTACATTGAACATTGCATTTAGGTTGCCCCAAACTATTTTCTTGACATTTTACATTATATAAATATTTATTGTTGCTATAGAAACTTTCATTGAAAATTACTATAGTGTACAATTTTTAAGGGCCTAGCAACAAGAATGAAGTTGCTGAAAAATAAATTAGCAACGTCCAAGTTGTTAACCATGTGAAATCCAAGAGTATAGAGAGTTACATGCACCTCCAAGTGGGTAAGTGATGAATCTTGAGGTAACTCTTTCCATGGTAAGGCAACATAACTGTCAAGGCAATCTAAATGCAATAAGGTAGTGACACCTAAAAGTAACACCAATTGTTTAGTGACATCTAAAAGTAAATCTAAAGCTACGTGCTCCTACACCCAAACCAGACACACTAGTTAATGTAAAGGAACACAAATTGTGTAGGTGGCTGTTTAGAGTCACGTGTGACATGGTCTTTTTGTTGTCATTTTTTGGGGGGTCTAATGTTGACAATATGTCAGTCTAGGGAGTTACCTTCAACAATTTGTAATTTATTTATACAATCTTAGAAAATTCTAGAAACAATTTTGCTTGCATTTGTGCCCATTTCCTTATAAGCGCGTGCCATTAGATTCTCAAAAGACCCTCAAAATCACCACATCTAAAGTAAGTGTTAGTTTTAGGTGCCGCCAAGGTAGAAATACCATAAATAATTAAAATAAGCCACTTAGCTACATAAGATATGGGGAATTTCTTGATAAATTAAGCTCCATCTATGCAAAAACAAGGATAAGGAAGAATGAAAAATATATATATATATATATATATATATATATATATATATATATATATATATATATATATATATATTCAATGATGAATATTTTATGCAATGTAAATGTGGATTCTTCTTTGGGACCCTATTCTTGTTTCATAGGTGTACCATCAACAGTTACTTCTAGAACCTTGTTTCAAAACAAGTGTGAACCAATCAAATGCAAGAAAATAGCATGTTTTTAGAATTTTTCAAATTTTTTTTCAGAGCCAGCTATTGTTGGTTTTAAAGCGGTCCATTCTCCTCATAGAGGATGGGTAACAATTTATGGTATTCCTACCTTACCTTAAGGTAGACACACCCATACCCAATGCTTTAATAAGGCCTCCCCAATTCTGACCTTATGTACCCAAGATATACATTTTAGAACTGAAATGTACACTCTGGGTACATTAAGGGTCGGCCAAGGGGAGGGGTCGGTTTTGGGTGTGTCTACCTTACACACTCTATACACACTCTAGATAGCCGGTTATGGAAGCTCATACTTTTACCCAAAATGCCTTCTGCACCAACCAATCAACACACGCCAGGTAATCTCTCTTTATTTCCTTCCACGTAAGCTCATTGTTCTGTGGCAGATCCCCGACCTTATACACCGCATGTACTTTATCATCCACTCTCGAAGATAGTAGATGAATAACTTCATCCAACGACGTCGACCATTCCAAGCAGAACCCCGGTTCCTTGCCTTCTACGATATTTTGCTCCGACCTTGCTCCGCCTTTGAATTTCTTCAAGCAAAATTTCTTATGCTATGCCTAAATTCCACACTCTCGTTGCCATTGATTCTCCTCGTCTCTTTATTCCTCATCATAGTTTCTTCCTGTGAAAATTCGGTCCAGTTTGGTGCTCTGTAGCTCCGTAACTCTATTCTTGTTCCACAAGTTTGAGCTTCAATTGTGCGGTTCTCGATTGTGGAAACAGATTCTGCTTTTAATTTATGCTATTTGAGTTCCTCCAGACAAGCGTCTTAATTTTTTAGAATTATTTTCCACCTATAGTTTTATTTATGGAGATGTCTGTTGTTTCTAATCTCTAAGTAGAGCATTGGAACTTTCTTTATTGGATTTGTGCGCAATTTCAAGCTGAGGGAAAAGAATTCGTGTATTTCTATAGCGTGGCAGTGTTTATTAGACTTATCTTTTAGTTTGAGCTTTTGAAGGAGAGAGTATTGAATAATTTAGGTCTTATATTTGCTTGTGCAATTTAGTGTTGACTGGCTTTTAATACAGCTTTTGGTACAAATTGGCTAGTAGATTGCTTTCCTCCTTATAGCAATGAATTATTGCCGTGACAAAGCATGATTTGATCATGTTGTAGCTATTTTATGTTAGTGATGCTTGGAAAGAGGATATAGATTACGGTTGATTTTGTTATGGCTAGTCATACTATTTTTTTATGTACCTTCTCTCTTTAGTACTAATCGCTAGGGTTTTGATTTGCGTTTGTTTGAAATTCATAGAAGAGGATAACATGGTTTGCTCTTACGGAATGTCACATTCATCAACGTCCTATCAACTACTGTTTCGCAATCAGAACGCTGTTGAAGTTCTGCCTCGACTGAGACCAGCATTAAAGGATTTTCAGGTTAAGATTATCGACGTTGTGAGAAGGAAGATTTCACTCGAACCTTTCAAGCGGACGCCAAGAACCCGTTGAGTTCACTTACATCACTTATTTTTTTGTAATTCTATTAAGCGTCCGTAATTCTTAAACCTTGTTATTACATGCAACATTTGCTGTTTTTTTTGCTGGTGGAAAACCTACCGGGAGAACTATTGTGTAGCACTCCTTCCAATAGGGGCTTAAAACATCAAATTTTTTAGGTGACTCACGTCGCGATTTACCTCAGTGCATTCACTAGTGAACAGCAAGGTGGGTCACATGTGGAATTCACTCCTAACTTAATGCAAGTTAGGAGTGAATTTCAGAAACTAACTTTCGCATAGTGCACAAAACCCTAATCGCAAACTCACGGGTGTCTCACACTTTGGACATGCAAGTGAACAAAAATAATTCACTAGTGAGCTGGCACCCTGTAGACCAGATTTTATGTAGACCAGATTTTATGTAGATCAGATTTTATGTTGACCAGATTTTATGTTTGAAGCCCCCTAACATAAAAGAATATGAGTGGACCTCACAGTTGCTTTTTGCCCGCAAAAAAACGCTGCAAGCCTGAATTCATGAGTTGGATAAATATTGTATTGCATGTGTCCATTTTCCAATGATTGTTGATACTAGTCTTTCAATCATAATCAAATAATGATAACAATTTCGTGGAGTTTTTATTGAACATCCGTGTAAAATGTGACGATGGTGAGCTTTGAGAAGTATATACATGTGGAATTATGGGTATACAAGTTAGTGCATGAATGAGTTCATTACACTATTTCACAGGATTGAGCATTGTGTTTGTTGTATGGTGTATGACACTTGTAACCAAAAACTCTCAATTCAAGTGGTTAGCCTAAGGCTTTGTCAAAAAAAAGTTATCAAAAATGCAAGTCCACCAAGATGAAGCTTAGGGTTTGTCCCGCTTGGTGGTGGAATTTCTTTTGAGCTAATGAGTATATGTGTTGTGCTTTAGTATTTCTTGTTTGGTCAATAGTTGTTGGTTATAATTTATAAGTGTCATGCACTATATACTCTGCTTGGATCTATATCACATGCATTGTGATATAGATCCAATTTTGGAGGCTTAAACTGCATTATATGATGGCTTGAGCTTTCAATATATCGATTTCTGCTACGGAGATTTTATGTAGTCCTTTTTGTATACCTGGCCTTTGATTGTGCTAATTTAAAACATATTACGTTTGTTGTTGTTGAAGTTTTTCCTTTTCTGGATTGACATGTGCTTGGCAGATTGCTGAGTTGTCTGTCGTTGTGGCAGTGACTGATCACAATATTTACCTTCTTTGACGGATGTGCAGATTCGCTAACATTGAAAGGAAGAAGCCTCCAAGGTTTTTTAAATAAACCAAATGGGGCCCTTTGGGGCGTCACATTATTCTCTCAACTTCTTCATTCCCTTCTATCCCAAGCTGCCACCACCTGATGACAAGGTTTTTCCGGAAGTAAAGTCAGTGGCTAATGTTTGGAAGGGTTTGGGACTAACATACTTTTTGCTCAAAGGGTTAAAAAGGACAAGCAAAACTTTGAAGCTGATGGGGGATACTGCTGAGGGATACTCTAAGAAAGGTGTTCCAGGCACAGGCATGAATGGCGCTTCTGGGATTGACAAAGGTGCATGTCAAAGCCTCACAGCCAAAAACCTTGCAATTACTTGTCCTGTTAAGAGCCCAAGTTCGGTTGGCTACGGTTTAGGCAGGATATCCCAAAATTCTGACCAGGTATCGTGTCACACAAGAGCTTGTAAAGTCGATACATTGGGAGTTTTTTGTAAGGAGCAAAATGATATGTTAGTGGATTTTCTAGAAGGCTTTTCAGAGAGATCCTTGTATGAGGCTGCAATGAGTTCGTCAGCGGAATTGAGGTGTTCGACTGCGAAATCTTTCAAGGGACTTGGGCTAAGGCTGGAAGGGGTGATGACCACTATTGTTGGGCATTCAAAACAGGCAGATTACAAAAAAGAGATTTTTACAGTGGTCAAAACAACCGATCGAGTAATGGAAGGTGTAAAGGCAGCTACAGGGGTCATTCGGATTTTTACTTCTCCATTTGGTGATGTCTTGCACATTGTTGGAGCAGGAGGGAACGGCGTCACCCTTGGCTTGAACGCAGTCAAGATTGTGCTGAAGAGCGTGAAAATTTCTAAAGGTCTTATTACTGTAACAAAGCTATTCAGAAATGCAGAGTTGGGAGCATTTGGATCGGGTGCGGAAATAGCAATCAAGGTTGAACGAAACATTTTTGGACAACGTTTCAAGGCGATTGTGAAAGGCTTGAAAGCTTCGGAAGGAGCTGCTAATATCGTCAAAATCACGAAAGAGGTTGGCAAAACCTTGGGTATGTTAGACAAGGTCGAAATACTTTCATGGAGTGTTGCCATGAAAGGTTTCAAGTTCACCAAGAGTGCGGTTCGGATTCTGGAGCCGCTTGGAAACCTGCCTCTGGGAGTGATTAGTGTACTACGGGAGGGTATTCTCGAAGTGAAGGGAGTTGTGGAAGGCGTTGGTATTGCAGTGAAAGCTGTCGTTATTTTGCGGGAGCTCCATACGGTGCTGCTAAAGGGTATTGGATTTACAAAAGGTGCTATGGCAGCCTTCAATCGGAGGTTATTGCTTTCCAAGCCTTTTTTGGAACCACTAGCTGATATCAGCAATGCTGGCTCGGAGGAAATGTTTTCACAAAGAATGGAGGTCAAATTATGTTATGTTCAGCAACTCTCTATGCCTATTATTATTTGGCCTTCAACAAAGGCCGAGAGAAGAAATGGGAGGAAAAGTATTGGATACTCTTGCTATAGCAAGGAAGTTGGTGTATTCTCAAGAGCTCAAGAACTACTTGAAAATGGTGAAGGTACCAATCTCCTTCAATTATCAATTTTGACACTTGCTCGTTGTCTCAATGCCGAATCCTGCTCACTGATTCCTAGTCAATCAGATTAGCTTGTCCGTTACAAGAAATAGAACGTCAATTTTGTTAGCTTTGCTCTCACCTCCAAAAGTGGATATTGATGAGCATTATGATGTGCAAAAGGTCTGTGCAATATTAGACGCATGCAGATGACTCCTTGGTGGTCTCTGATCACATGCACTCATAGAATATTGACCTTCGACGATGAATTATTTTTGGTCTTCGCAATCAGGAATGTTTTTGGCTAAACTAAACCATGTGTTCTCTGAGAGAGAATCATTGCAATTTAACCTGGACGCAAGCACAAATGACATGGAGAAGTCTCCCTACAAAAGGGTTAATGCCACATTTAACTAAAGGGAAACTACAAGTAGGGGCACAGAAATGGAATTTTTTTACAAGGCCCATTTACTAAAATTTCTTAGGTTAGGTTGGATTTAATTTCCTTATTGAGGTTGGATTTGGAGAGGCTTTTAAGTGGAAGTTAGCTAACATTTAATGTGATGTATCTAACTATCCCAATATCCAAAGAAAAATGATTTACTAGAATTTTCAATTTTTTTTGAAATTATGTCCCTATTTTTATTATTTTGAATATTTTTCATTGTGGTGCCCCTATTTGTAATTTCCTCTTTAACTAAATATGGACTATCCCAAGTCCACAAGGAATGACCAAGAAACCACTATTGGAAGGTACTTGAAAAATATTGGGAGATATTTGCAAACATCAAAAGGTATGTCTAAATCAACATGCAAAATTTTGGGAAAAGCATATGCAAAGTATTGGGAAATCTCAAATGTTCATGAACTCAGTTGTTTCTATTTGCACACTATGGTTGCGTATGCTTGGTATGTCTTAAGAATCCTTCACCTACTATCTCTATCAAATTTGAAATTTCTTCATGTAACGTTGTGCACATATGTGGTAAGTTGTGCATTTGCCTCCTTGAGATAGTACAATCTAAGAAGGTTGAGTGCTGCAAACTTGCAAAAAATTGGAAGGAATATGCAATTTGCCATACAAGAAAAGTTTTAGCATACTAAGTGGGTTTGTCATAGCCTTTCAGTATTTTTGGATGCAATTGTTTGGGAACTCCTAATTGTGTTAAGTTTGCCAAGGATTAGTATCTTGAAACTTCTTTTGACTTGAAAAAGAAGACTAAAGTCCTACAAATTGATTTAGCCACCTGAGACATTTTTTACCACTAATTTTTTTTGTCTTTGACAATCTTTTCAACAGTTATATTGGACACTTTTGTTTTACGAACCTCATTTTTAGCAATAATTTATAAAATAGAGTGTTAAAATGAATGGCAAAAAACAACTTTTTTGAATACAATGTTTATTGTACCAAAATTGAGTGTTATTAAAACATTTACTTTGATAGTTTCTTCATCCAAATTGGCCTTAGGACCAAGGTTTCTCTTTCACTTTTAACCATGACTTTGAATTTGTTTGTGAACTTTGTAAATGTTTGTTACTCAAATCTTCACAAACTAGTCTTCTATGCGTACGTGAGATCTTTTTCACATTTGACATAGATAATAATACTAATTTATGCCTCAAGCAAAACAATAGTGTCCACTCAGCATAGGTGGTTTTGAAAGTAGGCACATCCGTTATCAAAGGGTCTTTTTAAAAATAAAACATGCTATGCAATGTATTTTATTTAAGGATCTTTAGAACTTTGGAAATTGCCATCAACTTCAATAAGTAGGGTATGCCTTTTGATGATGGAAATTCACCTTCATGCTTTCAACAATGGAGCTTTGTCATCCTCTATTGATGGGTTCCAATTACCTACCATTTTTCTGCCTTTCTATAACTTAGTTCATCTATCACTTCAATACCAAAACTCTCATTTGCTGAACATTTTGTCTCTTCAACTACTATGCAACAAACAAAGCCCTCCATTTCAAGCGCTTTGGCCATGCTTGTTTGTGTGGACCTAGACACTCACTAATTATACCTATCTTGTCTAATTAAAAGAAAACCCCACAACTAGTTTTGCATTCATGTTGTTTTATGAATATTAGAGTTATTCTTCTTCTTTTCACTAGTAGAAAGTGGGAGTGCAATCAACATAATCGAGTTGATTTGGACATTTTTAATACAATTATGTTGATTAGGACAAGGTGTGTTGATTAAGACATCTTGATTAAAGCCCTATTTTCCATGTAAACTTATGTGTACTTCCAACCAATATAGTATGCCATGTTTAGATGTTTTTAGATTCAATTTCCAAGATAATGAACTTTTAATTAAATTCAAAATTGAATTTCCTTGTGTGTGATGTTAAAGCATGTACTCTAGAATATGTTTTAAGATGGGACAATATTTTTCTAGATTATGCTCTTCACTTCACTATGGTTGTAATTAAGTTAAAATCATAGAATACTTTTACTAGGTCATGCCAATGGTAGTGCTTGTGTAGGTACTTACAGTGCAATTCATGTTATGCAACAAGTCCCACATCCCACTAATGTATCAAAATATGATTGGTTGAGAGATTGAAATTTGGGACAATAGCTTTTTGCCATGTTTGAAAACTCAAGTCCTGGTTCACTTTAACATGTCTACATGGTCCTACATTATAGGAATTTATGTCAAGATTTAGACAAAGCAAAAAAAATCCAAATGGGAAGCCAAGTGCCAAAGTAGAAATTGTTCAAACAATCATACCTTTTTTTGTATATATACTTTTGTGCCCCTTTACGACCCATAAGTTTGGAATTTGGTGTTGAATTGGGACATTGTTTGAAGGCCCTTTACAACGAGAGGCATCAAGTGAAGCAAAATTTACAAAAACGGTTTTACATGTCAATATGTGTTTGAAGATTTTAGAGTGTAGAGTAAAAACAAAGGGGAACAAACTTCTAAAATTTGTCTAAATTTAGGAAAAATTCCACCAAATTTTGTGTAGTTACCAGAATTTTAAATATTAGCACCAAAGTTGAACATTATTATAAGCACTTAGTCAACAACAAATTCAAAAGTACATCTAAACTCCAATTTACAATAGTTGAATCCATATGCAATTGTGCCCTATCCATCACAATGAAGCATGCTCATGAAGTAGGTCAAGGAGGCACTTCCCTACGGGCTTGGTCAATGAGCAATTGTTGAACCAAGTCACCTTAATCAAAGAGAAGGACCCTTACAAGATCACCTAATAACTTTTTGTAAAAAGAGACCACTCCTTGTGTAAGTTATGGGACACCTCCCAAGGTGCATGATAGAATTATCAAACCACCTCATAACTTGCAAAAATCGTTATGGGGTGAAGTCACCCGAGTTATTGGGTGAAAAACACCCAAGTTTGACCTCCCTTTCTTGCAACTTTTCAAAAATCCAGAGAACAATGTTTCAAGCTCCCGACATTCCCACAAATCCAATCTCCTAGTTATTCAATCACATCCATACTTACAAAAATTAAAAAACTAATTCAAATGTTTGACAAAAGCATGGAAAAGCACAAGCATCCAGTACTTTTCTCAAATGACGCTCATCTCTACGGACTTAGTCAGCCAATCGGCGCAGAGATTGATACATTTGATGCATTTTCAAAAGCGAATCTTTGGACTTGTTCGTACCATTGCCGAGATGATACTGATTCATTCATCTTCTGCCAGAAACTGCTAACGGTCAATGGTCGGAGAGATTCGAATATAAAGTTAAAATAAATCAAAAAACGGTTGAATTCTGAATCTAACATTCTAACTGATCTAGACCGGCTAGGTTTTCAAAAACAAATAAAATTATATTAGCCATATACTGAATTCCTGAGCACTCACGTGAAAAAACTATTTCTACAGCAGGTCTGGGTAATCCCCTGGCTTGGTAATTGGTATTATGTGCGTACATCTTTGTGAGCCCAAGGTGGAAAAAAAAAATCTCAGATTTCTTTAGCATTTACAAACAGCTGCAAAAGCAAAAAATCTGCACAACTTTTGGAGTCACAGTCAGTTTTAACCTCCTGTGGTACTAATCACAAAAATCAGGATCTCTGAATCCAATCTCCTATTTCAGTCTCCTGGTTTGTACATTTCTACCATATACTGTACAGTATAAGAAACCTGGAATAAAAAACAGCCTCTTCTTTGGTAGAAACTACAGAACAAGAGTGACACTGGAATATGCCGGGGGAAAGGGGTCCAAGTTGGCTGTCAGGGCATTTCCACTGGTGACTCCAACACACTCAAAATGGACAAAAAGTGTTGAGGTCCCTCTCAAAATCCTCTCAAGACACTTTGTCTTACCATGTTTAGCAAGGACCCTTCAAGTCACTATTCATCAATATTGATTCTAAATTTAGTGGACTTTTCCTCTACTTTTCTTGATAAGTGATCAACTAATTATTTATGAAACATGTTGGAGTGCAAGACCACCTTTTTGAAGAGCATGGGTGGAGATCAAGGGGCTTGAGGGCCGGCCAAAACAAATGAAAACTTTGAAAGAGCCCGGACCTGGAGATGCTCTCAAGATTCTTCATTTTTTCTTTCCTTTTTGCTTCGTTGACCCTCCCTTGGCTAGAAACTGAAGCAGGACAAGTCAAGACTCATGGTCCAACTCAGAATACTGCACGTGCCACGCTGTTCAAAATCTGCAACAATGGCTTCAATGACAGGTTTGAGTTGGGATAGGGTCCAAGTTGGCTGTCAAGCTTCTTTTTCCCTTTCCTTTTGTTCTCCCTTTTTTTTGTTGCAGCATTCTATTGACCCTCGTTTGGCTAGAAACTGAAGCAGGACAAGTCAAGGCTCATGGTCCAACTCAAAACACTGCAAAAGATGCGCTGTTCGAAATCTGCAACAATGGCTTCAATGAAGGGTTTGAGTTGGGTTGGGGTCCAAGTTGACTATCAAGCTTCTTTTTTTTCTCCCTTTTTTCTCACTTTTTGTTTCGTTGACCCTCCCTTGGCTAGAAACTGAAGCAGGACAAGTCAAGGCTCATAGTCCAACTCAGAATACTGCAAGTGACACGCTGCTCAAGATCTGCAACAATGGCTTCAATGACAGGTTTGAGTTGCTCCAGCTTCACAGGACTGGAGGTGTGAATGCGAACCACCAGGGACTGCACTGAGAGCCGCAGCAACAATCGCAACACACTCACCACAGGGTCCAGATTCTGAGGAATCATGTGCACAATCAACTGACGAGGGCAAGGCCATCTGTCCGTTAAACTCAGCTCTCCCACATTGGTTTCCATGCAGTACCACAACCCCGGACCCACGTTCAAAACCTTCAGTTGCTCACACTGTCCAAGCTTGCTGAAACTCGGCAACGCTAATGGAACATCCTTGAGCACCCCCAGAAACCGTCCATCCTCAGCAAGCGCCATGCACGGCACATCCAAAAACACCTGTGAACAACACCATATTAGTTAAATTGGGAAAACCGGAGGGACAATTTGTATTCCACCTTAATCTTACATACAGTAAGTGTAGTGAAGGCATAGCTATAGCTCAAAGTTGTAATTATTTGAAATTCTTGGAGACAATCATTACGACTTCACTATTGTACAAGAAAGAAAGTGCACGCTTGTTCTCTTTTGTAGTATGCTAAATTTTACATAATGGCAGAACTAGTGAAAGTCCCAAAATGTATTGTTTTCCCAATTTACTCCCTTTGTACCTCTAAAAAGGTCCAAAAAGCTTCCTTGCAAAGGATTAACTGTATTTTTAGTCTTTATGCTAGTGACACATGCATTCTAGAATCAATATACCATCTATCAAATGAATGCAAAATATCTAGTTTTGATGTTGCCGTTTAGGTACCCAAATTCCATGCAAAAAGTACCATATTTGTGCATAGTTTGTGAATGCTGCCCAGCTACTCATTATTTTAGTCTTTGGGCTAGTGACATGTGCATTCTAGAATCAATATACCATCTACCAAATGTATGCAAAATCTTCAATTTTGATGTTACCATTTAGGCAGACAAATTCCATGCAAAAAGTACTACCATATTTGTGCATGTTGCTAGCTCCTCATTATTGATGATTTGAAGATTATTAGCAACAATGGTACTTCAAGCTTGCTAGGAGTTGAACGCTCTCTAATTGCTTAAATTGCCCCCTTGAGATCATTGAACATGGCAAATGCTTTCTCAGCTTTTGCAAGCAGCAAAAGGGAGCTTTTTAGTGGTACAAGAAATGTGTCTGATTTGGAGCTTTTTAGAGGGACAGAGGGAGTATCTAACATGGTGTTACCTTCCTCAGGTTCCTGTTCTTCTCGAGCAGCGTTGACAATGTGATAAAACTGGAGGCGCCATAAAGCAGCTCCTGCAAAGTGTTTAAGCAACTGAACTCCAGCTTGCAAGGCTCCCTCACTTCAAGATTGAACGCCGCGTACTTCAACTGGACAGCTCTGATTCTCAGCATCTCCGGACACTGCATCTTCAACTGCAACTTTTCAAGCTTTGGCAGATCCAACACCACCTCCTTCGCTGTCGATGAAAGACCTAAACACATCACCTTCATCTCTTTGAAAGTTAAATTCCCATGCTCCACTCCAAATACCCCCAGAAGTGCCAGTGTTTGTAGCTTTGGCATCATCTCGTTTATCTCTTGTAACGCTCCAGGTGTCACTTTGATACACCGCCACGTCAAGCTCACCATCGATGGCATCTCCTCACACTCACTCGTGTCCACAAACATGTTTCTTAAATCCAACGTCTTCAGCAGTTTACCTGCCATAAACCCACACTACCTTTGTTAGCACTTGAAAAGATTTTCCAGATAAAACAAGATCAAGCTTCACTGATTCAAAGCCTGGCACGAAAATCTAGAAGTGGCTAATGATCAACCAGAGCACATAGACAAAACCAAAATTAACCTTCTAAGCATGTGCTTCATTTGTTTCATAGAGCTCCTTTTTACTACAGTAAGGGTATGTTCACACTTGGTGTTAAGGTAGTGTGCTCTAAAAGCAACAACACTCTCATGTAAAGAGTTGCATAGGTAGCTCAGGAACAGATATGAAGTGGTCCTTGGATGGATGGACCTCATTAAGTCATAATAAGAAAGGTGTATTCTACTACAATAGTCAATCACACTTCTTGGTTTCACCTCATTTCTTTATTAAGTTGCAAGGGGACTATTTGTGAGAGATCTAGAGTCACAAATAGGTGTCTACTACATAACACTTTGAAAATTCATCAGCAATTCAATTATGCTTCAAAAAAACATGAAAAACATTGTGCTACATTTGGCACTTCGTCTAAAAATTAGACAAAAATCTTCGTGTCCTAAAAAGCCCATGAAAAAGCAGATCAGCCCTTAAAGTGACAGTTTTAGAGCACACTGCCTTAGGAGGGGCATTGACAATATGAATGCATTCTAAAGGTGTGTCCAAATGCATCTAACTATCCTTAACTACTACCACTCTTAACACCAAGTGTGAACATATCCTAAGCATTTAAAACCTTGCATTCCTCGTCCACATTTGTTTATGGACGCTTGCACATATTTAGGCGGCTAAGAACCACGGAAGGGTTTAACCCCTAAGGATGTTGTTGTATCATATACACTCTCTTGTGTTACATACAGACTAGTGGACCCTTGTATCTGCTGTTCCGGCGGAGGGCCATCACGGGAGGGGGTCCTTGCAAAAATATTAACATGACCTTCCTCATAATCACCTTCTTCAGGCTTCTTCTCCTTTCCATTACAATGAGCTTACTTGTACTATGCCTACCTACGTGCTTTGCCTCCTTCTCTAAGCGTCCACCCCCTATTCATGTGTATACCCCATCCCCAAGGACAACCATAATCGCCACATAACCATAGAAATAATAACCGTCACATAACAGCCATTTAATCTTCTTGGACTAACACCCAACTAATAGAGATTTTATGCTATTATAGACACCCAACTACCCAACTAATGAAACCAAGCCTATTATTAGTATAGATGGGGTATTTGGGTAACACATGAACCCCATTGGAGCTATAAATTTTAAGCCAAGTCATAAACATACAGTCAACTAGGATTTTCTAAGGAAATCTTGACATTTGTCATAAAGTAATAAATGACCCTCGTATGAATACAGCCAACAGGCAATATCCTTTAGGGATAAGGGAAGTGTAAACTCACAGGACTTGGACAAGAGCCTGATGATGCTGGATCGACGCATGATGGCCTGCTGCCCGTAGTCCACGATGCAAACATGCTGCAGCGTCGACTTCATAGTCGGTAACCATTTGTTCACAAAGTTGGGGTCGCTAAACCAAAAATCGGTGCGCCGTTTTTCATCCTCCGGCACTGTTTTGCTTTGCAGCCTCGGCTCTACTTCGATGCGCAGCTGCACGATGCAAACCTTCGATCTCAGCATCTGCACCATCAGATCCTTCGACTTGGGCCTCGATCTTACGGCGGAGCTGGACTCACAAGACCCTACACCGGAGCTTGAACTCGGGCTTGAGATTGTTGCTGTTTCAGAGATCTCGGATTTTAAGGACTGCAGATCGAAGACGTTCCGGGCCCGGGCGTGTTCGATTTCCAGCACGGTCAAGCGCAGCGATCGCACGTGGTTGCCGGCGTCTCGGAAATCCTTGCACACCAGCTTGGCTGCCGCCACAACTCGGGCGTCCCCCCCAAGACGGTTCAAAATTTCTTGCAGAATGTAGTCAGGTAACTTTCGCCAATCTCGGAATCCTGCTGCTGCTCTCCCGATCGAATGTTTCTTGCTGCCTTTCTCCGGTGTGCATGAAGATGCACACTTCGAACCAACCGCATAAACCGGGCCGTCCTTTGCCTTCGAACACACGCCATTGTCAAACTTTGCTTTTTTTTTTCTTTACCCTCTACTTGCAAGTAGCCGGGAGTGCTCTATGAAAGGTTTCCAAGAGTTGAATACCCACCGACACAGAGTTGTCGGTATCCTTACCCCCAAACATGACATTTCAACAATTGTCCAACCACGACAAAGTTTGTCGGTATTCCTACCCCAAATTAGGATTTCTTTTTTGGGGAATAATAAAAGGCCCGATTGCCTCAAAAAAAAAAAAAAAGTGAGCTTCAAGCCTATAGAAAAAAAAGGGGGGGGGGGAATTTTCAAAAAATGCCAAGTTGCATTGTCGGTATCCCAAACCAGGGTTTCTTTTGTGGGCAAAAATAAAAGGCCCAATTGCCTCAAAAAATAAAATAAAAGAAAAGGTGAGCTTCAAGTCTATAGGAAAAAAGGAAAAAAAAATAGGGGAAAAAAGTTCATGCATTGTCGGTATCCCCCAAACCAGGGTTTCATTTTTGGCCAATACTAAAAGACCCAATTGCCTCAAAAAAAAAAAAAAAAGTGAGCTTCAAGCCTACAGAAAAAAACAGGGGGAAATTTTTTCAAAAAATGCCAAGTTGCATTGTCGGTATCCCAAACCAGGGTTTCTTTTGTGGGCAATACTAAAAGACCCAATTGCCTCAAAAAAAAAAAAGTGAGCTTCAAGCCTATAGAAAAAAAAAGGGGGAAATTTTTTCAAAAAATGCCAAGTTGCATTGTCGGTATTCCAAACCAGGGTTTCTTTTGTGGGCAAAAATAAAAGGCCTAACTGCCTCAAAAAATAAAATAAAAGGTGAGTTTCAAGTCTATAGAAGAAAAAAAGGAGATGGATCCAACGACACCGTCAAAATAGTTGATTGTGCCCTCCTTAATTTCATTACTAATAGCCACGATGATGCTGCAAAAATCCATGCATAGGGGCCACCTTCAACTCCAACCAAAAGTAGGGATGGAGCCGGCAAGCCACAAACCATTTTCAAAGAATGTCACAGGTCAGAAAACCAAAAAACTAAACCCTGCCCCAAACATGACATTTTCAACAATTGTCCTTCCACGATACCACAAAAAACAACAACACTCCCCCTGATTGCATCATCAACAGAAAGTCGACAGGTTTTTGGAGAAACCCAACGAGGGGGGTAATACTGCTGCTCAGGAGACCCACCTAGACTAGCGAGATTGTACAGTACCACACATGTACACGTCAAAGGATAGTGTCACCAGAGCAGCATTATCCCACAAATGCACACTTTCTTCAAGAAACCAAAGGATGTAAGGTAGGACGCTCATAAACCGAGGTGAAACTTCTTGAAATATTTTTCAGTAAATTTTCAACAAAAGACAAGAGGTATTGGCATCAGTTGTTTCACATTTTTTGGAACTTTGTAAAATTAGTTATGATACTTTGAAGTTGAAGTGACATAGGGCTCTAAAACTGCCCACCCACCTCCTCAAACTGTACATTGTTGAAACGTATGAAAAATAACATGTACAAATGAAACAGATTTGAGAAGGTGGGGGCGGTTTTAGAGCTTGGGTGGTTTCTGAGCCTCCTACCTTAGGAAAGGTAGAAACAAGCACAAAGAATGCATGGGAAAAAGCAGAGTACTATCTCACTACAAACCCTAATTACGGAAGGTAAGCAAGATGAAAACTTACAGAGGAGCCTCCACTATAAGGCGACATGCTTCCATTATAAGGGGCCATGCTTGGGTCAGGGTCTGCATACACGGTGCTGATTCCAAGACTTCAGTGTTCTCTGTCGGTAACCATGCAGGCTTGATAACGTTTCCAACGGAGAAAACCGACTGCAGTGTAATCTTTTTCCCGCCAGGTTCAAGCGGTCTGCTGAGGTGTCCAGTTACGATGAGTGTCGTACTTGATCTCACGATGCCATGGTTTACCATCCGGCTGTGGAGATTCTTCTTCCTCCGATCCAGCGAGTGTGAATCGACCGTCACGGGCATGGAGCACTTCGGCCCGTCGATCTACGCTTGCCCAATCTCGCAACAGATTCGATCTCTCACAAGTCCCCGCCTACAAACACGTCGGATTCGGTGCTCTTGCCAGCTTGGAATCATGCACTTCGCTCCCATCTCGTAACAAGTTACAACTTCACGCTCTCCACCAAGGCTTCAAAAGCACACCGCCAAACCTACAAAGGTTTTTCAAAACATCACACTTGTTAGGACAAAACATCACATTGGTTTGGGCAAAACATCACATTGGTTTGGCCAAAACATTACATCGGTTAGGGTAAAACATCACATTCATTAGGGCAAAACATCATATGGGTTAGGGTAGACAACTTCAACGCTAAGTGCACTTCGCCTAATACAGAGTTCTGTGTGTTATCTGGAAGTGCTACCGACAAGTTTTGAGTGCTACCGACATTTAGCTACACTGTTCACGGCGAGCAGTATTCCCATTTGTTGCAACCCACGGTAAAGCAAGTAGGGGTAGTCACACCTTCGTGAGATTGGAAAATAGGAGTCCAAGGGAGCACTTCTCCATGAAGAAGGTGTGACACACCCCAATGGTTGGTGAAGAATGGGGAATGGAAAAATGGTGAAAAGTAGGAAGAGCCACCATTGCTATGGACAAAAAAGCAATGGTAAATCGGAGTTAGTAGGGGTGACAACAAGACAACATGCAATAAACGGTTCGCACACCCATTCTCCACCCGCGGACTAAGGTAGTGTGCTCATAAACTGTTTAGGCTGTAATTCCGTTCAGCTCTAAGAATGGGTGACATTCGAGTTGATAAATCTACTACACTGATTGATGAGTTAGGTAATCTTAGATGGACGGTTTATGAGCACACTAAAGCTTCTCCAAAGATGGAGAAGCTGAGCTCCAGTCAAACGCTGCCGGCCTGTCACGAGGGCATTCTATGAAGAATTTAGAATGAGTTCGAGAAGGTGTGACTATCTCTAATGTGTCCCAAAATTCAAAGGGAAAACTGTCAAAGCCTACCTTCACACGAGCAGATTTAGAACACGCAAGAATTCTCTCCCCACGACACCAACACTCCGGCTTGTGGACTTACACAACCCACTCTTATCCTCTATTCTTTCAGCGGCCGGTCAACTGTTAGAAAAACCAGCGCCCGCTTTTAACTAACAGGCTTTTCTGCTACAGTTCACACACGATCGAATATCGTAAACAACGTGCTAAGCTTACCAACAGTCGGTTCAACAATTGCAAACCCAGGCTTGTACAGACGGCAAACTGGACTTCTAAAGGAGACAAAAATGGGGACTTTAGGAAACGTATTTAATTGACAAAAGCAGATCACCAACAGCCTTTTCGAATGCGCTACAACGAAGCAAAGCGCTATGGAGCCTATGGTTCAAGTAGCAGAGGAAGCTATGGATTTACCAGAATGGCTATGGCGACGAGCACCCTGCAAAAGCGAAGCAATCAAGCGAGCGATCTGGGAAAAGGGGTCGCAAATCATAGTGTCTGTAGAATTATGAATGATGAAAGACAACCCCACTGCTGTTCTGATTGCATCAGACGAAAGGGGCTTGCTTTAAGAGCATATGCATCTGGGATGTAATTTTTTCCTGCAGAATTTTTCGTGGCTAAGAGTGTAATTTTACTCTGCGACTCTGTCGTTTGCTTCAGAGGAGGATCCACTGGCAGTGGATCTTGTGTCCCGAAATGGCATTTTCCCCGAAAACAATGCTGACGGGCTCAGGCAGAGCTACACGGGCCAAAGGTGCCGGTTTTGGAACTAAGTTAAGGAAAGAAGTCAAATGTGTTTATGAAGTAAGGTAAGGTAGGAGGCTCTAATTTAGTTTGGGTTCTAATCAGTGTTCGGGGAGAAATTTTATTTTCGCCTGCTGAAATCCAGTATTTCTCAGTTTTAACTAGATTTACACTCACATGCACCGGTAATTTTCTGTAAAATTTCTAAATTTCTACTGTATACATACTATGTTTAGAATTTTTGAAAAAATGGACAGGTGTTTTAGCCGGTAGTTTCAAGTTTCAATTGAGTTTTTTGCAATTTCAACCAGCTGCCAGTGCACTAACCGCCAGTTCTCCTCGATCACTGGTTCTAATTGCATTCATTGTTTAGGAAACAAGTGACATGTTCCTTCAAATATCTATTACTATTATTGATGAGTTAGGTAGATGTAACAAGGTAGATTGCCAAGCCTACCTAACTCATCAAAAACAGTAATAGATCTTTGAAGGAATATGTCACTTGTTCCTAAATAGGTCAATAAAGAACAAGAAACATGTCCTTTCAAATATCTATTGTTGTTATTAATGATAAGTTAGGTAGGATTAACAAGTTAGGTTGATAAGCCTACCTAGCTCATCAATAATAGTAATAGATCTTTGAAGAAACATGTCACTCATTCCTAAATAGATCAATAATAGTAATAGATATTTAGCAAGTTAGGTTGCTAAGCCTACCTAACTCATCAATAACAGTAATAGATCTCTCAAGAAACTTGTCACTTGTTCCTAGATAAGGAATGCATTTTAAAAAGGATCTGGAGCCTCCTACCTTAGAGAGTGTGCAACTACGACTGCACAACCAGCAAATTCGATTGCAAAGCTTGCAACTGCAGAGCTTGCAATATCATTAGTAAAGAGTAGTTCTACCATCTTGGCCACAACAATTGAGATTGGTACCAAGATTACCTCCCTCCCTAACTGGGAGAAATCCACGTGGTGGAAGCGTTGAAATCATATCATCACATAACAAAATTGTCTAATGGAACAGAATTGTGTTCCAAGGCAGTAATAGAAAACACGCAACATTCACATATATACACAGACCTGGACCCAAACCAATGAGAGAGTGAATGAGGAGAGTTTGTTGGAGGTAGTTCTACCAACCAGCTAAAGCTTCCAAGCAGCATGAGAGACACATGATGGACATGATAGCCCATTACAATCAACTTATATATGTACAGTACAAGTGCCTTTGCAGACACTTTGTGACCCCAAATTAAGCGTTGATTACTGCTCTACAGACAACGCTTCCAAACATAACTTTACGTTATCAACTCAAGTTGCTATAATCTCAAGTTTACCATTGTGATCTTGACAAGATTTGTACCTGCAGAAATAAGGGAAAATTTGATGGATACCCCTGAAGTTTGTGGTCTTTGTACAGATACCCCCGATTGTTAAGAAATCGCACAAATACCCCTTGGACCATAAATTTTAGGCTTTTTATGAACAATAAGGGGTATCTGTACAAATACCGCAAACTTCAAGGGTATTCATCAAATTTTCCCTAGAAATTAATGATAAATTACATTTAATTTTTTTGCTACACAAGAACAAGTTAATTTGTTTGTTATGGACCAATAATGAAGGAGTTCATAAGAATTTGTGTGATGTACCATATTTATGTACTATTAAAAAATGACCAAAATTTTAACCCCTAAAGGACCATTGCCCCTTTAGGGGACAAATGGGATTTTGGGCTAGTACCTACGGCTTCAATTTTTGTCTTAATTTCTTGAAACTTTTTCTGAAGATAGAAAAACACATTAGCTCCTGGGGAATATAAATTTTATTCCAATTGATGCCAGGGAGCAAAAGTTATGTCCAAATAAGCACAAATTTGGGGACTAGGGGCAGCAAAAAAAATTCTTATAAAAACTTGGAAAAAAAATTTAATTATTTTTTCTTATAGATTACATCTTTGTTTACATCTAAAGCTTTGATTCATTCCATTTGGACTAGTTATGATAAAGTTATGGACATTCTTGTTTTTTGGGCAACTCAAGCATCTTCTTGAAAAAATAACTTGTAAACTTCATTTCTGAATGCAGGTCTAATATTTTTTCAAAAAAAACTATTGGAGAGGGTGAAGTTTGCTTTCTAGAACAATCTCACCATTGGGATTATTGTGTTTCAATTGCATTCTAGGGTTGTTAACAATTTAAGTTTTTGTTCAATCTCATACCTTCTTCTACCTAATGTTTTTTTAAAGAATGAAAATTAATTACTTTTTTTTAAAAAAATTTCTCAAGATTCCCAACTCAACTTCCCACCATGCAAAAATAGAATTCCAAACTCTCTGGTGCAAAAATTTTAAGTAAAAAATGTTCAAAGTTAAAAAATCTAATCAAGCAAGGTGCAAAAAAAGTTCTTTTTTACACTTTAAATGCATATATCTTCCAATCTGTGTGGTCAAAGTTATTGAGTTTTGTACGACACATTCTTATAGTAGTCTAGCACAAGATCCTATGGTCAGATATGCAAAATGCCTGATTTTCAAACTTTTTAACTCTTTGCCATAGAGGTGGCAATTTTGAGTGTCTTTTGACAAAATAAAGGCCATGGTCTTTTAGGGATTAAAGAGATTTTGCAAGCATGTATCTTGAGTAGAGAGTGTGTGAAAGATACTTGCATAGTGAGCATGCTTGTGCCACCATGTGGCTATCTACTAGGTGCTGATAAAAACAAGTGTGACCAAAACCCTAATTTGGGGAACAAGGGTTGGAGCATGCCACGTTTCCACACAAATTAGATCAAATTTTACCCAAATTGGGTATGTATGAAGGGTGCTAGTACTATTTTAAGTCTTGGCACGAATTGAAATAACTTGGGTATTACATTCCCAATGTTTACAAAGATGGGTAGATTTTGAAACAACTATGACCTAAAAAACTATGTTGGTGCAGAGTATGAAACTTGAGTTAACATGTTTAGTTAGTCGTGTTCTTTTTCATATCCGCTGGGGTTAATAATGAAAAATCGAATGTAAAATCTCTACTACAGACAGTTTGAGTAACTTAGTTTGACTATAAACTTACTGCCCCGACACTGCAGTTCGTCTGTAAGCAACTGGGAAAGAATTGGTCAGCTTACCGATTGTTTTTTTTGGCTGCCTTAGGTTCAGGAAGAATTAAGGTTGCTGGCAGTGTTCGAGGAGAAATTTTAGCTTCACCGGCTGAAATTCAATATTTCCCTGTTTTAACCGGATTTACACGAACATGCATCAATTGTTTTCTGTAAAATTTCTAAATTTCTACTATAAACATACTATATTTAGAATTTTTGGAAAAATGGACCGGTTTTTTATTTGGTAGATTCAAGTTTCAACAAAGTTTTTTGTAATTTCAACTGGCTGCCACTACACTAACCACTGGTTCTCCCCAATCATTGATTGCTGGTAAGGACAAAATGGGAAACTTGAAAATGACAGAAAGTGACTTAAAGGCTATTTATGAGTCACGAGTCACGACTTTAACTTCTTGGCAAATTCTTGCCTCAATCTTACCTCCAAAGGCCTCTCGCTACCAATAAGCTAAGAAATTAGCATGAAATTTTGGATGAAATTGTCAGATCCTCCTTGAGCAAAAATCCAATTTGCCAAATTTTGGATGAAAGTGATTTATATTAGTAATTCTTTGGATGAACTTTTGCTTATCAATCATTCTTTCCAATTTAAGCCAAAATTTATTTACTTGTGTGCATTTTTAGGTGCGGGTTGCTCTACCTTGGCAAAAACAAAAATTAAACCCTGGTCATGACATCCATAAATTGGAAAGGGAGGCTTTGGTTAGTTAGAATTCCATGAAGAACTAGCAACTAGTTCAAAACTAGCCAATTGAACTTTTAAAAACCATTTGCAATTTATAAACGTTGGCGGACAAACCGGTTAAATGTCTTTAATTTTTTTATTTATATTTATAGTATGAAATAGAGAAAATAACCGGAATAGTGAAAGAATAAAGAAAATGAAAAATGTACTTATAGATGCGGGCTATATGGAGAAAAATGCGTTCAAAAGTGAGGATACATAATATAATAATATATACAAATATACAAACACGTACCACCAGTCGGTCCCAAGAGTAAGTTTCATAATTAGCTCCAGTTACAAAACACACTGGTAAATGTGCAGACAATTCAAATGCAACATACTGTAGAAATATTCTCATTCTTATTTCGTAGCTATGAAGAATAATAACTAGTAGAAAGTCTGGTATATTTAATACATTTTATAAGTGCTAGTGGCATAGCGAAACAATCCAAATGTGAGTTTGTTTGAAATAAACGCAAGGTTTGCCTCCAGTTCTTCCGAATTACCTTATTTTCCTTTGAGAGGACTTTGGGGTGGAAAGTTTTAGAATACTCAATTAGGGGAAAGAGCTGCCAATCAGATACCACGATATGCCAAATTTAGAAATTTGGAATTCACATATGGACTTTGAATGTCTTTCAAGGTCAATTTAGGTAAAAATCAAAATAGGGGCAGTTTTTTACTATCTTCATTGTTATTAAAAGGTTAGCTTTTTCTACCTAGGGATTCACATAAAGAGAAAAAAAAAGCATTTGGAGGAAAATAGAGGCAAGCCTTGCACTTACTGAAAGGGTACCTCTTGATTGTTTCTAGTGCATTGTAATTGCTACCTTGCAGTTTATCAATGCAAAATAATTTTATAAACCACATGAGTACCACATTACAAAGGCAAAGTTGGTACTAAATAACTCAAAAAATAATATTCAACTTTCTAGGAGAAATATTTAATTTTAAAACAAAACATCATATGAAAAAAAAAGTACACATATGGTAGGGACGCGCCAACTATACCTCTAAGGTACAATATCGAGTACAATATACTCTAAATTCTCTTTACTTTTCACTGCCCTTAACCCCTAAAGGACTGAGCCATTTTTTCAATGAAAATCACTCAAAACTGTCACTTTTGGGGGTTAGCAAGAAGGTTATTTTTATTTTTTAATTTAGGAAATCCAACCATAGGATCTTGCCCTAGATTAGATTAGGTACTTGTGGAAAAAAAATCAAGTCATTCCAGATGGACATGAGTGAGATATTTACATCTAAAGTGTTAAGAAAGTTTTTTTTCATGCTGCCGCAAAATTTCAGAAGCCTTTGACCATTCTTACATGAAAATAATTTCTCTATGCAACTTTGTGCTTTATTTTTCCCATGTAGGAGATCAAGTTAGCTACGTGTGGGAGAATTTTTAAATCAATTGGAACTACAAAACACATAGGAAAAAGCAGCAAGTAAAAAGAAGTAGAGAGTGAGTCAAAACACTAAATTGTTAAGAATTTAATTATTAAAATGAAAAATGCAAATCCTAATGGTCATAATGTTGTGATAAACAATCTACATCCTTTGGTTTTTTTTTTTCCAAAATAATGAAAATTGAGTAAAATAAAAGACTTCAAAGTTTATTTTAGAGTAGAGATTCCATGACTGCCTGCAAACAAAAACTTCTCATAACTTTCATGTCATTGATTGAAATTGAATGATTCAAAGCTTCTCACCTATAAAAAAAATCTAAAGAACCAATTTCAATTTTTAATTTTTAAAAAAATTAATTTTTAAAGAAGTTTTTGGGCTGCCCGGGCGGGCATTCCTCCTTGGCTTTTCAGATTTTCAAGCATAACTTCTTCAATAATTGTTGGAATGAGGAAAAAATTAGATGCCCACGTAGATCTTTGAATTCCCCACCTTCAATAAAAGTTTCGGAAAATCACACAAAGTAGCTTATCCAAAGGTACATGCCCGAACTACCACTTGTCTCTCAAAGGGACAACAGGGCTTTAGGGGTTATCTTAATCCAAAGGTCCAAAGATGTGAAGATGTGATTGTGTGCTATAGAATTGAAGTAGATTGTGTATTTGAGTGGATAGTGTTATAGAATACAACCAGTATTTTTTATGCGCTTGGTGTTAAAAGCGGTGTCAGCAAAGTGAACAAGGTTCCAAATTATTAATAAAATGATTTTCAACATTAGTGCTAATATCATTAAGTGCAAAGAGACCTTTATTACTAGGAATGGTGATGTAGGGAAACACTATACTCATGAAAATATAAATGACATGTAAAATTTTCATAAGCAAAGTCCTTACAAGTTTAAGAAAAGATTGATCACAATTTGTGACAAAATAATATGAGGTGCATTATGTTTGAAAAAGAAACCAAATCTCGATATCATCTATGTACCAAAAACAATGAGGAAAGTTTCCCATGAAAGACCAAACCCATGGCGGTAAAATCTGACTAGCTTAAAATAAAAGCCAAATCAAATTCAAAATCAAAAAGCAATAATTGGAATTCATAATGATGTGATGGATTTAATTAAAAAATCCTCCAACTTTTGCATGTCATTTCTAAATTATCGTGTATCGTGAATTTAAGCATTACCAAAATTTAAAAATAAAGCTTTTTTGTGTCCACTTGCTATAAAGTACGGGTTGTTCCTTAAAAGAGAGCACATGCCAATTAATGTTTCATTTCCTTATCCAAAATTTCTGATGTTTTTGTTTGCTAATATCATTTCAACCAACATCTCGTTTTCCCACTTTTATCAATTTTATCATAAGAAAGGCGGAATCTTAAATACTTACATCTTGGTTGGAACCAAAAAAAATGGACAAACATCATTACAAAGCACTATATTTATGTGGGACGTGGACTTTGGAGCACAGTGGTTATGAACTTCAAGAGATTAGATAAAGACATGTGTTGATATTCTTAGATATATTGAATAACAATAATTTGTTGGCTTTGGACAGCAAGTAACAAGTATTTGCATAAAAGGTACTTCCTCCGTCCCAAAATGATCTTCCCGTTGGTTTTTAATTAGTGTTCCAAAATGATCTTCTTGTTATAGGAGGAAGGAAGTTAGGGACACTTGTACATAGTCCAAAAACATGGGCATGTTAATCAATCCCATGTCATCAAGTGAGTGGCCACCGGTGCTCTTTAAGGCCGGGTCACACAGACCAAAACTGGCGTTTCAAAACATTTGTTTGTGAAAAACAGATGTTAGAGTTACTGATTTTAGTAAAAGCAAATCCCTTGACTTTCGAGGGCCCACTTTTTTGGTTTGTTTAAAAATGTTGATTTTGAGAATTCACAAACTGGCGTCTCAAACCTCTTGCCCTAGAATGGTGGAGAGATTATCTTTAGCTGAACGATAGATGAAAACTTGGAAAAGTGATTGTCTCCTAGTTTTCCAAAAATATAAGTTACTCTTCATCCGTTTCAAAATGCCGGTTCTGAGCCTGTGTGGCCCCGGCATCAAAAATGCCTCTAAATTTCAATTTTCAAGCACTTTGAAACTACATTTTAAAAACTAATTTGAAACTCAAAATTTCAAAACAATAGGAGGACATCAAAATCTATTCATAGATTATTATTTTTTTGAAAAATGATTCTTTTCAAAGCTTAATCTATAACTTTTATAACTTTTAATGTAATAGGAAGATCATTTTGGGACGGAGGGAGTAGTTATTATGAGGAGGTTTGAATTGCTAACTTACTTGAAAAGCAAGCAAGCCCCACCAATAGAGTGACTCTCTTAGAGTAACCGCTTGTTAACCATTTCAACGCTCCTTTGCTTAGATGTACAAATTATAACATTTTTAGCTTTTTTGGATGGACAACTTCAAGACAATACTTAGAAAATTCCAAAAATATGTTTATAATTCCCAAGTGCCTAGATGGATGCATTACATTGACTAATCTTGGGTTTCAAAATTTGAGACCGGTTTATTGTTCATTTTCAAAAAGAAAACATTCAATTTGCCAAGTGTACAGCCTAAAATTAAGCTATGTATAAATGTACATCAAGCCTCATGTGACATATAAACAATTAAAGAGGTAAAAAGAAGAACATGCAATTTGAAAATTTTAAAAACTTAAACTTGAAAGTAAAAATGAAAACCAAAAGCGATTATCTACTAAATTCTCTAAGGTAACAAGTTACTAAACCCATTTACCAAGCTAAATGATTGGTGAAGTTCAAGTGAAATTAATGGAGGAAAAGGTTGAAACATTTTTTCTTTGGTTTTTTCATGGCCTTTTTTTTGCCAAAGGTCCAACCAATCATGAATTAGCAAATAGTCAAACGGACAAAAACATGTCCAAGGAAAAATAAGTCATTTTTTTTTAATAAATACATGTTGAGGATGTGACTGCCAGCACATCAGCTTGACAAAGATGGAATGCATTTAATATTGTCTTGATTTTAAAGGACAAAATTGGGTTAAAAGTATTAGAAATTCAAAACCAGTTGGTTACCAATTTGCCATAAAAACCCCCTCTTTATCAATAGACCCAGATTGTCACATTATTAGATTTACTGGCATGAGGAACGTGTTCCTATACGGCAAGGAGTGTATGATTGATTCATTTGTTTGAAAAGTCGTGCTACTCCAGGAAGCTGGAAGAGAATTATAACTAAAACTCTTCCTTACGCCCTAGAAAAATAAAATAAAAAATAAGGCTTCTACGTATTTGAACGTATTCCAAACACGATTTTTTTAACCCTAAAATTCTTTTGTGTTTAGTGGCTCAAAACTGCTTCAAAATACTAGTCCTCAAATCAGGGTCAAAATCTTCATAGAAACTTATTTTTTAACAGATCCAACTGTAGAATCCTTTGGTTGACTTGCACAAGTACATTATCCCAAAATTTCAAAATGAACATCCCCACCAATTGCAAGATCACTGTGCTTAAATTTCAAAATGTAGGTTTTTCTAATCCTTCCAAAACGTGAAGTTTTGATTTTCAAACTTTTTAGAAAAAAACACATATGTTGTATTTGTTGTGCAATTTTTGCAGTATGTTGGAAAATAGGTTGAAAGCATATATAAAAAAATTTAACCAAAAAAAACTTTGGATTCATTTTTACAAAAATTGTAAAGTGAAAGGTATTGATGAATGAAAGATATAACTAATATGCTAATAAGTTTTGGAAGAATTTGAAATTGTTAATTTGAATGGTGAGAATGCTCTAATAAACAATTAGTAACTTTATTTTTTGATGTCATTTGTAATTTTTCAAAATTGAGAGTAAAAAATAACTTTATATATTTTTCTACCCTCTTCCTACCTTCATTGCCCGCAAAAGAAAACTCCTTGGAACTCTTACCTCATTATTTGGAATTGAGTGATTCAATTTTTTTGAGTAGGTATCAATCTATACAATTCTATAAAAAATAATAAAAAATAATAAGAATATATATTTTGCTGCCCGGTTTGACATTGAATTTGAAAAAACCTTCTAATTTTTGCAATATTTATCCAAATGACATGAAATAAAGCTTCACATGTAGATTATGATGAGTAGCATCCATATTAAAAAAATTATGAAAAATTTCCAAATTATGAAGTCAATAGAGCTTGCTCAAGTTCTCATAAAGCCCAAAGTGGGTTCCTTGGGCCTTTAGGGGTTAAATGAAATATAATTTTCATTTTTTAGTTTCAAACTTGATGGTAATTTGAACGTTATTCATTTTTCAAATCATTACATGCGTATTTTTTGTGTACAAGTACTCCTTACATACATTTGGTGTCATGTCTCTTTCTTAATTTCCAATGATTTTTTAGGTGGCTTTTCATCTGCCCTTTTGTACCTCTTTCTCTCCCTCCCCACCATCCTATATATGGTTTTGAATGTCTAGTGTCAATAGAGAATTGGAATATTTGGTGAATTTTCCCTCCTTTTTGAGTTTCAAATTTTAACAAATGCTTTATAATATATAATTGGTGTTAGTGGAGAATTCTATCATGACACTTGAGGCTTTATGATTTAGATGGAATAAGAAATTCAACATAATCTAAACGACAAAGCCTTCTAACTTCACAACTTCTAAAAGGCTTGAGGATTGTGACAAATCTGAGTTAGCTATAACATAAAATTTTATCAATTGCACATAAGTTTTACATTGATAATAGGCAAATAATTCACTTTGTTCAAAATACCAGAGATTAAACATGTAATCAAGTTTGATTTATTTTTATATATCATAATTGTTTTAATTGAGAAGCATTTTACTTTCAAAAGCCATTTGGATTTTTTTCTTTTCTTTTATTATTTGACTTTTAGAATGATGAGACTAAACTATGAAGTTGTCAAGCATGGCAAAATATGAGTGTCCTTTACCTTGTCTATTACATGCACTTCAACCCTAAACGCTATCAGGTAGAGAGGAGCACGCTTTGGGAACACTCGGAGTGTCTGGCTGCGACTGTCTCAGAGAATCAACCGAGAGACAGTATGCACACAATTATTATCAAAATAACTCTCCAAGATCAAAACATAAGAGAACAAACTCAATGAAAGTATAAATCAAGGTATATGAAAATATAATTTGGTTTCAACAAACACAAATATATATCAAATATCAATTGGTTTCTAAGAACAATGGTCTCAGAACACAAAACATATATGGAATAATAAAAATTGGTCTCAAAATATGATAAGACAAGATACCCTCTTCCAAATAGGGTTTCATTTATATACCAAAGAGAGAAGATATAAAGTAAAAGTACTTCTCTACTATTGGTCATTGAGTTACTTTAAATAAAAATAACTCCAAGGTAAAAGTTACTCTCTATTATTGGTCTTTGGAATCTATTTACTAAAGTAAACTATGGTTGTTGCCTCATCAAAACCTTATCCGGGAAAACCTTACTAATTAAGGATAAAATTGCATATAAAGGGAAAAGAGTACAATACCTTACACATACTATAATCTAATGACTTTACTTATTTTTACCATATGCCGTGATTTACATCACGACAATGCCCAAGGAGATAAGGGTGAAACATAGATGCATTTCAAAATGATATTTATATAACTTTGATGATGTTTGCTTCAAAAGAGAAAACAGGAATCATGATGTTTAGTAATTACCCATATAGTCAAACATTCAAAAAAAGTTTAGGATTTTTATTTAATGAATTTAGAAGCATTTACCATTTAATATTCACCAAAATTACAAATTTTATTCATGGATTTTGAAATTTAGTATGATTGGTTAAAAATGGAGATTCTATTTCTAAAATTCAAAAATACAATCTTTTTGAAGGAGAGAACATCATTAGTTTCCCAAAATAGTAAATTTTACTACACTAGCAAATATTGAAGTGTTTGCCTTTGAAAAATTCTCCTTGATGGAGTTTAGCTTGGATTGACATGATTCAAGTTGGGTTGGAAAGTAGACTTGATTTTCTATTTAAGGATTTTTAAATATATATAACTTTTCATCTTGGCAGCCCGGAAAAAACGGGCAACAACCAAAAAATGATCGATTGAGTGCTTAGAGAAGTGCATGGCACAAAAAATTCTCTTAAAGACTTTGCCATTGTGATATTGGCTTGAAAAGATAAATCATAATTGGAATAGGTATACCACATAGCATAGTTCTTCCATTTTCCATATGGGATGCCATTGCTAAAGATATTCAAGCCTACACTAGCCACCAACTATAGCTCACAAATATCAAAACATCCATTTTCGTTTCATTAGGGGGTTTCAAATTTGCTGTTCATTCAAGCGTTCATTACTAGCTTTGTTCTTGTGAATAAGATTCATGAAAACCTGATCAATCACTTTGTGAACAAGCCATGACAACCTCCTGAGGTTGTGATAGCATATTCACAGCAATGAACAAAACTTGTTCACTTCCACTTGTTCATTGTTTTTTCAAGATGTCTCAAACCCCCTATTGTGCAGATAAAAATAAAAAGTAAACACTACCATTAAGAAAATGTTCTGATTTATTTTTTCTTCTAAAAATAAAAGAACAAGCCAATACTGCCCTTACTAAAGAACATTTCAAGTGAGTTTTTGCAGCCATAACTCAAAATAAAAAAAATACAATAGTTGATGTGCGCTTGATTTTTCAGCACATCAAAAGTCAATAGATTTGAAAAAATGCAAGATGTTCTTTATCAAATCATTATTTTATATAATTGAAACTAGTATACACCCATTTAGCAAGCTAAATGCTCCACCCTCTCTTTCCATGCCTTTTGTTCTTCCTTCTCACCCCTTGCAAACCCAACACTTTATAATAAGAACCAATTTAGCAAGCTAAACAGCCAACGTTGTAGCCAATCACAAATTACCAATTAGTCAAACAAATAAAGAGAATTAACAAAGGAAAAACGCTTCTTTTTTTTAATAATTGAAAATTGCTATAAGGAGTTTTTTCATATTTTTGTGGAATACAAGTTCTATCTCATTAAGAATTCATGTTTTTGCATTTGCAACACATTTTAGAGTGTTGAAAATACTATAGAGTTCCTCCAAGACATTGTCGTTGCATTTTGCACATGAGTTGAAAAAGGGCTTAAGGCACTCACGTATCCCAATAAAAATATAAATTACTTATCTTCACGTGGTGAGATGTGGAGAATGACTACAGAACAAGTTCACATCCCTCAACACTGTGAGTTGTATTTAAATATATAAAATAAATTATTATTATACTGTACATATATAAGTACTGAAGTAGTGTATGAAAAGGAAAACATATGGTTTCTTTGTTTGATATTTTAGACCATATATAAGCGACAAATTCAACTACTTTCATATGCATCTATATCTTTTCTCAACCGCAATGCTTCCCTCTAAATTAGTTATTCTACTATGCCATTCTTTTAACCCCTGACGGGCCCGTGGGCTGTAGAGATACAATATCAAATATGGCTGCAACCAATATTTAGAAGTTTGAATTAGTTGGAAATTAAGTGTTACAACCATACATATTGAAGGGTTGTACAATGTTGCGTGCATAATTTTTTTGGAAAGCCCTCAGAGCTATTCAAATTTGGCTGTACATACGGCCACAAATGGCTGATGGGCCGTTCAGGGGTTAATCATTATCATGCAAAGTGGCATATGAGGCTTTTTCTTAGAAAATCTTGTGTGTAAAGTGCAACAATTGGTTCTTCCATTTGGGCCCTTGAAATCTTTCACTGGTTGCAATTGCCTAGAACCACATGAAGGCTTCTAAATGCATTTTGGTCAATTGATTTCCAATTTTGGCTTATACAAATCAAATTTAAAAGAAACTAATTATTTCAAATATTTGAGATATTTTTTATTATCTCAAGTGTGAAGCACCACATGGCTCCTACAATGTCATCATTTTTTTTTTACACTTGACTAAGTGCAAAATATAGGAATCTCTTATTATTAACAAGAAAGACATCCCAATAAATGACCAACATAATAAAGGACCAACAAAGTTGGAGGAACATATACAAACAAAGGAAAGTTGATGTGATATAGGAAGAACATTATAGTGCAAAGGAAATTTTATATGAAGTGAATATAAAATGATGAAGACATAGTGTTGTAAATCTTGTTGCTTCAATTGTTTCCAAGAATGAATGTGATGCAATTTTGAGATTGCACTAACAAACAAGTGGAAGCCAAAGATTAGCAACTACTTGAGCAAGTGTTATAAAAAATATTCTAAATAACCCAAAAGAATTTGGTTAAAATACTGTTATAGATAATGTAGCCTTTTTTTTCTTATAAAGGAGAACCCTATGGATTGGCAAAAACATGAGTCATTATGCTAGTAGAAAGACAACAATGAGACATAATAGTTCACTTTTTTTGCAATAGATATTCAAGTTCGTTAAGTTAACATAGGAAACACATACTAGTGTGATCAAATATAGTGCAAAAAAAGTAAAAATAGAAACTTCCTATACAATTATTGTCGTGCAACAATGGGAGTACATAGAAGATAATAAAAAAATGGAAAGAATCATCAATCATAAGACTACCTTTAACAAACAAACACATTTTCTCTACTTTAGTTTGCTAGCCATACTTGTAAAGAAGGATAGTAAATGCTACAAAATTTGTTTTAACCAAGGTTTTAAATTTTTAGCATGTAAAAAGCCTTCAATGTAAGAATTTCATCAACTTGATTGATTGCAGATATTGATAACATCATATCATTGTGTATCACAACCATTTCTTTAGGCAAAAATTCAAAAAGATTTGGAAACATATACAAGGAGGCCTACAAGGTTTTTTTTGACACTCATGGCCACCAAAGAAATATCAAAGGCGGGGTTTAAATCCTTTTGATAGGTGATTCATGAGGATAGGTTTACTTCTTGGATATTTCAATACATGTCTAGAGGTCTATAGCATAGAAATGCCTCCTCATTTTGGAAGTATGGAGTTCCCCTTTTTCAGTAGCCAATGGCAAAGACGTCAAACCCAGTGTTGGGGAGGGGGGTACGTACCACCTACTAAGATCCTATGTTTCCCATTTTCAATTAGTTTTTATATAAACTTGTAGCAAATACTACATTTGTTTATATCACATTTGTGTATTTTTGAGGGGTAGTCTGGTTAGTTTTTTTTGAGGTGGTTTCGATGTTCAATTCTTTTTTTCTTTTTTCTTTTTTAACTGGCTGAGGGTAAACTTCCTTGCTGCATCAAAATTGACCACATGAATGATCAACATCTTCCAACTATTAAAAACTCAAATTCTCAAAATTCCCGTGCTTACTGCAAGAAACTTGTAAAAACACCATTTCCAATTATATTGTTTTTCAACACACTTCCATGCATGGTTTTGTAAATCATTTGTTTCTTTTGTTTCTTTTGCACTTCTCTGATACCCTTGCACCATGAAAGTCGGTGCAAATTGTACACTAGTTGCCAGTTCTCCATGCAGAACCTCGCACATTGGTCAAATCCATATGCAAGTATATGGTAGCAGCATCCATAACCATCAAATTAAGGGTTTTGAACATGATGATTATTAATAAATATCTAACAAATAATAGGATTCTATCATCAAGAGAATAATGATGAGTTTGCACTTTTGAATGTATTACTTAGATACTGTGAGAATAAGTTGTGAATTTTTAAAGAACCAATTGCAATTGCAACTAATACCAACATTAAGGTTTCATGTTCACATGTTGTACATTCTTGTAATTACATCTATTCACTTCCACATATTTTCCAAGAATGTAGAGGTGATGGCTATGGGTACATTGATGGTTATGGATGTTGCTACCTTACAAAAAGTTTGAGGCAACAAATATATTTCCCTTGTAGGAAAATAAGACATATTGAGATTGCAAAATTTTCATAATTTTTTTTTGCAAAACTAAAATTATTGTGAATTTTGGGAGCCAAAAAGTGCTTTGAACCCATTGTCAACTACGGGTACTTCTAACTTACATCAATGTATGAATATGTGCCATTCAATAGGAGGTTTCATATATCTCAAAAACACGGTGAACAATGGTCGTGAATGAATTTTCGTTCATCCTAAACGTGAAGTCACAAAAGTGAACGACCCATGAGGACTTCCAAGAGGTCCTTATGGCTCGTTCACGCATAAACGGCGTGAAGTTTCTCCCTCCTGGCCTCTTTCGTTAGCTTCTCCGTTTGTATTCCTATCGCTTTCACGCGAACGCTTTTGTTTGTGTTGTTGCTTGCCTCTCGGCTCTCGCTCCGCGCCTTTGGCTCTCGCTCCATGTTCTGGCTTTTGCTCAGCGCCTCTGGCTTTCGCTCTGCGCCTCTGGCTTTTATTTTGCATTTCTATATATTTTAGATGCAAAGTTGATTGCCAGGTTAAAGTTATTCAAGGAATTGCAATGCACAAGAACAGACAATGGTGGAGCTGAAGAAATCTTGATTAAAAGCAGACAATTAAAGAGATAAAGGGTTCCAGATTAGAAGCAAGGTATCTTTACGGTGTTTTGATGAAGATCTCTCCATCATGTAGATACTCGTTATTTATTCATATTTGTGTTAATTTCAATAAATCAACAATCAAGGCAAAAGAGATGGTTGTATTGAAAACTACGGTTTGGTGATAGCGTAGCAGTCATAGATTCTAGTGCGCTGCGCCATCTTGTCACATGCACAGTTCAGAGGAGTATGTAGCGGTGTCCTGATGGACTTCCCTCCATCATGTAAATAGCTGTTATTTCTTTATGTTTGTGTTGATTTCAATAAATCAACAGTTGAGGCAAAAGGGGTGGTCGTGGTGAGGACCACGGTTTGGTGACAGCGCAGCGGCCATAGATTCCAATGCGCTGCGCCGTCTTGTCACATGCACAGCTCAGGGGGGTAGGTAGCGGATTGGCTGGGCCAATTTCCTGCCTCACTAGCTGCCAAGCCGTGAGCCGCCATCACCGCTCGACGAGTTCGATGGGATTCGAACCCGGACCGGCGGGCGGCCAGAAACGACCGCTTTTCCAGCCAACCAAGTCCACGACTTGGCAACTGAAGACAAGCGTTTGACGCTATTATATGCTCGCAAGAGCACGTGGCCATTTTACGATGGTGTTTATTTTGTAATTTAATCATTTTCATATGTTTATCTAGAGATTTTGGAAGGCTCATATATTTTGCCTTTGTTTGAATAAAAATACTAAGGATTTAGAAGTCAATGGGAAAGGTGTGAAAGGAAAAGGGTTTTGGCATCTATGGTGGGGTTAGGATAAGGAGGAGCATGGGCTGATGTGCCCCACCTCCCTACCTTAGATAGGGTCGAAATTGTGGAGGAAAGATCCCTTAGTTGTTGGAAGTTAGTGTATGAGTGTTGGTGAGAAGAAGAAAAAAAAAAAATCCCGAAACTTTGATGGGAGATTTTTTTCTGTGTATACGTGATTTTGAATTGAAATTTGAGGAGGTTGTTCCTTGTGTGATTACCTTTCCAAAATGAGTTTGCAAGTTTGATTTGGAGTTGTGATGCAAAAGTTATGAGTGTTTGAATTTTGGAGTCAAAAAGCCAAACTATGAAGAAAGGCTGAGACTTCGACAAGCGATAACTTATGATCTGTATATCATTTTGCAACAAAATTTGGAGAGAGTGTTTATCTTAGTATTGGCTTTCTAGAAAGTCTTTAAACTTGAAGTTTGAAGCTTGGACGAGAAAGTTATGGAAGTGTGAAGGTTTGGAGGTGGCTGTCCTTTTGTTAGGAGAAAGCCGAGACTTTGAAGAGCTACAACTTTTGGACAGTATGAGATTTTCTTCTCAAAATTTTAGGAGTGATAGTTTGTTATCATAGCTTTTCAAATTGTCTTTAATCATTTCATTTGGAGTTTTATTGAAGAAGTTATAGTGGATAGAAGTTGCGGGTTTGGGTGCTCTCTAAAAAATTGAGACCCACACTTTGATTGACTAGAGCTTTCGGACAAAGTTTTGTTTTGAAGTGCAAATTTTATGGATTGAAGCCGGTGATATCATCTTTTTAAATTGATATTACGTTTCTATGGGTGATGTATAGAACAAAAGTTATAGAGGTTTTTTAGAGGCAGTGTTTAGTTTGTAAAGAGGAAGAAGAGCCTCTACTTTGAACTCGCATAACTTTTGGACAGTATCTTAGATTGAGTTGAAATTTGGAGGGATGTTAGAAGGTTAGGAGAGCTTTTCAAATTGCTATTACACTTAGCATTTGAATCTTTGAACCATCTGTGGCATTAGATAGAAGGTTACTGCCTTTTCTAGGACTTGTTATTTGTGATTTTCCCCATTGTTTTTATTAAAACATGAAGACTTGAAGACTTGAAGACATGAAGACTTGAAGATCTGAAGATATGAAGATTTCAAGAGGAATGTTTTGGGTTTATTTTTTTTGTATGTGTGGGATGTGGCTTTGTTATTCCTAGCCGGTTTTGGAGGCTCGTTTGTCAATTCATTTCCATTCTGTTTTGTAAACCTTGTTGCGGGCAGTTTGGGTTAAACCAAACTTAACCCCATTTATTGTCGTGGTGACGAAGTGGGATTGATCACCCACATGGTCGAGACTTGCTCTGTTCTCACGATCTGGAGTTTTGGCCAGCAGATCGTGAATTTGATTTTAGGATCCCGTCATACGGACGGCAGCTCGTGTCTGCTGTCCCGATCTACCCGTCTCGTATCCAGTGGGCTCTTATCCCTACCTTGACCCTTATACCCTTAGAGCCAGCCACAGGATAGGCCAACGGAAGACTAAAGACTGAAGATTTGAAGAGAAGATCAAGATTGACAACGTTTTCAATTGGCAACGCACGATCGCAGCAAGACACCCTGCGTGTTCCCAAGGCGCGCCCCTCTCAACCCGACATTTGGTGCTTCCACTGAGAGAGCTTTGGGGCGATTATTGCGTTTGTTGATATGGGAGACAGTAACGAGGCTTTCGGCGCCAATATCGGTGGTGCCGGCGGAGCTGATTTGCCTCGAGAGGTTCCAAGCGCCACTACCAGAGGTGTTGGTGGACCTCAGATGCCAATGGAGGATCTCCTAGGAGCATTGGCCATATTCATGGAGCAACATCGAGCCAACCAGGGTGGTCAAGTAGCCACCGAGGCGTTGAAAGCTGTTGTTGTGAAGACTGGTAGGTTTGATGGCAAGAACATAACCAAGTTTTTGCGAGCCTATGTTTGCGAGATGGAGGTACATCAAGTTGATGAAAATCGAATGATGGCTACCTTCGACATGGCAGTTGTGCCTGACATTCGTAACCGTGTGCGAGAAATCCGCGAAGGAGTTCACACTTGGATTGCCTTTGCTGAGCGTCTACGTGACGAGTATTTTGACGAGGACACGGAAAGGATGACCAGAAGATCTTTTCTAGAATGGGTGGAGCAGCGGCCAGGAGACAACATGGGTGCTCATGAGCTGCTGAAGGCTTTTGAGAAGAAGTTTTCTCAGTTATCCATGATTGAGAGACGCCTCCTCAACACCAGGAAGGCAGAGCTTTTCCTTCAAGCAGCTGATGCTGCATTAGAGGATAGACTTCTTCTATTTCTTGGAGATCGTACCACAGAAGGTGGTTTTACCACCGATTGGAGAAGGGTGGAAGAGACCGTGACCTTGTTGGCCAAACAACAACGTGTGAGGTCAAGAGGATTTGGAGCAGGAGTAGACACTAATCCAATTTCAGCTCCAAAAAGTCCCAAAGTATCTTTTGCACCATCATCATCAACAACTCCAGGGTCTATCTTGAAGACCACCAAAACCAACGAAGGTAATGCTCTTGAAGAACTCATTAAGAGTTTTAAAGAGCTGAAGGTGGAGTTTATTGAGTTGAGGAAGTCTCAGGCATCTGGCTCTTCTTCATCGTCGCAGCCATCTGATGGAGGGAGGACACTCCCTTGGAGATGTATATGGTGTGACAAGAGCGAACAAGATGGCAAGCATCGCCTTCGAGACTGCACAGAGTGCGACGAAGCCTTGAAAGATGGCATCGTTGAATTCATTGACGGCAAGCTTCATGATTCATCCACAAAGACACCGTTGAAGACCAACTTTGGCAGATGAAGGATGAAGAAACTTATGGAGGGAAAGATGGGACGATCTAGTTCCATACATGTACGTGAAGCTGATTCATACCACATTGAAGTGGAGCAGCACTCAATTGGAGCTTCACCCATTCAGAGAGCCACACTAATGAAACGAGGAGCCCAAGCCATCAGAAATGTAACTGGATGGGAAGACCCGGTTGATGCAAGCAGCATCAAAGCATTTTTGGAGAGAGATCAAGCCAATGTTGATCACTATGAGGCCTCAGTTGAAGAGAAGCGTGGGAGAGTTGAAGCCGAAGATGGTGAAGAGCCTTCATCAAAGAAGAGGGCTCAAGCGCAGAAAGATTCTGCAAATGAGTCGAGGCGCAGAGTACAAACGCGCTCGAAGACACAAAGTCCAAACTTTGTGCACCCTGAGGATGATTTGCTTCCTGATAAAGACTGGGGGCAGTCTAGCGGTAGCGGAAGAGGTTATGAAAAAGAAGAATCTGGCAAACCAAAGGGGAAGAGCCCTGCTTACAAGCTCCAGTCCGATATTGAGACTTCCATTGATATGAAGGGAGTATTGGAGGAGAGGATCTTGGATGCCAAGATCGAGTTCACATTGAGGGAAGCACTTGGCATAGCCAAGAAAGACTTCCATGAGCTGATCATCGACATCATCAAGCGAAAGAGACAGATGACAGCAGAGACTGTGATGGTGAGTGCTTTGGACACTCACATGACCATTGATGAAGAGATTGAGATTGGCGAAGTTTTTGCCATGATGGGAGACCATGAGGCTCACTGCAGTGAAATTACACTCACGGAGGTGGCAAGAAAAGAGCCAGAGAGGGTGCACCGCTCAAATGGAAAGGCTAATGAGGCAAAAGTTCAGACATCTGATGATGGAATATCAAAGATTGAAGCTAAGATTTTTGAGTTCAGTTGTGATCATTCTATTGATGGACCTCATGATGTCGAGACTGAGTTTCAGCAACCATATTGGGCTAGAGCCACCACTGAGACGAGAGTGAAGCTTGGTGGAATGGTTGAGTCTGTTTTGGCCCTTGTAGATCATGGTTCAGAGATCAATATTATATCTCGCAAGACCTATGAGAAGGGCAAATGGCCAATTGACACAGACCATGGCTGGGTGATGAGAGCAGCTAACAATGGGCGCAGTTCATTGTATGGAGCTTGCCCTTCAGTGCCAGCAAAGATTGGAGATGTGGAGGTTGAGCAGAATTTCTTTGTTCAGAATACTGGAGCATATCCAGTGCTTCTGGGCCAACCTTTAATCACTGCCTCACGCATGGAGACCAAAGTATTGGATGATGGATCTCACTATGCTCGAATTCGAAGTATAGATGGAAAGAAGTCAGTGCAGTTCTTAACTGTGAGAGCTGACAACGAGAGGCACCGAATGCAACTCAGAGAAGTATCTTTGCCGACTTCTCTGAACTTTCCGGATTTCTAGAGGGCACACGTGGGATGTGGGGAACCACGGGTGCCAAGGATATCAATACTAGAAAATTCCCCAATATACATATTGCTTTCAAGTGTGGATTTTTGAGCGTGACAAAGTGTGGATTTGCGAGTTTCATGGATGCCAAAAATTTGGACCATGTACATAGAAGATTTATCAAAAAGAAGGAGAAAAACCTAAAAAAAATGAAGGTTCTTGAAGAAGATGAGAGCATTACTGGTGTGTATGAAGAAAGTGGCATGCCAGATGATATCTTGCATACTCTGCAAGATTTGAAGACAAATGAGGATGCAGAGCCGACTACTCATTGTCTTATTGATGTCCATACAGCTGCAATGCATCATGAGATTTACACAGCAATGGCAAAGCTGTGTTCTTCTAATATCGATGAATATAGACCTGAAGCTGCAGTACATACCAAGTACAAGACTGTGAACAAGAAGGTGAAGCCAGTGGCTACTCAGCTACCATTTGACACTGATGATTACATCAAACAAGCTGAAAAAGAGCCAAGTTTGAGAGAGTCAAGGAGAATTGGACACAAATTCACCAAAGAGACTCTAGCTAACCTCAAGATTGGAGGAGATGGTTTCCTGACTGAGCCAGAGAAAAAGAAATTTCAAGACATGCTTTTGATGCATGGAAAGGCTTTTGCTTCTTCTTCAGATGAGATTGGGTGTGTGCAGCGAAGTGTTGTAGCACCAATGGTCATATTCACAGTACCACATATACCATGGGATTTGAAGCCTATTCCAGTGCCTAGAGCTCTACTGCCAAAATTAGTGGAGTTGCTCAAAGAAAAGACGCGCATGGGCATACTAGAGCCTTCAATGGCTCCATATTCAAACCGTTGGTTTACTGTGCCAAAGAAGTCAGGAGCATTGAGGTTCATCCAAGATATGCAGCCTGCAAACAAAGTTACAATCAGAAACAAAGGATCAGGCCCTGTTGTTGACGAAGTGGCGGAGGCATTTGCTGGACATGCAATCTATTCCATTGGAGATCTATACTCTGGTTATGATCAATTCCAACTTGCTGCTCAAAGCAGGGATTTGACGACCATGAAGACTCCTCTTGGATTGGTGCGTATGTGCACATTGCCTCAAGGCGCTACTAATTCAGTGGCACATATGCAAAGCGCTATGAATCAAATTCTAAGAGACTTTGTGCCAGAGAAAACCATACCTTTTGTGGATGATATCCCAATAAAAGGATGCGAGGAGAATCAAAGAGACTTGACAGTTCAGAGTGATGGTTGCCGAGCCTTTGTAAGCAACCATATCCATGACGTGGCTCAAATCTTGGGCAGACTTGAGGAGGTGAATTTGACTCTATCCATTGATAAGTCAAAGTTTGGGGTGAATGAAATTCTGGTGGTTGGGCACTTATGTGGCTCTTATGGAAGAAAACCTAATCCTGAAAGGGTTGATGCTATTGGAAGAATGAAAGCCTGTAGCAATATCACCGAAGTAAGGAGATTTCTTGGAGCTTGTGTCTTCTACCACATATGGATTCCCCATTTTGCTCATATATCAGAGCCTCTCTACAAATTATTGCGTAAGAGGACCAAATTCATTTGGAAAAATGAGCAAAACTTGGCTATGGAAGAGTTGAAGAGGATTTTAGAGTCGCCACCAGTTCTCAAGCAAGTAAACTATGATTGCAAGAGGCCGGTGATCGTGACTGTTGACACAAGTCCAATTGCCATAGGTTGGGCTATTGGACAAGATGATGAGGAAGGCAAAAGATTTGCTATTTGATTTGGAGCAAGGATTTTGACAGAGCGTCAAAGAGCATATCCACAAGTGAAAAGAGAACTATGGGGTGCTCTTACAGCTCTGAAGGCGGACAGAAACTACCTTATTGGAGCAGAGGTGGTACTGGAGACTGATTGCTTACCTTTGCTGGGGATGATGGCAAATTGTTCTTCACCAGACATTGCAATGCTTCGATGGATCGCCTACATCAAATCTATGAATCCGGTTCTAGTACACATTGAAGGCAAAAAAAATTCTGTTGCCGATATGTTGTCTAGAGCAAGGTATTCTAATGAAGATGAGATGATGGGCTACGAAGATGTCGAAGATTTATTGCATGGAGGCTATGTGGTGACGATAGATGCTGAGAGCTCATCGATCGATGCTTTGCCATTCAAAGCTGAGCTTTATGAAGAAAAATTGAGAGACATTGGGCTATATTTAAGCACAATGAAGCTGCAAGAAGGATGGACAGACAAAACATTCAAAGACATCAGGCATCAATCCTATAGATATCTTTTGAGAGAAGGATTTCTATGGAAGAGGGGAAAAAGAGCTGATGAAGTACCATTGAGAGTGGTGGAGGACTCTAAGACCAAAGTTGAAGTTCTCAAGGAGTTCCATGATACTCTTTGGGCAGGTCACAGAGGTGTATGGGCCACTTATACAAAAATCAAGGAGAGGTACTGGTGGAAAGGACTTTACAAAGACGTTGAAGAGTTTGTAGTTTCTTGTGTGGTGTGCCAACTGCAATCCAAGGTGCGCCACAGAGATGAATTACATCCTACTTACCCTCTAGCGATCCATTTTCAGTGGATGATAGATTTGGTAGCCATGCCAAATGCTATGTGGGGAATGAAGTACCTTATTTTGGCACGAGAGGAGCTCTCAAACTTCGTTGAGGGCAGAGCCTTGAGGACTAAGGCTACCGAAAATGTATGCCGATTTATACTCGAAGACATCTTCAGTCGTTATGGCAGCATTGGCCGAATGAGAGCTGACAGAGGAGAACTAAATGCCACTGAGGCCAAAGAGTTCTTCAAACGTTATGGTGTGCAGTTGAAGCTGACGACAGCTTACAACCCTGAGGCTAATGGCAAAATTGAGAGAGGGCATCCTCCGATCATTCATGCTTTGGTTAAAGCTTGTAAAGGCAAACCAAATATGTGGCCAAAGCTATTACCATTTGCTTTGTGGGCTGACAGAACTACGCACAGTACAGTTACTGGTTACATGCCTGTCGAACTTGTGTATGGGCAGAAACCTATTATGCCGGCGGAAGAGGATATTCCCACATGGGTGTTTCTTTCATGGGAGGACGGTATAAGCAGAGAAAGATTGTTGGAACTTCGGATTCAGCAGCTTGGAAGGTTGTCAAGTGACCTTGATATTGCATTGGAGAAGATGAAGACAGCGAGGCTCAGCAATAAAGAGCGATTTGACAAAACACACAGATTAAGAACCAAGCAGATCAGAGAGGATGATTGGGTCCTTGTATTTGACAGTACATTGGAGCATCAGCATAGTACAGTGCGCAAATTTGCTAAGAGATGGTTTGGACCCTATATTGTGATGAAAGTGCACACCAACGGCACTTATTCACTTAGGGAATTGGATGGGACTTCTCTGCACGTGCCTGTTGCTGGTAAACAAATCAAAGCTTTTCGAAGGAGTGGAAAATTTCATCATGAAGACCTTGAGGAGATTTTTAACCCTCAAGAGATGGAAAGCCACGAAAGAGCTGAAGATAAAGATGAAGATTCAGAAGATGCAGAAGACAACCAAGATATTCATGACGTGCAAACTTGGCACATACCGGAGGATGTGCAGGTTTAGAGAGGGTGCATGTCCTGATGGACTTCCCTCCATCATGTAAATAGCTGTTATTTCTTTATGTTTGTGTTGATTTCAATAAATCAACAGTTGAGGCAAAAGGGGTGGTCGTGGTGAGGACCACGGTTTGGTGACAGCGCAGCGGCCATAGATTCCAATGCGCTGCGCCGTCTTGTCACATGCACAGCTCAGGGGGGTAGGTAGCGGGTTGGCTGGGCCAATTTCCTGCCTCACTAGCTGCCAAGCCGTGAGCCGCCATCACCGCTCGACGAGTTCGATGGGATTCGAACCCGGACCGGCGGGCGGCCAGAAACGACCGCTTTTCCAGCCAACCAAGTCCACGACTTGGCAACTGAAGACAAGCGTTTGACGCTATTATATGCTCGCAAGAGCACGTGGCCATTTTACGATGGTGTTTATTTTGTAATTTAATCATTTTCATATGTTTATCTAGAGATTTTGGAAGGCTCATATATTTTGCCTTTGTTTGAATAAAAATACTAAGGATTTAGAAGTCAATGGGAAAGGTGTGAAAGGAAAAGGGTTTTGGCATCTATGGTGGGGTTAGGATAAGGAGGAGCATGGGCTGATGTGCCCCACCTCCCTACCTTAGATAGGGTCGAAATTGTGGAGGAAAGATCCCTTAGTTGTTGGAAGTTAGTGTATGAGTGTTGGTGAGAAGAAGAAAAAAAAAAAATCCCGAAACTTTGATGGGAGATTTTTTTCTGTGTATACGTGATTTTGAATTGAAATTTGAGGAGGTTGTTCCTTGTGTGATTACCTTTCCAAAATGAGTTTGCAAGTTTGATTTGGAGTTGTGATGCAAAAGTTATGAGTGTTTGAATTTTGGAGTCAAAAAGCCAAACTATGAAGAAAGGCTGAGACTTCGACAAGCGATAACTTATGATCTGTATATCATTTTGCAACAAAATTTGGAGAGAGTGTTTATCTTAGTATTGGCTTTCTAGAAAGTCTTTAAACTTGAAGTTTGAAGCTTGGACGAGAAAGTTATGGAAGTGTGAAGGTTTGGAGGTGGCTGTCCTTTTGTTAGGAGAAAGCCGAGACTTTGAAGAGCTACAACTTTTGGACAGTATGAGATTTTCTTCTCAAAATTTTAGGAGTGATAGTTTGTTATCATAGCTTTTCAAATTGTCTTTAATCATTTCATTTGGAGTTTTATTGAAGAAGTTATAGTGGATAGAAGTTGCGGGTTTGGGTGCTCTCTAAAAAATTGAGACCCACACTTTGATTGACTAGAGCTTTCGGACAAAGTTTTGTTTTGAAGTGCAAATTTTATGGATTGAAGCCGGTGATATCATCTTTTTAAATTGATATTACGTTTCTATGGGTGATGTATAGAACAAAAGTTATAGAGGTTTTTTAGAGGCAGTGTTTAGTTTGTAAAGAGGAAGAAGAGCCTCTACTTTGAACTCGCATAACTTTTGGACAGTATCTTAGATTGAGTTGAAATTTGGAGGGATGTTAGAAGGTTAGGAGAGCTTTTCAAATTGCTATTACACTTAGCATTTGAATCTTTGAGCCATCTGTGGCATTAGATAGAAGGTTACTGCCTTTTCTAGGACTTGTTATTTGTGATTTTCCCCATTGTTTTTATTAAAACATGAAGACTTGAAGACTTGAAGACATGAAGACTTGAAGATCTGAAGATATGAAGATTTCAAGAGGAATGTTTTGGGTTTATTTTTTTTGTATGTGTGGGATGTGGCTTTGTTATTCCTAGCCGGTTTTGGAGGCTCGTTTGTCAATTCATTTCCATTCTGTTTTGTAAACCTTGTTGCGGGCAGTTTGGGTTAAACCAAACTTAACCCCATTTATTGTCGTGGTGACGAAGTGGGATTGATCACCCACATGGTCGAGACTTGCTCTGTTCTCACGATCTGGAGTTTTGGCCAGCAGATCGTGAATTTGATTTTAGGATCCCGTCATACGGACGGCAGCTCGTGTCTGCTGTCCCGATCTACCCGTCTCGTATCCAGTGGGCTCTTATCCCTACCTTGACCCTTATACCCTTAGAGCCAGCCACAGGATAGGCCAACGGAAGACTAAAGACTGAAGATTTGAAGAGAAGATCAAGATTGACAACGTTTTCAGTCGGCAACGCACGATCGCAGCAAGACACCCTACGTGTTCCCAAGGCGCGCCCCTCTCAACCCGACAGCGGGTTGGCTGAACCAATTTCATGCTTCACTAATTACCAAGTCGTGGGCCGCCTTTACCGCTCGACGAGTCGAATGGGGTTCAAACTCAGACTGGCGGGCGGCCGGAGACGACCACTTTTTCAACCAATCAAGTCCACGACTTGACAACTAAAAACAAACGTTTGACATTATTATATGCTCGCAAGGGCACTTGGCCATTTTAGAGTGGTGTTTATTTTATAATTTAATCATTTTTATATATTAATCTAGATGTTTTGGAAGGTACATATATTTTGCCTTTGTTTGAATAAAAAATAATAAAGATTTAGATGTGAATGGAAAAGGTGTTAAAATAAAAAGGATTTGATATCTATGATGGAGTTAGGATGGAGAGAGGGGATAGGCTGATGTGCCCCACTTCTCTATTTTAAATAAGGTCAAAATTAAGGAGGAGAGATTCCTTAGTATGTTGAAAGTTAGTGTATGAGTGTTGGTTGGAAGAGAGAAGAAATCTCAAAATTTTGAGGTGTAAGAACTTTTTGTGTATACATGATTTTCATTTGAAATTTGAACAAGTTGTTTCTTATGTGATCACCTTTTTAAAATGAGTTTGCAAGTTTAATTTGGAGTTGTGATGCAAAAGTTATAAGTGTTTGAATTCTGGAATCAAAAAACCAAATTATAAAGAAAGGCTGAAACTTCAACAAACCATAGCTTATGATTTGTATATCATTTTGCAACAAAATTTTGAGAGAATGCTTATTGTAGTCTTAGCTTTTTAAAAAATTCTTAAACTTAAGATTTGGAGTTTAAAGAAGAAAGTTATAGAAGTGTGAAGGATTAGAGGTGACTGCCCTTTTATTAGGAGAAGGCTAAAACTTTAAAGAGCTACAACTTTTGGATAGTATGAAATTTTTTTTTCAAATTTTTAGAAGTGATAGTTTGTTATTATAGCTTTCCGTATTGTCTTCAATCATTTTATTTGGAGTCTTATTAAAGAAGTTATAATGGGTAGAAGTTGGAGGTTTGAGTGCTTTCTAAAAAAATTGAGATCCATACTTTGATTGATTAAAATTTTTGGGCAAAGTTTTATTTTGAAGTGAAAATTTTAGAAGTTGTAGCCAGTGGTATCATTTTTTCAAAAATTGATATCACATTTCTATGGATGATGTGTAGAACAAAAATTATAGAAGTTTATAGAAGCAGTGTTTAGTTTGCAATGAGGAAAAAAAGCCTTTACTGTGAGTCCGTTTAACTTTTGGACAGTAACTTAGATTGAATTGAAATTTGTAGGAATGTTAAAAAATTAGAAAAGCTTTCCAAACTATTCTTATACTTAATATTTGAATCTTTGAGCTATCTGTGGCACTAGATAGAAGATTGCAACTTTCCTAAGACTTATTACTTGTGATTTTTCCCATTGTTTTTATTAAAACATGAAGATTTGAAGACATGAAGACTTGAAAATATAAAAATCTGAAGATTTGAAGATATAAAAATTTTAAAATGAATGTTTTGGATTTATTTTTGATATATATGTGAGATGTAGCTTTGTTATTCGTAACCGATTTTGAAAGCTCGTTTGTCAATTCATTTCCATTATGTTTTATAAACCTTGTTACAAGCAGTTTGAGTTAAACCAAATTTAATCCCATTTATTGTTGTGGTGACAAAGTGAGATTGATCACCCACATGGTCGAGACTTGCTATGTTCTTACGATCTAAAGTTTTGGCCAACAGATCTTGAATTTGATTTTAGGATCCCGTCATACGAATGGCAGCTTGTATCTGCTGTTTTGATCTACCCGTCTCGTATTCAGTTGGCTCTTATTCTTACATTAACCCTTATATCCATAGAGCTAGTCTTAAGATATGCCAATGGAAGACTAAAAACTGAAGATTTGAAAAGTGAAGATCAAAACCAACGACAATTTTAGTCAGGGATGCACGATTACAACGAGACACCCTATGTGCTCCCAAGGTGCACTCCTCTCAACTCGATAACGAAATTGATGATTATGGGTAAAATTGAATAGATGGTGAATAGTTCACTACAATTCAGATATTTGAATGGGTGATCGTGAGAACATGAATAGTGTCTTGATTAATTTGTTTAACAATTTCATTCACGTAAACAAAATTGCATGTGAACGGCATATATGGAACTCATAATATACAAAAGTTTCATTTTAACATCCATAGTCTGAGGGGTAGACAACTTGCACTAACTTTGTATTTATTCTTTTTTGGAGAATAGAACCTTAACCCTTTAAGAACCACGCGACCATATTTTGATCGCTAGGAGTGGTTTTTGGCTTGCAGATTGAAATCGCTCAATTATTTGGAATTTAGTCTTAAAATACGCACATGATCACAGAATTTTTGCATCCATCTAAAAAAACTATCAATGCAATTGGGTATATGAGTTGATAAATAATGGTGTTTATACGGCATGACTTCAAAATACGTATTCAATTCTTGTCAAAGATGAATCAAAGCAATAATACAATATATTGAATATGCAAAAAGAATGTCAAATTTCAATTGTTCAATTCTAAAAAATTTCAAATTGCTTAAGAAATGTACTTGTATTGTTTTCATGTATAGTAGTAGTAAAATTGTAATATTTGAAAATCTACTGAAATGTTGTTGTCATTTTGGCTTTAAAATTTGTCATTCTACATTTAAGGCCAATTCTTGATTGTTTTCACCAATTGGAATTTCTAGTATAATTATTAAATTTCTTGTGGAACCGTTTTATGATAACAAAGAAAGTGGGATTTTGACCTTTTTTGTCCACTTAACTACACCTTGTGATTGCTATTTTTGTTTATTTTGTGTGAAACTAATCTTGCTGGAAAGGTGGGAAACCCTGCTTTCTAGAAATGTAAGGCTTTTCTTAATCAAAGCTTGCATGAAAGGTTAATATTCAAAACTAAACAAGAATGAAATACAAGAGACTTTTCGCATACGACTCATTCAATCATTATAATATTTCACCTCCAACGATAGATTTAGCTGAAATTTTGGTGTTTACAATAAACAAGGTGTACTTCCCATTTGTATGGTGTACTAATGGAGATCTCTCCATCATATAGATACTTGTTATTTATTTATGCTTGTGTTGATTTCAATAAATCAACAGTTGTGGCAAAATGAGTGGTCGTGGTAAGGACCACGGTTTGGTAACAATGCAATGGCTATAGATTTCAGTGCACTGCGCCGTCTTGTCACATGCACAGCTCAAGAGATTGGTAGCGGGTTGGCTGGGCCAATTTCTTGCCTCACTAATTGCCAAGCCGTAAGCCGCCATCATCGCTTGACGAGTCCGATAAGATTTGAACCTGGACCGGCGGGTGGCCAAAGACGATCGTTTCTTCAGCCAACTAAGTTCACGACTTGGTAACTGAAGACAAACGTTTGATGCTATTATATGTCCGCAAAGGCACGTGACTACTCTACGATAGTGTTTATTTTGTAATTTACTCATTTTTGTATGTTTATCTAGATGTTTTGGAAGGCTCATATATTTTGCCTTTTGTTTGAATAAAAAAAATACTAAGGATTTAGAAGTGAATGAGAAAGGTGTGAAAGGAAAAGGGATTTGGCATCTATGGTGGGATTAGGATAGAGAGGAACATGGGCTGATGTGCTCCACCTCCCTACCCTAAATAAGGTCGAAATTATGGAGGTGTGATTTTTTAGTAGTTGGAAGTTAGTGGATGAGTGTTGATGGAAAGAAGGGAGAAATTCTGAAATTTTGATGTGAGAGAACTTTTTGTGTATACATGATTTTGAATTGAAATTTGAGGGAGTTGGTTTTGGTGTGATCACCTTTCTAAAATGAGTTTGTAAATTTAATTTGGAGTTGTGATGCAAAAGTTATAAGTGTTTGAATTCTGGAGCCAAAAAGTCAAACTATGAAGAAAGGCTGAGACTTTGACAAGCCATATAGCTTATGATTTGTATATCATTTTGCAACAAAATTTAGAGGAAGTATTCATCTTAATTTTAGCTCTTTAAAAAGTCTTTAAACTTGAGATTTGAAGCTTAGAAGAAAAAGTTATGGAGGTGGTTGCCATTTTATTATGAGAAATCCAAAACTTTGAAGAGCTACAACTTTTGGACAATATGAAATTTTCTTTTCAAAATTTTAGAAGTGATAGTTTGTTGTCATAACTTTTTGTATTATTTTCAATCATTCAGTTTAGAGTCTTATTGAAGAAATTATAGTGTGTAGGAGTTAATGGTTTGGATGCTCTTTAAAAATTTGAGACCTACACTTTGATTGACTAGAATTTTTGGACAGAGTTTTATTTTGAAGTGAAAATTTTAAGACTTGTAGCCAGTGGTATCATATTTTTAAATTGATATTACGTTTCTATGAGTGATGTACAGAACAAAAGTTATAGAAGTTTATGCAGGTTGTGTTTAGTTTGCAAAGAGAAAGAAAAACTTCTACTTTGAACTCGTGTAACTTTTGGACAATAGCTTAGATTGAGTTGAAATTTAAAGAGATGTTAAAAAGTTAGAAGAGTTTTTCAAATTGCTATTACACTTAGCATTTGGATCTTTGAACCATCTGTGGCACTAGAAAAAATATCGCAGTCTTTCTAGGATTTGTTAATTGTGATTTTCCTCATTGTTTTTATTAAAACATAAAGACTTGAAGACAAGAAGACTGAAGATCTGAAGTGTGAAGATCAAGATCAAAGACAATTTTAGTCAGCAACGCATAATCGCAGCGAGACTCCCTGCGTGTTCTCAATGCGCGCTTTTTTCAACCCGGCAACGGTTGAATCTATTGAAAATGGGTTCATATTTGAGTCAATTCCAAATCTAAACTTACAGCCCCTGTTTTCAGTGGATTTTGTGAAAATGGGTGTGGTTATTAAAGGAGTAAATACAAATTTCAATCATTTTAAAAACGTACTTTAGATTTGGAATGTATTTGGACCAATGCAATGTTCTAATACACTCCATGTATAAAGTATGATGCTAGATTGATTGAAATTTAATAAGCAACATTCTAATGTTTTAGCAATTTATGTTGCTTACTAGTATTCATGCACACGCTTTGCATAAATATGACATGTATGAGTAACACAACATTCAACTTTACAAAAAATTGGTATCTCATAAATCAATTGGTTTAGAATCTAATTTTGATGTACTATATAAAAAATTAATATCTCATAATTGGTTTAGAATATAATCCACATGCACAATCATTTTAGTCTTTTTTGAGACCAACAATACCAATTGCTTTCATCACAATACTAATACCATATTAGGTAAATTGGAAAAAGGGTATAATTTGGGACTTTTAGACTTGCTTTCATAAGTTTGAGGTGATCTTCTCAAACCGAGCTCAGCATTTTTTTTTGTACACATGTCCTCGCCTAAGAAGAGGGATTTGCAAGGGAAAAAATCTTAGTGGCTCAGATTGAATCTGATATCTTTGAATCCAACTTTTTGGGTTTGAGGGGGAATACAAATTGGGACACCTTTTTTCCCCAATTTACCTAATATAGTGTTTACTACTCTTTTATATTTGCTAAAAGGCCCTTGGCGATTTATTTATTTCTAGGACATTGTTGAAAGGCGTTTGGTGCTCTACATTTGGGGCAACCTTTATTGTTTCAACTTCCACCAACATGTTTAACAAAATTTTGAAAATGAACATGGTTAAAGGGCACTTGGTGTTCTATACCTTGGGCGTCCTTTGTTGCTTCAACTTCTAACAAAATTCTAGAAGGTTCTAGAAAAGGGTGCACTAAGGGAAGTCCTCCCACTTAGCAGTGTATATATATATTACATAATTAAATATTTTTTCATGTAAATATAGACTTTGTACAACTTTGGGCATTGATAATTTCTCAATATTTTGCATATATTTTAACCAATTTTTTTAATGTTTTCTAATTTGGACATATCTCTTCATATTTTGCAAATCAAAACAATTTACAAACCATTAAAAATGGACTTTTGGATAACTCATCTCTAGTTACATTATGTGGCATTTATGTTTGTTTTTATGGGTGTTAATACTCTGCCCATGTTATGGTGTTTTGCTTTATGTTCTTGTAAATGACAATTATGTTATGTATATTTTGGTGGCATTTAGGGGCAATTTGTACTATGTTCCATGTCTTCACCCCTAAAGGACCAAGCCCTTTTTTCAATAATAGTCACTAAAAACTGCCACTTCTAGGGGAGTCAATAAAAGTGTAGGATTTTTTTTTTTTTTTGAGAATCCAACCATAAGATCTTGCCTAGGACTACGAGGGGTGGTTGTGGGAAAAAATGAGCTCATTTTAGTTGAAGACAAGTGAGGTATTGACACTCAAACCATTTTTATTTTTATTTTTTGTTCCTTCATGCCCAAAACTTTCATAGGCCTTTGACCTCTCATATAGTGAGAAAATTGCTTTACACAAAGTTAAGGTTTAATCCCTAAGTGTAAAAGACCATGTTGAGTATGTGTGAGAGAGTTTTCAAATGAATTGGAGAAATACAACGCACTATATAAAATATTTCCTTATGTGAATTGTGAAATTGCTAAATGAATTTGATAATTAAACCTGACGTACAGTAGATGGTCACTGCTTGTATGCAACTCAAGTACTAAAAGTCGCAATTTTGCTTCAAGTGGAGCATGTAATTCGCTATTGGAAAACATATTGTTGAGAGCTTTTTAAGGATTTTTTATGCATCTAATGAATATCAATGCATTTTAGATTTCATTGAAAACAAAGGTAAATCCTACTCCTTCCATTACTTCGATTTTGCTTCTCATGGAAGAAAAGATAAGCAAATTATTTGCTTGCTATTGTGGAAACATACTTCACCAGATCCCAAAAAAGGCCTTAGACCTTTGCCAAAGTATGCTTTTGAAAAGGGTAGAATGTGGAGAGCTTGTCCTAGGGCTATACTGAGATTCAAATCAATATGTATGAGTGTTCCTGAATGTAGCTAAGTTTTGCAAAATTTTGACTTAAAAAAGTCTACGCATGAATTGCAAATATCATAATGTTGAAATTGAGTTTTTTTAGCACATATGGCAGTGGTTTTAGCCACTAACGCTAATCAGAAAATTTAATTTTAGCACTAGTGCTATGCAGAAGTCAGTAAAAGCGAGGTAAGCTTATGTCAATACAAAAGCCCTATCTACGTCATTTCTTCTTTACTTTGCTGGTGAAAGAAAGCCGGTAGAAACAGAAATCCTGTAAACAATAAAGGTTAGTCATACCTTCTTTGAGAGTGAATGAAACTTTCATAAAGAATGAGAATTATGTAGTGTGGAAATAGGAGTCAACGGGAGCACTTCTTTGTGACAAAGGTGTGGCTCTCTCTTGTGGGTTGTAGAGAATGGAGAATGATTGTACTTAGAAAATGGTGATGCGGAAAGAAAGCAAATTGTATTCACACACTCAACCAAAGACTCCAATTGATGTAGAGTGAAAGCAAGAAGAGCAAGATGGAAAATAAAAATGCACAAGTAAAACTTCACCTGTTAAAATTTCTTCAATCCCATTCTTCTTGTCAAGAAATGAAGAAAAAAACTTTTCAATCCCTAAAGAATGAAGCCTCTATTTGCAAATCAAGGAGAGAGACTAGAGGTAGTCATACCTTCTTCAAGATTGAAATTTTTGTGAAGAATGAGAAGTTTATGAGTGAAAATAACAGGCAATGGAAGCGCTTTTTCATGAAGAAAGTGTGACTCTCCTTTTGTGGGTGATGAAGAATGGAAAATGAAGAATGGAGAATATTGAAAGTAGGAGTGATTGCTAAAAACAAAAATGTCATGAGCTAAAAACAAAAAAAAAACAACAATAGATAGGAATTAGCGGGATGAAAAGAAGATAAGCATTGCAAAAACTTTGCGTGCAAAGATTTCTTCACCCCATTCTTCTCCTCCAAAGGCAAAGAAGAAATCTTCTCAAATCTTGATAGAACATGGTTTCCAAAAATCAAAGAGGGATTGCCACAAACCCATTCTATGAAAATTAAGAATGAGGTGAAGAAGATGTAATTAAGGTAAGCGGTCCATAAACCGACCATGTTGAAAATGCATCTCCTATCTAAGAATGAATGACATGTTCTTTGAAATATATATAATTGCCATTGACAAGCATTAGAAAAAGTATGAACCCTCCACAAGGCCCTTAAGAATGGTCTCTCTAACATTTATTGGGCCTAGAGTGGGTACATTAAAAGCGTGTGTGAAGTGTCTCTACCTTGTATGACGTACATCACTAAAACTATGAACAGAAAATGGCAATCTAGTACCATGTCACAATTTCTTAATTATTCTCCTACTATTGTACACAATCATAACTAATGTTACCCTCACAAGTATTAGGTTAAAGGTTTTAATATAGAGAAAAAGGACCATGGTAATATGTACATATTATTGTGATGCCCAATGAAAATTGGGCATGTAAAGTGAGCCATGATTGTACTCAAAGGCATAGTAGGGTGTAAGGAATTTATTTTGTCCCAAAGTACAAATTAAAACAGTTAAGGAGACCCCTTGAAAGGGGTTCTTAGGGGCCTTGTAGAGGGCTCATATTTTCTCTAATGGTAAGTTTGTTTAGAGAGATGTTTATGGACCTTCTATGGATGATGCCATTTTGTGAGCATAAAATGGTGAGCCTATGAGCGGTGAGCCAAGATTTTGTGAGAGTGAACTGATTTCAAGCTCAAAATCAATGGAAAAAAAAATAAACATCAAGTTTTGCAAGAGATAAAAGTTTTAAAAGTACACAATTAAAAGACCCCTATGTACACAATTTTTGATAAAATTTAATATTTTGACAAAAAAGCTAGGCTCATGACTTAGGGCTCACAAATCCCGGCTGCTTAGCATTCCCCCCTAATCTTCCTTTCTTCATACAATTCCACAAGAAATGCAACTCCGAAATCTGCAAAGAACCATGCCAGTAATGACGAACAGCAGATCTTCAGAGTGTGTGCAGCAAAATTAGAAAGGGAGGAGATTCAGTAAGTAAAGCTTTCTAAGCTTACTGCTTTCTGAAAAAGCTACGTCGCAGTGTTCATGATTCCTAGCTTTTCCAAGTTGCAAATCCATCCGTGGTTTCTTACTTCGTAGCATTGCGCACTAAGGTAACCTACCCATACCTGAGCTGTCTCTAATGTTGCAGTCGACGTTTGGGGTGTTTTCCACATACTCTTGGATCTAAAGTGGAGTAATGAATGTCACTTTCACAAGCAAATCTTGTCATATGTCAGTTTAGGAGTTAGATTGGGAGGATTGGGATTGGGACCATCAAGTAAATGTTTAGGAACACATACAAGCAGTTTTAAAGGTACTTTAGAGTTGCTAATAGGGACCCTAAGAGCTACAACTTTGCCCTTTAATACAAAGTAATCTATAATACTTTTTTTCTACAAAAATTACGTTCCATTATAGCTTGTTGCAAGACTAACCTTGCAAATTTTTTCCCTGAATTTTCCAAGACCTCGAAGTACCCCAAACCCTTAAACGCTTGTGTATGGGTAAGGTTACTTTACTTTAAGGTAGAAGGCTCAAAAATTCAGCCTAGGCATTTTGAACCACCATATAGAATGTAGTGAAATGGACATGAGGTGGTTCTTAAATTGGCCTCTTATAGTCATTGAATGCATGGAAGAAAAGTTTTTTCAATTGCAAAGAGCCAATCATTCTCCTTGCTTCCCCAAATCTCTTCACAACTTCCAAGTGAACGGTTCTTGGAAGGTCTAGGGTCATAAAGAGGGACCTATGATATGTGCACTTTCAAAATTCAGAAGTAATTCAAAAATGCTTCAAAATATATGAAACGATTTCTATTACATTTCACATCTATATCTCTCTGTCTAAAGAGTGAACTAAAAATCCTCCCATCCACGGAAAACCATGAAAAAGGGGATGAGCCCTTAGATGGTCGGTTTTTGAGCCTCCTACTTTAGTCCTAACTTTGCAAAATTCTGCACTTGTTGAATCCGCTAAGTTAGCCGCCTCCATAAGCGTGAGTTTAAGCACTTTAGCATGGTTAGGGTAGTTGAACAAGGGCAAAAATTATATTATTAGATTGGAAACAGAGAACAAAAAATATTAGTTTAGTTTGGGAAGTTATCCACATAGTCATGCGTGCGTGGGTATTTTCCAAAATGCTAAATCATTAAAATTGTAAGAACCATGTGTAAGAGATGCTAAAAACAAGGCTTGTTGATTCTTAAATAGTAAGATGGGTACCCATAACTGTCATAGTAATCACCCACAACCATCACTTTGTCACCCATAACCATCACTTAATTCACTCATAAACATTTATTTTGATTATGGTGTCACTGATGCCCAGGGGACGGTCACGCTGATGGGTGCGATTACCTTACCTTCGCTTGCGGAGTTCCTTTTCGTTGTAGTGAATTAGGGGAAGCCCGACCTCCCGAAAAGGGCAAAGGTAAACGTGACTCAAAAGCACCGCACGCGAGTGGCGAACGAATCCCCGACTCGCGGGACGGATCAAAACTCTCACACACCACGACGAGCTTCACGACGAGCTTCACGACGAGCTCAACGACTCACGACGCAACCGATCAAGCCATTTCATTCCAGTGCAGGAGCCATTCTGCACACACGCCCTCGCCTCCCCTGGACACAACGCTGCTTTACAACTACGTAACAGATTCTTCAATGAGCAGCCAGCAGCCGAAATCGAGCTCGCTCATGTCACTGAAAACGCACGAGGGTTAAAATTTCTGCTCAATTCGTTCAGCTCATTCGCAACATGTGCACAATTTGGTCACCAGCTCATTCTGGTAGTAACTTAGTTGCCATGTTGTTTTACACGGGAGCTTCTTCCAAGATACTCTGTGCGTCTTACGGGAATCAGTAAAGCATTTGTGTTCGGGAATCAGTAGAACATTTGTGTTCGGGAATCAGCAGAGAGCATTTGTGTTCGGGAATCAGTAGAGAGCATTTGTGTTCGGGAATCAATAGAGCATTTGTGTTCGGGAATCAATAGAGCATTTGTGTTCGGGAATCAGTAGAGCATTTGTGTTGAAATAGCAACGAATTGCTGATTAGGTTTTGCCGAAAGGCACCGTTGTCTGTGACGATGCGGCCTCATCTGGCGTGTGGTAACGTCTCTGTGACGTGCTCGACGATTCCGCACTCGCTCGCAAGCTCAGTTTCGTCGTCGTCGTCGTCGTCCCATGTATCCCTACTGTCAACGCTTCGTCACAAGAGATGGGCGACGCATGTGGAGGGTAGGCACGGATTTGCGACTTTGAGTAGTAGTAGTAGTGGTAATAGGAACGTTGGAGTGCAATCGGGGCAATTGGCAGGGGATTTGAGCAAGGATGTGCGAGGAGAGCACGGTTTGGTGTCGTCCGTCGGGACACCGGCGTCGTCGCTCGTGTCACTGCAGGAGTGGTATTTCGCTGACAAGCAATTCGTGGTCATCTCTTGCTCTGCTTTCGCGGTACGCCTCTCTCGCCGGACTTCGTTCTTCTCTGTTTCTGTCTCTCTGTTTCTGTTTCTGTCTCTGTCTCTGCCTCTTCTGCTTTGTGTGTGGCATTCTAATGGGTGGCTCTGGGGTTTACAGACAGCGGGACTTATGACGCTTTTACTTGCAGCTGCTATTCCAAGCCTGATGGTACGCTTCGCATTGCCGCTTCAACCTCTTTCTGTGTGCGTTTCTAGGGTTCCGGGTTTTCTATCAAATTCGGTGGATGCCATTTAGGGTTTAGAAGGGGTCACGTCCCTGTAGTAGATGAAGTTTGTGAAAATGGTCGGCACTGTGTAATGGTATATTCCTCTGCCTTTAGTACATAAATGAGGTGATCATTCATCTGAAAATGCTTCTTCTAAGCAAGGTCCGGGATTTATCTGAAAATGCTTCTTCTAAGCAAAGTCAGGGAGATAATTGAGATTTTTCGGTTGTTTTCCTTCAATTCTCATATTGAACCGGTTCATGAAGGAACTACTTCGGTTATTTTCGGATATTTTCTCTATTTAATACTGTAATTTTTTTTTAAAGATTTTAAACCGGTTTTTCAACTAATGTTTATAAATTGCAAATGGGTTTTTCTCATTTCACTAGTGGTTGGTTCTTCCTGGACCTTGCTTCTAAGGGTGCACTAAGGTAGTATGCTTGAATTGCGACCCTTGTCAAGTAAAGTGTCCCGTAGGTTGTTAGGAATGGTAATGTAGTGGTCCTTGAATGGGTCTCTTTTGAAGTCATGATTGAAAATGAGTATTCTATTAGAAGGGCCAATCATTACTCCTTGGTTTCACCTCATTTCTTCATAAGTTATAGGGAATGGTTTATGATGGGAGACTTAGAGTCACAAATAGGTGTTTACTACTACAAAAAACTTTGAAAATTCATCAACAATTCAATAATGCTTCAAAAAATATGAAAAAAAATGTTTCACATTTAGCATCTATTTCTCTATATCTGAAAATTAGATAAAAAATCTTCTGGTCTTGAAGAGCCCATGAAAATTTAGACCAGCTTTTAAAGTGACTGTTTTATATTATACTACCTTAGCCTTGATCATATTGTGGAATGTTTTCCATACCGCTGCACCTGCATGGAGTGTTGCCACCCATGCAGTATGGTTTCACCATTGAAAACCTAATTTGAGTATATCTTACTACATCGTGCTGTCCATATGTTCCATAGCATGGAACTCCTTAGTAAATCTCACTGTTGCTGTTCGTACACATAGTCTACTGCTGGTCCAGTGCAGTTTACCACTTTACCTGGAAGTTCAATTTTTTTGTTCTCTGCCAACAAAAGAAAATGTGAAAGATTGTTATCGAGCTTAGTATTTCACGTACTGATAGGCAATTAAGAAAGCCGCGGAATCGCTGGAGAAGCTGGCAGACACCGCCAGGGAGGAGCTGCCTGGCACCATGGCGGCCATCAGGTTATCTGGCATGGAGATCAGCGACCTCACAATGGAACTCAACGATTTAGGGTTTGTTACTTTTTCTGAATCCCAAACTTTCGCCATTTCTAGAAAAAACTCAACTAATGGCCAAAAAGCCCAAATTATTATAAGTTTACTTCATGTTTTTTGTACCAGTTTTGAGAGTAGATCATATGAAAACTTTTAAATTTTTAAAAAGTTTTAGTCAAAATGTTTTTACCTATATGCAGTTTTTTCTTCACTAGTTTTGGTGATGTATTATTTGTTTCCTTGTGAATTCTATTTTACACAAATTGGTCATTTTTGAAACTTTGAATCCTTGGTCCTTTAGAAACTAATTTACCGACAGTAAATGTGTTGGACAAAAGACACTCACACGTACCACATAGCGAACTGACTAAAATTTGGATAAAGAGTTGGAAACTTGTAAGCATGGGACTTGGCATGGGCTTTTTGTTTTTTAGAGCAGGATGGTCATGGTTGGTGAGAATTGTATGTCTTAATCTGATTTTATAATCCCATTGATTTTTCAGGCAAGAGATATCCAGGGGGGTCAGAAGCTCCGCCCGTGCTCTTAACGCTGCTGAGTCTGGAATGCGGCAAGTAGGCGGTCTTGCTTCTAATGGTGAGTACCTTCCAGCACGTCTTTTATGACACCTAAGAAAATCAGTTTCTTGGAGAAGCTCAATGCCAGGGCTTGCAACATCCATATGGTGGAGATCAGCAGTTTTGTATTATGTGTATTATGTTACATTTTAGCCCCTTCAACAAACCAAGTTTTATCTCGTTCGTGTGTTTCTTCAGAAATTTAAGTAAAAAGAGAGGAAAACTGTGTGGTTTTAGTAGAAGTAATATAAGACTGTTTCATGAACTTTGTAGACAACATCATATTGAGAACCTTTGTCATAAGAAAAAAAGTTTTTTTTTGCTCTTTTTTTGGGAAAATTTGATGGATACCCCTGAAATTTGCGATATTTGTACAGATGTCCCTAGTTTTTCAGAAATTGCACAAATACCCTTGACATACTTTCATACTTGCGGAAATGTCCATCTCTGCATACCACCTACTTTTAGGCAGGACTTGTGCTGTGATGTGAATACCCTTTCAATTTCCTAGTAAAACATCTTTTTTGTAAGATTGAATAAAGAGCATTAGTTATGTCTCAAGAAGGAAAGTTTTTCCACCAAGAAATTGAAAGGCTGATCACATCACAGCACAACTCTTGCCCAAAAGTAGGTGGCATTCACCTTTGATAACTTCTGGAGAAGGACATTTCCACAATCATGAAAGTATGTCAAGGGTATTTGTGCAATTTCTGAAAAACTAAGGGCATCTGTACAAGTATTGCAAATTTTAGAGGCATCCATCAACTTTCCCTTTTTCTTGCACTTTCTTTTTAGGGGAAATTACAAATAGGGGCATGAAAATGAAAAATATCACAAATAGAGGCATAGTTTCAAAACAATTACAAATAGGGGTGCAATCAAAATGATTTGTAAATTTTTGTAATTTTTTTTGGTTTGGACATTGGTTGATTTAGATTTATCACATAAAATGTTAGCTAACTTCCAAAAATCTTAAAGGTCTTTCCAAAAATTGCCATCCCCTTTACTAAAATTTCTTTATTTAGGCTTGATTTGGAGAGGCCTTTCAGTTTTTTGGAAGTTAGCTAACATTTAATGTGATATATCTAAATCAACCAATGTCCAAACCAAAAAAATTTACAAAAATTTACAAATCATTTTGAAATTGTGCCCCTATTTGTATTTTGTTTTGAAAATGTGCCTCTATCTGTAATATTTTTCATTTTCATGCCCCTATTTGTAATTTCCCCTTCTTTTTATATTTGTTTGATGATTTGACATGTACTGTCCAAGGGCGCTCACAAACAACAAACACTTCCGTGCTTGGTGGCTCAGTGCGGCAGAAGCAAGAAGCGGAGGTTCCAACGCAAGCAACAGAGACGCTGGTGGTGCGCACCGCGAAGCGAGTGCAGGACGGGCTGGTGCAAACGCAGGCTATGGTCGGCAACATGCAACTCCTCTCTCGTGTCACCACCTTTCTTGGGGCTCTGCAACAACAAATGCGCACGCCCATGCTGGTCAGTCCTTTCCAGAAAAAAAGCCACGGATCGTAAACAAACAAACAAGCACACTTTGCCAGATAGCTCTCTCTCTTTTGAACCCTTAAACGACCATAGGGCATAGTATATACGCTGTCGTATAATTGGCATTTGCTAATTTCAGTTTGGGATCTTGCATAGCTCACTAGAACTGCATTGATCAAGAAAAATACCTTGTATTGTATTGGTCACAGCGGCACACTTAGACGTTGTTGAAGGGTTAAGGGAGGACTCCCTCCACCAAGCTTGAAGGTTCTCCCTCTTGTATAGCTCTGAATCATCACAGTGGTAGCGTCGTCCCTTCCTTGAGTGCCCTTGTTTCCACCTGCAAATCACGTCAAGGCTGTTGCTGTGTGGGGGGAACTGGTCTCTACCACCACTCCAGAGGTGAGAGAGAGATACTTCTGTGCAGATTTGTACATTTGTGCTTTTGAAACGCCGGACTTTTGTAAAGGAAGTTGGAGTTTGTCCATGGCGATTTGCTGATACTGGAACAAGAGTATTGTTGTATTTAATTTTTATATTGAATCACTTTGTAGTACTTTCACATGCTATTAGTGTATTGCTTGTCAAAGTTATTGAGGTGTGACTTTGTGTTTGAAATAAGGGTGCGTATCAGAAGATCATGAGAATACGGAAATCTATGTATTGTGAGATTGGTGTTTGTTTTCATTTTGTTCTTTTTTTGTGGAAGTATATCAATTTGAGTGTGGAGGTGGGGTATTAAAGTTGTGGTGAGGTTACATACCATATTTAACTTGGATAATTGTATTTATCGTGTGAGTGTAAAATGTTTTAGAAAGCATTTGGCTATTTAAAAGTAAGGAAAATTTGATAATGTTGAAGTTTGCAATATTTAGGTACCCCTAGTAAAGCAACTTTCATAGGAGCAAGCACAAGGGTTTGCAATGCTTGTGTGGGATGTGTTGTGACCAATATTGAAGCAAGTGTGTAACAAAATAAGAAAGAAGCAGCATATGCACAAAGGGAGAGAGAAATGGCATGCACAACATAACAAATGCTTGAAAATCATGATTTGAGGACTTTTGTGCAATGTTTAGTTAATCAAGGGCATATGTACAAATCTTTAGGGGTATCCATAATTTTTTCCTTAACTCTACATTAAGTAGGTACGTTAGAGATCACTTGCTATAAATAAGATTCTTTTGCTCATTGTGATTTGTTTTGAGTAGATATTTTTTACAACAAGAAAACTGTTTATACAAATTGCAGTTTGCTTCTTTGTTCTTGCCATATGAAACCTCCAACTATATAATGTTATGAATGGCTTGGTGATAATATGGTTGTACTATTTACCCTTCTTTGCAACAATTACATGTACAGTCGGGTACAACAAACATACAAATTGCCTTTTTGAGATTGTTTGTTTTTTTTGGTGAAATGTCAAGTATAATTGATATGTTTTTTTCAGAAAAATTACTATGGCATCCTTACATAATCTCAATTCAGCATGCCATATATCAGTTTCAAAAATGAAAAACTTTATTTGTGGTGAAGTTTTGAAGTGATTTTTTTGGTTTTACATAATATTTTATTAAAATTTATTGGTGATGAGTTTTTGAGATTTGATTTCATGGGTACAAAGGAAACATCCATATGCACATCTTCCATGCTAAAAAATACCCCTTTAAGTAACAAAAATTTGATAAATAAAAGATTCAATGAAACTTGAGAATTGAGATAGGCCCAAATTTTGTAATTTTTAATTTTATTTTATGAAAATCAAATTTTGTTGTTTGACTCAAATATTGTGACTAAGTTTGTATTTTCAATCATGGCATCTTGACTACTTGATGAAAAGCTAGTTAAAAATGAAAGATATGTATTTTACAAAATTTGGGCCTATCACAAGTTTCATTGAATCTTTTATTGATCAAATTTTTGTTACTTAAAGGGGTATTTTTTAGCATGGAAGATGTGCATATGGATGTTTCCTTTGTACCCATGAAATCAAATCTCAAAAACTCATCACCAATAAATTTTAATAAAATATCATGTAAAACCAAAAAAATCACTTCAAAACTTCACCACAAATAAAGTTTTCATTTTTGAAATTGATATATGGCATGCTGAATTGAGACTATGTAAGGATGCCATAGTAATTCTTCTGAAAAAAACGCATCAATTATACTTGACATTTCACCAAAAAAAACAAACAACCTCAAAAAGGAAATTCGTATGTTTGTTGTACCCGACTGTACATTGTATCTTCTGTTGAAAGCCAATTACATTGTAATTGAAATTGAATTTCTGTAAGTGGTTGTTAATTTGAAATTCTACCAAACAAAAAAACAAACCATGACAATTTTTTGCATCACCAATTCACTTTGTGGCACAACTTGTTATGTAGGCCTAAAAGACATGATTTAAAATCAAGTTTACAATAATATTAGTAGTTTGATAAAAAATCAAAAACCTACAAAGAGGATCATTCACATTCCTCTATACTGGAGGGAATGTCACATAATGATCTTATCTTCTAGGTTCTTTTACCAAAAAATAGATATGTAAGGACCTAAAATGATATTCCAATTAACTATATAATGTTTCCAACTCAAGTGATATGATTAGTTCACATAATTTGAATTAGAAGGTGCCTAGCAATACGATTTATTTAACTCAACTATTTCTAAGGTACGTGCCATGGTTAAGGCATGTCCATTTTTGGGGAAAAATGGTTAGTGGAGTCCAACAAGTATACAACACCTTGTTATGTCATTATAAGAATTTTGCATAATGTAGAATATAATTGGTAATTGTGTAGTCTTGCATCATTGAAGCTGAATTCTTGTGCAATCCCAATCAAGCATACCAAATTTTAGTTCCTAAAATTTAAAACTCCATTTTTGGTGAATTATTTTGTATGAAATTCATGGTTTTACATGACATTTGATTAAAAAATATTAACAAATTTTTTGAGATTTGATTGCATGGAAATGTAGGAAATAATCCATACGCAGATATTCCACATCAAAAAAATCCCACTAAGTAACAAAAATATGGTCTATGAAGATTTTAGTGTAAGGTGTGATATGACCAAATTTTGCAAAATAGATTTTTTTTACTTTTTTAACTAACTTTTAGCAAAGTAGGTATATTGCTATGCTCAAAGGTAGAAACTTGGTCACAACATATGTATTAAATATCAAAATCTAATTTTCTTATCTTTTGGAAGAAATTTTTTAATATAAAGTGACATTGCTTGAGCTTCTAAATTTCTATAGTTTACATTGGCTGAAATTTTGCTCTCCATGACTTCTTGCCTCTAATGTAAAGGAGGTTTAAGTCTTCTATATCACTCCCATTTTTATTTGGTAAAATGCTATATACGTAGATATGCATGTGTATTTTATTGGATGATTGTTAGGGTAACAAGGTGTTACAAATAGGTATTAATTTTGCCAAAAAAATCATAATCTTCTATGATGCTTGCACACAATCAATTATGTAGATTTAAGGTGTCTTTATACAAGTAATTGATGGACCTTAAAGCTACTCCTTGGATACGTCATATGTGAAATTTTCAACGAAAAAAGATGAAACGTCCACTTCTAGTGAGCTGCCCAAAGTCCATTTCGTCTCCCAAAGAGACAAGTGGGCTTTTAGGGGTTAACCGGCTGATTTGGCAAAATAATTGGTTTGATTCCAAAGTTGGAGGTTGTAAATCTAGAGCAAACTTTAAAGATCATCAATCGGTGAAAGACAAAAACTATTGGAAACCTGTCTAGTTATGTGAAGGGGTGGATTTTGGATCTTTGCTTGCCCATTCCCTAAAATATTGGCTATATGATGTGCCTTTATACAAGTAATTATCCTGTCATAGTACCAGGTATCAAACTACATTGAAAATGGGACATATTTTGTCTCCTTGAATGGTGATGGGCTCATCTCTCAATGCCTAGGGTGTCTCCAAATACACTAAAAAGTGCCAATCAATTTACCCTTCAACGCCTACTGTATCTCCAAACACAGTAAAAAGAGGCTGAATTTTTGCCCCTAGGCTTTGAGGCGTTAGTAGAATGACAAGCACAATATCAGCAGGAAGTGGAGATCTCTATATCATTTAATATGAGACTTAGAGCACGTGTAGATTTTGCCCGCACAAGAGCACTTGGAGAATTGACTGTCATTTTAACAAGAAAGTTGGACACCTGAACCAAAGCACACACACAGAAACAAATTAAAAGAAATCATACAAGGAGAAACTACAAAAATCTTATAAAAAGTGCTATCTTTGTATGCAAGTGGTAGATTTTAAAATTCCTTGTATTAAGTGAGTGCAACTTGAACTAGAGGTAGGGTATGCACTTAGGAGTGTTATTTATTGATAGAGGTCAATTTTTTAGGAAACCATCTCATTGAATACATTAACCCCTAAAGTATATTGCTTACCAAAAGTGTTGGTTGTATTCATACAAGGACCGTTTAGTGCTTGAAAAAATGACTTTATGACAAATGTCAAAAATTCCCCAAAAAATCTTAGTTGATTGGTAGTATGTTTATGACTTAGATTAGAATTAACAACTCCAACTGGATTCATGTGCTACCCAAATACCCATCCGTATGCAATACAGAAGAGTGTACACAATGCAATAATATCTTTTAGAGGTTAATAAAGGTAGGCAATGTAGGAATCTGTCTACTAGAACAGGAATTGAATACAACTAAGACCAAATGTAGGATTTTGTACAAAACACAAGTTGAATAAAGCTTAGTTTGGAGGTAGGATATGCACTTAGATATGTTTTTCATTCATAGAAGTTGACATTGTAGAAATCAGTTTGATTGAATACAATTAGGTCTAGACAAACAATAAGACATGCATTGTGACAAGGTATTCATTAATAGGGAGGCTGACCATAATACATTAATACATTACACATATACTTTGTTGGGACCAGTGTTTAGGAAGGTTTTGAGCTTCCTTGGTAAGAATCCTATTTTTTATTCATTGTTAAATCAATTTTCTTCTAGAGCTTGCACTACAAACATTAAATTTACGTGGCTTATATTTAGCTTGTTCAAATTTCAACTTGGCAACTGTTTTGACATTTCATTTGGTTTACTTTTTTCTTTTTCTTTTATATCTCCCCGCTCATTGTTTGGGACCAAAGAAGTTGCTATTCATTTATGGAGGTTACTCGCTTGCGGAATATGAGTAGACATCGAGATTTACAATATGGAAAGTAAAAGAATTGCCAGGCATGTAAAGCTGACCTGTGGCAGGTACATTGCTAGACTTTTTTTCTCTTTAGCTTGAGATAAAAGGCAGCCAGCAAAATAGGCAGAATTGGCTTGGATTACAGGCCAAGGGCTGTCAAATGCCTGCAACCCTCCCAAAAAATGTCATTAGCCAATTTCTGGCTGAGGGAGATTTTTGAGCTTCACCAGCTAGTACTTAATATCCAGCATTTTTTCATTTTCAACCAGTTTATCAAAAGCCTGCTCAAGATATTGCCTATAGTTACACCTTTAAAAAAAAATATGGGCTGATTTTCATCCCAGAGTCCTTCATATTATTTTGCATTGTTGATTGGATGCCAATCTACTAATTGCCAACTCTCCCGTACAATACCCTCCTTCATGTTCTTCAGTTCTTTAAAACGCAACTAGTCACTATTTCAACTTTGTCAAACAATAACAAGCCCCATAGCCCTGCTAGTATTATTCCATTAATATGGTTTGTAGATACTGGGCTTGAGATTGCTAGCAGACAACCTCATGGGATTTATGGATTTTAAAATGTTCAATTGTTGTTCTTCACCACTGGTTGAAGTGGTTGCTATCTAACTGAATTTCAAAGAAATCGAGAACTTGTTGGAGGGTACTATTCATTGGCAACAAATATTGGAATCTCATAGATACAAGCTACAAGCGTTGAAACAAAGGTAGCTAGTGTGGAGATTTAGTAGCAATGGTTTGAATCTTCACAAGTGAATTTGGTTTAAGACATGACCTCTACAAGTTACCACAACTCAGTAACCCCATATTCAGTTAAATTGGGATAGTATGTTAGTCTATTCACAATTTGGGATCATTGGAAAATCAAAATTGAATTTAACACATACTATAGTTTGTAGAGTCATGCATGATTTTTTGCAAATATCTGTGTAAATTTATAGGTTAATTCTTCATTTTATTGAGTTGTAAAAACCCCAAAACAATGAAGGTCACGATGATAAGTTTGGAAACTTGACATGAATATTAATAGTTTGGGACTTAGGAATTTTTTCCCATGATGATTTAAAGGATGTTTCCAGCTTACCTGAATTGCACAAGCCACGTAAATATCCACTTTGTCTCCAAATTGAAGCATTAGATGGTTCACAAATTCCTTAACAAAATCGTCATACTCAAGGCTGCAAGATTCACATGCTTACGAATATGTCAATTGAAACAACCCCTCTGCAACACGTGTCACTTGAATGGGACCTTGGAGAACCTTACTCAGAGGCAGTTCACTATATGTACGTCTCACATCCCACTTAAATCTGAGAATTGATGGGTGTAGAGCCAAAAGTTGGGATTTTGTGTTTCACACTACATCCCAAGTCCCATACAACAATTCATTGCATTTTACTCACATGTCAACACCTTTTCGAAGTTTCGGCACCAAAGAACGTGGGACTTCACTGAAGATTTGAGTCAATCATTTTGTTAAATCCAACTTTCAGCCCAGATTCCACCAATACTTATGTATATAATATTCATGGCTTTATTTAGTATATTTTTTTATCCTTAATAACCCAACAAAGTTGAGGCCTCAAATTAAGGTGACCTTGCAAAGATGGGACATGGGAGGAAACATGTGAACAAACAGAATTATGTTCTTGTTGCTAATTTTCATATTCAACAAATTGGGACAATATTTACAATTTATGATTATAAGCAAGTTGAAGTTGAATGCAAAATACTGATTACATGAATTCTAAAGGAGACATTGTGCTTGGTCTCTCGAGAATATGTAAATTTGTAGGTTGGATGACGCATTTTATTGTAGTGTAAAACATTAACACTGTGTAGCTAGGCATAACTTAATGTTAAAGTTGCTTTTTACATTTGGGACTTGCTGTTTTTTCCTAATTTTTTTGAATACGGTGTCGTTAAGTAAATTCAAAAGGACCATGTGTTCAACAAAACCCCATGAGTGGTGTTCTAATCCAAATCGGATGCATGATTGTATCGTTGGAAGGCTCTTACGAATACCTTTTTAATGGTATATCCCACGCCCTAGTTGGAACTTGATTTTACTTTTTTTGCATTAGAGATGCAGCATTTTTACATTTTTGATGTTAGAGGCTTAGCATGTTGTATAATATAGGTGGCCTTCTACTAAACAAACAAATTCATTTACCAAATTTTTCCAAGTTTCCAATCAACACAAATTCCTCAAAACATAAACTTCATCCTTAAATCAGGCTGGTGCTCATTTTCTTTTGCCAATTTACCAAAATCAACCACAATGGAAGTTCGTCCATAGTTGTGATGATTTTTTTTAAATTTCACCCAAGACAATGTATGTTCTTAAAAGATAATTTTAAGGCTACTACACAAGCACTAATATACAATAGTGAATGACATATGTGGACCTTATTTTAACACCATAATTTTACTTAGCTACTAGACGAGTTATTTCAATTACTGCACCTCACACTAATAACACTAACTTGCACTACTTCAAGCAAGGTTCACATATAAAATAGTCAACAATGATTCAAGAGTTAATTCAATACACTTCGGATTGTAGTATTTAAACACTATCTCAAATGGCGTGACTTAAGGGGTCAAATTTTTGAGGAGGTTTAGCAGGAATTTATCTTAGCCAGATTATTTGCAAAGATGCAACAGTATAGAGGTTGTGCCACCAAGTCTCTAATCTCTACACGAGATTGAGCAAAAGACGGTGGCTAAAATCCTATATTGGAGAACAAGACAAAAGGTATGCCATATTTTCACACTCATTGGACAGAATCCACTTAAATTAGTGTAAAAGGGTTTCATCATACCTATTAAGGATCTTGCACTAATTGAAATTACTTGTGAGTTGTACTTATATTTAAATTTTCAAAGGGTAGAAACCGTTAAATCCAAGGTGCTCATGTACAGTACAGTACCTGCGACCAAAGTCAAAGGTACGCAAATTGGCCAGTGCTCTGATGTCTTGAGCATGTAACAACGGTGATATGCTCTTCAAGGCGTTCTGAAGAGATGGATGAAGCCCATTGTTAGAATATAACAGATGATTCAAAGTGCTAATGAAAAGATGATTCAAAGTGCTATGAAAAAGAATGACGCTTCAACAAGGGTGGTTCACAGTCCAAGGTTTTTTCTTTTTCTTTTCTTGGTCAGAGTAGAGTGACCCACACCCCAGAACGTACTCAGGTAAGGAAATTTTGGGTAAAATTGGAAAGAATGAATGATGTGTGTAAGTTCATCCAAAATTTACTAATATAAGTTACTTTCATTCAATACTTGGCAAACTAATTTTTTGCTCAAGGAGGGATCTAGCAATTTCGTCCATTTTTTCACCTGGATTTCTTAGTGTAATGGTAGCTAGAGGCAATTTAAGATAAGATTTAGGCAAAAATTGTCAAAACAAAGAACCCTAGTTCACACTATGTCCCATGTCCCAACTATAGAAGTCTAATTTAAATTTAAAGACAAGTTTCCGATGTTGTGAGTTATAAAGGGCAAAAAGAAACATCGACTAAAGTTTTGAATATTTTAAGTGATTAAATTGGTGAGACCTAGGTTCAAAGTTGGGCGTCTATTGTTGCTAAACCAAACTCTTGAGTAAGGTCCCCCTCCTTGGTGCCGAATCTTCCAAACAGTGCTACCATGTTAGCATTTCTATGACGTCGGAAATGGGACATGTTTTGAATTGCTAAGTCAGAAAGAAATGGAAAAGGAAAAAACTCACCTTACAGGCCAATGAAACTGAAGGTGCTTCGTCATTGACATGGAACACCAAGCGTGGCAGGATTTTGTGAATCTGAAAAAAGAAGAGACGCAGTTCCAAGCCATGGATCAGCACTTTCAGAACCTACACTAACTAAATAGTGAAATCAGGTTGCCCCATACTAATTTTTGACATTTTACACTACATAAATACTTAATACTTAGTGATACTTTGATTCAAGTGGGCCTGTAACAACAACAAAAACTTGGCAACAACAACAATTAACACCATATTTGTTAATTTGGGAACTATGTTTGAATTTGGGACTTTTGAAGGTTTAAGATGATCACCTTAAACCTAGCTCTAGGTTTAAGCAATGTTTTTTTGGTACATGTGCCCTCACCTGAGAGGAGAAATTTGCGAGGGAAAAAATCTTAGTGGTTTAGACTGAATCTAATACCTTTGAATCTGGTTTAAGGTAACTTTTTGGGTTTAAGGTGAAGTTCAATTTGGGAACCGTGTTTTCCCAATTTAATGAATATGGCGTTCAATGCTGCGGAAAAACAAACCAGCGACATCCAAGACATGAACCATGTGAAACCCTAATATTTATAGATTTGCAAGACACCTCCACATGACCAAGCAATGAGTCATGAGGTAACCTTCCAAAGTAAGGCAATCCAATTGTTAATGCAACTTAATTTCATTATTTAGTGAAGATGTGCTCATGAAGAATAAGAAGAAGAAATAGACAAAAGACAAATTTGTCAAATAATATCCCTTCATGTGTAATTGGACACTATTGTCATTTTCATTAAACCCTTGGACTTGAAAGGTTTTGTATAAAACACGTCCATTTAAGCTCTAAACTTCACTAAGTCCCTTAAGCTTTTGGAGGATTTATTTGAAGTGTCCTAAGTTTTATTTTGTACACATAACTGTTTGTAATACACATGACAAGGGATAATACTTGAAGAAGGTAGATGATTTGTTTAGGAAATTGGAGTTGGTACTGACCTGCTCCATGAACGTATCAAGTTGAGCTCCCGTGGTAAATTTGCTGAGAGATCCGAGTGCCTCAAAGGCTGCAGCTCGTGTACTCTCCATGAGCCGGGTCTGTTTGCATGGGTCCAAGAGTAGGTTTTGATTAGTAGGGTGCCCTGAGTATTTTAACCCTTAAACCTCGATGCGGACATTTTTTTGACCAATAGATGCCAGAAAAAACAATATGTTGGATATAAGAAAGTCATTTTTCATTCATTAAAAAAAAAAAGTGATCATGGAGATGTGGTCCACATAAGGCAAAAGATAGACTCATTGAATTTACTCATATTTTCAAGTACCCCAGATTGTGAGAAGATTTGCAACCATAATGTTAGGTCCCATGTTACCCTTCTTGCAATTTCCATGAGGACAACATGCAATTCATTCTTATGCAGCTTTTGACAATTGTAGTAAATATTATGAACACTTTGCCACGCCACTTTCTTCTCTTACGATTTGCAACTATTTACAGCCCGCTTCTGACCAGGGTGACTACCCCTTGTTTAAGGGTTAATCAAAAAGAATATCTGATTACGCATTCCTTTTAATAGTATAAAACTGGCTTTCAAGAGTTAGCCTTGCCTGCAGGAAACTTAACCGCACACAAAGATTCAGCAAGATTGGAGCCACAGCTTCAGGAGTCACGACCTGGACAACCTAGAGATCAAAGGTAACTATCAGAAGTATACCAGAAGTATACCAGTAGTATATCAGAAGTTCATCAGAAGTTCATCAGAAGTACATCGGAAGTAGAGACTTAGTTCAAAAAAATCCACGCCTCACTTAACCCCTGAACGGCCCGAACCATATGTACGGTCATATGTACAAACGTATTTGAGTTATTCTAAGGGCTTTCCAATTTTTTTTATGCACTCATCATCATACAACTCTTTAATATGTATGGTTGTAACACTTAATTTCCAGCTGATTCAAATTTATGACTATTGGTTGCGACCGTATTTGGTACCGTATCTCCAGAGCCCAAGGGCCCTTGAGGGATTAAGCACTTCCCAGAACTATACACGTGTATTTGTACATTTGGGTTTATAAATATAATATCTAAGAAACTTGAGTTTAAGTTTGGGCTTCATTATCCATTAGGTTTGTTTTAGCTATTAGAGGATTTTTGTAATGTCTTGTGTAAAGCCCTTAGAATCTAAGCATTCAATAATTCTCAAAAGAATATGACATTAGAGTTTACAAATCAACTGCAAGTGAAGGGATAGTTGCAATTGATTCCTCACCAAATTCAAAACTAAGCACATACTCTAAAAGTTGAAAAAAGGGGACAAAAGTTCTCAAAACTTGAGGTGTAAATTGAAGCTTCACCAAGTTTTTAACCCTCTATCAAGGTTAATTTCGCACCTATGAATATGTCATGTTCATCAAGCATGATTTTCCACAAATGAAACAGCCATGTTCATGACTGTTGACAAAGATTGTTTTGGCTTCAGACTACTCTTTAGAACTTGAAAGTACTTCAACTCAAGCAAATGTTGTCTTATAGATTGGTGATAAAATTGATGGTGAACTTCTAATGACTTCAAGAGCCTTATAATTGTAATTTAAGTTATTTTGTCAATTACTTTTTACTACCACTTCTCATTGTTTAATAAACCCCCAAACATTGTATTTGTGAAAATTTCACATTGGTATGTGACATTTAATTTTAAGTCCAACCAAACTTGAGGCCACAACAATGGAATATGAATGGATTAAGTTTTTCATACACAATGTACATATCCATCAATATCCATAAACAATGGAGGACATTTAATGGAGTGTGTACTTGTGAGTTTGTGATAATTCTTTATTAAACCTGCAAAGAAACCTACTTGTGACATTTCCACATGCCATGGGTCACAAGTACCATTTTCTCAAATTTTAATGCATGTTACCTCTCATTCTAATGTTACAAAACATGGGGTATGTTTTAAATTTGTTGAAAAAGTGATTAGATGGGGAAGGATCTGAGGGAGGAACTTATCTTTTTCTTTCCTTTCTTCTTTATTTTTTGACTCTATAGTAATGCTTGGATAAGGTTAACCTTTATAAGAGAAATGCTTGGATAGTGTCAAGGTCCCACTTTTTTTTAATGTTTTTGGGCCCAATTAAATGGAGTGTTTGTTTATTGTCAATGTTTGGATACAGTCAAAAAAAATTCTCGCTTAAGACATCAACCTTATCCAAACATCAATGTATCAATTAGATTACATATAGACATGGTAAAGAACAGCAACTTTTTGTATTTTCAAACTGGATATCTTTTTGCTAACGTACTGGTGATAGTCCACAGACAGCTGCATTTGCCACTTCATCTTCATGATCTTCCAACAGAGCAACGATCACATTCAAAGCTTGTGACGCATACTCAGTAACTCCTCTCTTAACCATCTGCAAGGAAATTTTACTCGCTTTCAAACTTGCGAGATATACACGTGTAGCTGCAACTTCTTGCGAAATGGGAAGTGAAGAATAAACACTCTTTTACATTTGCTTCAAATCTAGACTAATCATGCAAGCAATTCTAGCCTATGTTTGAAAAGCATCAAGAAATCTCTCATGTTGAGGAACGTAGACTTCCCAATGTGTTTTGCATATATCTCATTAGACTCTGGATTGTCCAGATTTAGTTAAATATGGCATATGATTAATTAAGCATGTAACGAGCAAAACGAGTGTAGCAAGCAGCAGGGAAGTGTGACAGACCTGAACAAGGCCCCTCACGCACAACCGTCGTACTGTAGGGGAATCATCACTCGTATGTGCACTAATAGCGTCTACAAGAGAACCCAAAAGGGCGTCCGTATGTTCACTGCATGCACATTACATGAAATTATCCCAATCATGCAATAAACTGAAATTACATTGAGCTTTGTACACAGAAAAACAAACATACAGCTTTGTGAAAGCCTGCAAACTAGTCGGTGAGTGATGAATGAAAAAACCATATCATTGAGAGATTTCAGCATATTATGGAGTTTTAGTAAACACCAGTGCTGGACCAGTCCTGAAAGTGCTGCCGCAGCAGCAGCACGCTGGCAGTCTTGAGGCATCTCCAAAGCTGGCCAAAGAAGTGTGCACATGTTGGTCACCTGCACAAAAGAAAAAAACCTGAACATGTATATCACCTTGATCTTCAAAGCGTCATGTCAGTCTAACCAGGAATTCTAGGGCAGAACTAGATATCTTTTGTCAACAGAGCTTGCGTTTGAAGGAGCTGCAGCTTTTACTTCTTCTGGCCTTTCTCGGGAGGAAAACGAAGCAATTTCTTCTATAGCCTCGGTCCAGCGCTCTCCACTCAAACGCTGCTCTCCGTCAGTGAACAAAACCTGGATCAAAATGCTGGTTGAGCTATCAACAAGGAAATAATTCTCGAGTAGACATGTACCGGTAGTAGAGAACATAGGAACACGATAAACTTGAATAATTGATTGGTACTACAGATGTTACTACAGTAATGAAATACCTGTCAATTTCTAATGGTCGGCAATGGAAATCCTTACTTACGTTTGACCCAAACAAAGTATATATAACAAGATGCCATAGAGTAAACACACACGTGCATGTAAATATATGTGTACATGTGTATGTGCACACGTATGTATATATATTGGCTGCATAATCTCAAAAGTTCATACCTTGCCCATGTCTTCATTCTCCACAGTTTTAGCAAATGCGTTTATAGTTGTGACCAAGTCCCTGGACATAACAGCAGTAAAAAGCGATTTTAAGATGGCAGGTTCACCCAAACAAGAAACGCTAGCAACTGATAGCCAGAATTCTACTTGAGAAAGAGAAATGTACGTGAGAGCTCGAGATAGTCCAAATGGCAAGCTAGTTCACGACGGGTTTCACGACCTACCTCACTGGTTGCATGCCCGTAGTGAAAGTTTCTTGTATGCTACCAATGCGCAACAGCAGGGCGAACAGCACTCTGGGATAGCACTGATTGACTGCCTGCTTTACTGATTGGTTGGCGCCCCTGTCCAGATTACCGACCGTCAATTACATTCTCTAGCACAATCGTTACGTTACTAAAGGATTCTACACTGGGAATACCTAATTCTTCAATTCTTAAGGTAAACATCTCATATCCAATCTTATATACTAAGATTTCTCAGTTCAATGGATGCATAAGAAAGAAAAGATGAATTCTTTGTTGAAATGACACCTGCCATGTACTACCTAGAGTAGAACCTGTAAGATTATAACAAATCATAACTATTGAACACCCTGTGATATGTGTTCGTGACCCTCAACTCCCTCACATTTGATGTGTTTGTTCTGCCATGAAGTTCTATGTACCTGCAAACCTCTTGGAGGGCGAGAGTTGCTGCCTGTGGCCGTCGGCTTAGACTCAGAGGCAAGGTCATGTGATCAGAAATGTTGCCTTGATCAGGATCCTCTTCTCCGGAAACATGGATATGGTCGAGTATGTTCACGACATACTCCAGAAATGGAACCGATAAATTGTCGTGATGAGCAACGGCCTGCCAAGCAGGTAAATGATATACACGTGGTGCATAAGCATTGAGTCAAACCTCTTCTCAGCATTCTAAAGAATCATTATAACTCTAGTAAGAAATGAAGCCCTGGGGAACTACCATCACCATTAGTGGTAAAAACTTTCGACCTTGACACGTCAGACATCTTTGGCACAATGAAGGCATCTAGGTAGGTGACTCGTAATGATATAGAACTCACGAGGATTGATTGCTTGACTGGCCAGTTCTTCCTCTTGCTCTCATCACTAACCCATTCGGCTTCTGCTGCAGAGATTATCTCCGAAAACACCACATTTGCCAATGAACGTTCTGCAAGGCTACACATCTGAACAGAAAACAGACCCAAAGGCATTGATGCTTTTCATCTTTCGATGCCAAATTGGTCAGCATGTTGTTGGAATAGAGAATGAAAATAGACTTACAACTGCAAGAATTTCTGGATGCCTATCAAATTGAGCTGTCGCCGCTTCAAACAAAGTCCGCGATATCCTGTCACCCAACCGCAGTTTGATAACAGTAAGAACTGATGACGTCACCTTAGAAGCCAAACACCAGAGGCATACATTTCTAAAAATTCTTACCTAGATACATCTCCGTCTCGTAGTTGGCAACCTCGGTAGTTTATTATCTGGGTAACTGCAGTAATAGCTCCGTGCGCAGATTGCAAGATCACATCACACATGGCTGTTCTGCACCCTTTCAATGCCGCAAATACCTGAACAGTTGATCCAGAGCTAAATTTGAGCGAAAACCTATAACGGGTTTCTTTTCTTTTAATTCCATAGGAAAATAGGACCTAAAGTAGATGATAATGTCCAGCAATACAATGCTTACACGTGATTGTTCAGAAAGTGGAGTCCTTTTTGAAAGTACCTCGTGAACGTTGAGAAGATTGACGATAACGTCAGTAACGTGTTGATGAAAAATGACTTCACCTTCACTTGACTCCTGCAGAAGACTTGAATCAAACACAGGTTTTGTGAGCATATTCACAATGAAAGCATTTGCTTTCCTCCGTTAATTGGCGCTCTCATAAAACCACGCAAAGCATATACCACTATACGTGCTCACTGAACTCAGTTCCAAAACTTACCCCTTTAGTGGTATCTGTGAGGTTTTGCAACGCAGATAAAGCCAAACTCAAAGCCTTACTATCCTCTGGATTCTTAGCTCCAACCGGGTCGGGAATTAGTAGAACGATAGTGCTGAGCGTTGCGATAATCTGCAGGAATCCCAAATGAGCTTCTGATCGAATCATCCAAGCTCCAACCCCACAGCCTCAAAATCTTGAAGCCGTAATCTGACCTAAGCAAAAAAAAAACGGGTGGAGACGGGAGAAAGTCTATTACCTGAGCACCTACTGTCCTGATAGCTGGAGACGTATCACTGCAGCGGGGCAAGTAAGACATGACTCTTTCTCCTAACCTCAAGACTTCCCGTGGTGGCAGCAGAGCAGGATTACCTGCACGAAAACAATTTTATTCTTACAGTTGAGTCAATCAGTGATTCTAAGCCACGTAGCAATGAAGTCAAAGCCATGTAGCCACTAATTCGGCTCCTTGCACAAATGGGGATAATGAACAACATAGGAGCTAGCCTGCTGAAGATGAAATAGGATATACCTGTTATGCCACTCTGACCTGTATCTGCAGCTGAGCGGGGGTGTTTGCAACTGCCACCGCAGTCCAGAGAACAGTTTCCAGGTGTATACAGTGCCCGAAAATGATGCAGGAGCGCCAACACTACACGAACCGCCCTCTCTCTTTCGCACTCTTCTGACGAAAAGGCATACTGATCAAGACGTTTGAGTAAAATCTGCAACTGCGTAGCTCTCCCTTTTCCGTCGTCACCACTGGGACACCAATTGAGATCATATGTATATAATTCACGAATGGTGTCAGCACATTTGTGTATTAAAATCTCAAACTACATGATTTTTAACAGATGAGAATTTAAAGAAGGCTAAAAATGATAAGAAACAATCAATGTCTTCTCATTCGGTTTTTCTAAATATACGATGTGTAGAACCAACCAACCAACCATCTTGGAAACAAGGTGCAAACATGTGCTAAAACAAGGCTGCAGAAAAATTACGATGAAGTACCTGGTGCGCAAAATCGTACACAAGAAATTGGTTAAATTGATGAACAGTGAGCCACTCACTGCAACCGAGCTTGGCAAGGTGAAGAAGCCAAACGTAGTCTAGGAAGAAAACAACGTCGTTAGTAGTGATGTCCTTCAAACTAGAGCGTGGCTTTGAGCATACCCTTGAAATAACCTCGATTTTGTTATCTCTTAGTGCAGTAAAACAGCACTCCTACAAAATCTTTCTGGTCCCCAAAGGAGTAATATAGCTTTTTTCAGAAAACACCATTCTGGCTCAGGCCAGTCCGTTATCAATGTCCTCTCAACTTCCATTAAAGACGTGATGATTTCCTTAAAATGAAAGCTAAAGTACAGAAAGAATAACCGTAGACAAGAAAAATATACCTGGAGAACAGAGTCTCGCATCGCTGGAGTCAATTTAGGATCGACAGATACCAATGTTGTGCAGGCATTCAACGCCATCTCCTGCATCTCTCTTGATATTTCAGACTGTCATTGCTGTTACACTGCCTTATGAAGGCTAAGTATTTCTCACGTACAGCGAACTTAGCTCCCTCGGCAAAAAGAGATCAGAGCATACGAGAGGTTCAAGTTCTAAGTCCTTCTAGTAGCAATACCTGTGTGTGCAGTAGCTCAAGATTCAAAACACTTTTTTCTTCTGCGTTCATCAGAGATATAACGTAGTTCAACATTACATCCCTTTTCTTTAGCGGAAAAGATGTTCCCTTTTTAGCAGCTTTGATAACCGCTTGGCCTGCCAAAAAACCCAACCAAGAGGAGGTTCACGTACATACAGCAGATCAAAACTGTACGCATCTGTACTCCAAGAGAAAAAAGTGTAAAATAAAACTTATCAGCAAAAATTCAAAGACGACCATCAGCTGTCATACCTAGAAGGTTGATAGACGATACAACAGCTTGCTTGGCTGATTGAGCTTTGACCTTCAGCAAACCCTTGAGCATATCGCTTCCCTACAAGATGTTTGGGTGATCTTAATTGTAACCTCAATTTGTCCCTGGCATCTGGGAGGCTATATCCCTATTTAAATTCCAGGTTTGATTACATTATACCTAGCCTGAGACTGGTAAGAGATTGTATTCTGAAATCTGCAAAAGGAAGAGAAAGTACGTACCACAAGCGTGTCAATCCGAGCTTCGATGCCACTTGACGGTGCATATGATGCAGCATATCCATACATCAGTGACAATGTTGCGAAAACATCGTCCCTTGCTCTAGGGCTCTGATGCTTGGCAAAACGTGATAGAAATCTACAAGCATGTTTATCCCTAATGTTGAAAAATTAGGTGTAATGTAACATACATCACATTCCCTCTGGCAGTCCCAAAGAGAACCAAAGTCGTCTTCCATTAACTAAACCCAACTGAAGAAAGATGTTAAATACCTCCGGAAACCATTCCGTTTTTGACTGTCAAGGATTCTTTGCAACTTCCCTAGCACAGCATCCAGATGAGCAAAAGCAACCTGAAACAAATAAAAGGTTTTAGTATCCGCAAGGGTCCTTAGTCCTTACCATCCATTCAACCAACCCTAAAAAAATAGACATATATAAATAGATTCAACCACCGTAAGATTCATCACATAGTTGGAAAAAACATCCTAAGATGGTAACAACGAGCTTGGTACCAGACCCATTGCCGAGGCAAGACCCTCTCTGTTCGTTTCATTTGATAGATTAGCACGTTGGTACATGAGAGCGATCATCTGTTGCACGTACACCTCATTATCAACCTTCTGTAAAACAGTTCCCATGCACCTGCTAGGACCGTGCAGATTAGTGCTTTTTTCACAATCCTCCGACATTTTCTCTCTGTACCAATATCTGTTGATTGCATCAAAACAACAACGCATGCTTGCATTCCCGTGAAGATAAGAAATCATACCTATGTAGCAGGGCAATTTGCTGATCGTCTCGATACAGATCATACTGAGCCGCCAAGGCATTTCCGAATGACATTATCCACTCCGGATCATGAACAACACTAAGTAGCTCCGCTAGCAACTGCACGCTCAGATTGTGCAAGAATCAGAATCGATATAGCTCGGCAAGAACAGGTACTACGTGTTTGGTATAATAGAAAAGTGATCAAGCTACCATTACAGTCTGCAGCAACAAAAGCGCTTAATTCAAAGAGTTTAAAGTATCAAATTTATCAAAGATTTCTCATATGCACATCGCCCCCCTTTAGAGTGTTAAACATGTTTATTGAGCATTATTACTTTGCCGCTCTTAAGAGTCTATAACACATTCACAGAGATTGTACAAATTAAGCATTAAGCGTTGCTTGACTCCCTAAAAAATATGTTTACACTTAGTATTGAAAATGGTGTTTGCAAGCTAAAACTCTTAAAATTAAATTAAATAAATCAACATAATGTAATGCCATGGAGCATTGTCAGCACAAGGATAATACAATCTAAAAAGAAACTAAATAAGAGCATGGGGAGTCCTTTTTCCTTACATGTATCATCATGTCTTCCCACGTTGTTTGTTGCCAAGAGGCAATATTGATGTCATTGGTGTAAGCCTTCATCTTAGGAATCTACAGCTTACCAAAAGCAACAAATCATCCTGATTTAGACTTTAGAGAGCACAAAGCTTTCCTATTGTACATACAAATTGGACAAAAGATGTGCCCAAAAATGCTTTTGTTTACAATAAAAGCAAGGATATTCCAAGACATAGACAATTACAAACCTGTACTTCCCAAAGGAGGACCACGGCTGTAGGAAATATTGGCCCCAAATAGTCCAAGATCTGCATCAAAAGATTGAGTTTGGTCAGATAGAGTCCCATGTTTTTAGCGAATTTTTGGAAGTTAAAATCTACTTAGTGCCACCTACATAGTGCACAGTTATCATTTTAAACACCTTTTCTCATTTTGACGTTGCATTTGACGTTGTATAATGATTTTTTTATTAGATGGAATGTTTGAGGTGTTAGGTCTAGGTCCTAAACCCTAAACCTTGTATCCTAAACCAATACTTGCCAAAACTCAATCACCCATCCTTTAAAAGAGCACATGCATTTTGGCAAATGCCATGTGGTAGCAAGTGTGATCAAAACTTTCAAATCCTTCATATAGGGCAACTTTTATGAAGTAAAATTTGTTTTTGTCCCCAACAAACAAATGAGGAGGCCGGTTAAGTAGACTAAAAGGTAGGTCAAATAGACAAATGGGGAGCTCAAGCAAATAGACTAGGATGGGCAAGTAAGTACACGGACAAGGGAGGAGGGGACAAGTAAATAGATTAGGAGGTCAAGTCAACAAATGGAAGGTCAAGTAAGCAAATTGAGATAGAGAGGTCAGGTAGATGAGAAGGTCAAATAAACAAACTGAAATGGAGAGGTTTGGGAAAGTCAAGTATATTGAGATGGGGAGGTCAATTAGGTAGAGGAAATTAATAGTTATGCGGGAAGGTTAGGTAGAGAGGCAAAAATATCTAATAAACAAATTGAGATAGGAGGGTCAAATAGATAAGGTCAAATGGACACAACCAAGTACACATGGTTAAGTAGATACGGCCAAGTAAACAAGATCAATTAGATAGGATCAAATAGACAATGTCAAGTTATAAACAGATGGGAAGGTCAAATACAAAAATATGAATAACAAGATGTAGTAAATGAGGTGTAATTGACATCTTTGGCATCTTATCAAGATATCAAACATAACAACGTAATAAACAATCTCATAATAAACAATCTCAAAATGTTGCAAACGCAAATTATGAGAGTGTCTTCTCGTACAGTCAAAACTGCAGGGGCAAGTTCTGCTTCCAATGGATATTGAAGAAGTACAAGAAGACGAGCAAGGAGTTCCTGCATTTTAAATAACCATGATTAAGCATGATGAATCTCAACTAGGCATGGTGATTCCACATTAATTATATTGAAAACCATATAACTAAACAAATAGTGCACAAACCTCTGGTTGTGGAATACTTGGAGACGTAGTGTAATCCACAGAAACCTTCTCTCCTCGTAAGATCTTATGTTTCAGTATTTCCGTTATGCACTTGCACACCTGAACAAATCAACTTGGGAACACCATTAGTGGCAAGAGAGTTATCTTATTTACAATACCAAAAACAAGCAAGACATATCTCTAGGCTATAAAACAACTACAGTTGCAAATAGTAATGCAATGAGCTCAGACATGTTCAAGATTTGATCTTACAGTGCCAAGAGCGAATGTGTACTCTTCGGGCATAAGCATCTTCAATAGAAAAGGCCACAGTACAACCTGAAAATAGCAGAAATTTCTCAGTTTCAAAATAAAAATAATGTCCTACAAAACCACGTTTAGAGGAGGATCGCAATCAGAGCCATCGGCTTGTTGTACTCATATTACATAAATTCAGAGGTTTAAGCAAACGCTACGAGGAGAGCAATACTTCTGCTGCAAGAACAGTGCCAGCCAGAAGAAGCAACCCTGTCTTGCAAACACGCTTGACATCCTGGGAGCTCACATGTCTTCCGAATTCCTTACAAAAATAGGCAAGCATATCTTCAGTATGTGAAAATCAAACTGCTTAGGATAAAACTTCAAAATGCTCAAAATCAAGCCCTTTACTTAATCGCTCCGGTTTTAGTATACAATTTACGTAATAAGATGATTCATACTTTTTCCATCAGTATGTCGGCAGGAAATACTAATGCATTTGATTTCTCAGCAGATTCACGATCACCTTCAGAGGATTTCTTCTTCGTATCTGACAATGCACACTGCTTCACTAGAAACTCGATACAGGCTTCACTGGTGTCTTTATCAAGATAACCACTTGACGCCATGCATACAACTAACTGCAACAATGCAGGTCACTATATCAGAAAAACTCTTGTCGAAGTGTTTCGGTTTCAACAACTGCATTTATGTCGTTGCATCTTAAGACGCAAAGACATAGAAATTAGTATACAGCAAGTTCAGGATTCTTTTTCATGCACTGCACCTCAGCAAGAGACTTTCTCATTTTCAAGTCTCGTTTGTGGAGAAGATACTTTACAGCTTCAGCAATTTCACCTCTTCTAAAGAACCACAGCTCTGAATGTCTGCACATACCAAGAGCGGTAAAACGATCGTCTCTTCGTTCACTTCTCAACTGGTCTTTGAAAACGTCGGAACTTCAATACGAAGGGCAACAAAATTTAAGGGCAAAAACACTCTTCAAACCTGATTATCAGGTGCTTCCACACTGATAAGGTGCCTAATTCAATCCAGTTCTCCTGAGTCCGAATTTGCTGAACATACAAGATGGTTGTTTAAGGCCCTGTATGCACCAATTGTAACCATATCCAAACTTACAGACGTAATGTACAATGTACTGAAAAGAGTTTGCTTTTCCTTTATCTTTCGGCACAAGACTGCAGAGTTAACAAGTGTCGATTTGCTTTTCCTTAAAAGCCCGGTATGAGTTAATCAAAATGACTAACTGGTAGGTTTGATGGGTTCATGTACAGTTGCACAAGGTCAAAGAAACTACAGGCAACAGCAGGAGTGTCCAGATAGAACAACGTACATGCAACAGATAGTTGAAAATTTCCGAAGGGTACACCATCCTGATTGTGACAAAGCAGCGTAGAACTTCATTGTGGTTCTGCAAAGTTGCAAAGTACCATGGCAACGCGCGGTGTGAACATATTGTTAACCCTGCATAGATCGACACCATGATTGACATCCCATAAAGATGACGGACATCCAACAAGCACCCAGGGCCCAGGTTTTGGGGCGGGCAAGGCTACTCAAGAGCCCATTCAAACATAAGTTACACTTTCAACTACAAAGTAAACCTTCTCAGCTCCTTTCCAACTAGTACAGAAGCCATGCCAGCTAATCATGGTCATCAGGCTGAACAGACTCCTAGGCCGAACAAGTAAAAGCCGTCTCCACTGTGAGATGATGACAACTGTATGCCTGGTTTAGTTCCAAATTTTATGCCTCGAACACATTCCAGCATGCGCAAGACCGCGTGATGCATGGTAGGAGGATAAAATTCTCCACCTACGATCAAACTGAATTGAGGATAATGTCATACATATGTACCTTCATTTGGGAGCTAAACGTGCTGTTGCTCCCACTCTTCACTGTCAAATAAGCTTTAGGCAGCAAAACATTCAATGCAGGGGCCAGAGCCTGCCATAAAAGCTTGTTTGTTATTATTTGAGGTATGTTGATCCAGTGCAGGGCTCCAAGTGTGTAAATAATCTGAAATAACCTTTGACAGTCTACGTGAAAAAAACAATTGTGCCTGCTGAACTATATTCTCTAATTCTGTGCAATTCCAAGTAAAACATGGCCAAAGAAGGCGACAGCAAATCAGGCTCTATTTGGTTGGAAGGTATTACGAGGAAATCAATCAATGGTGATCCACCATCATTCACAAGAATAAGAAATAGGACTGTGTGCAAACTTGACGTGGCTGGCAGAGGGTTCTCCTTCTCTTTTCTGCAACTGCTTAGTCAAAGCAAGAATTACATTAGATGTTTGACATCACTGATCGACTTTTGAACATTGTGAATAATCCGAAAAGAATACGCCAGTACCTATCTACATATGCTTGGCTACTTACACTGCCAAAATGGATGGAAGGAGTCTAGGCAACGCTGAGCTGAGGTGTGATCTGCTGACTAGACCCATCATTTTTCCTAGTGCTTCGGCAGTTTCTAGCCGAACCTGCATTCACGAAACAAGCCTCCCAATACACACGGTCCTCCTATTAGAATCAGGCAAGGTGACAATAAACAGATCAATGTGAAGCGTCAGTAATAGGAAAAACAAAAACACTACCCGAAACTTTCGTACATACGTCTGAGAATAGTTCCAACCCCACCTCATCAACTGGAGACGTAATCCAGGCGTCCAGCATAAGTTCAAATGCTTGGTATAGAAGCGCTCTGCAAAAACAACAAGCATGGGGTTGTATTGAGTAGGGTGCAATTCTTCACACAGCAAGGCGATATCACATGTGTGAGTTGTGTATATTGAAAAAAATACATTTTTCTGAATTATCCAAAATGGGTAGCTCATAACTTACTGCAAATCTCCGTCAGGTGATAAGTTTGATGCACAAACTTCGTGACAATGGTTCATGGTTTCACACCAGACCGAAAATGCTGCAAATATCCTTTGCAAGCAACATTCTTAGTCATTGTAAAGATCTTCAGAATGCAACAGACCGAATTCTTAACACCAATCTATATGAAAATGATTTCAATGAAATCAATAATTACGCCACTCCTTGAAAATGAATAAAGCAATCTATATCTAGACCTAAAAGAAAATCATCGCGTGCTTACCCTTCGCAAAAACAAGCCGCTTGTTGTCTCTAACACCACTCAGAATCGGCAGGACACGAGATAACACGTGCTTAAATCTTGGGGCAAACAGCAAACCTTTCATGGCCAATCAAGATTTCTGGTTAGAGTAGGATGCTACGCAAAGTACAGAACTAAAACTAAACAACATGTCTGGATTTATCCTCAAGATTAACTACTCTAAAGCATGTATCTAGGACCAAGCAGTGTTTTCCAAATTTCAATCGCCAATTTTAAGACTTCAAAGAATCATACAAAATATCATTACCATAGGCCGTCGCAAACTCGGCCAACGTCTGTACCAACTCAACAACAGGAACTCCGCCTCCAGCGAGTTGGTTGAATGTTTCGTCCATAAGCTGTAGGTCATTTTTCATATTCATGTTTAACTCACTAGGGCAAGAGAACAGCCTAGAGAGGGATTGGCTTTGAAAGATCTTAGCTAAGCAAAAAGCAGGGGTATTAATTCAAGACAATCATCTCAACTGTTGCAGTAATGTTTCAAAATCATAACCTTTGATACAAATAAAAAGGGCTCTCAGACATTCTTGAACCGTAAGCTCTCGTGAAAAAGGAATTTGGCTTGGAACTAAGTTAAAAGGAACCTTACAACATCCGGTAAGCGCGATCCAACTGCCACAAGTAAATTAGAAGCTGCGCTTCTCCAGTCTGCGATTCCCTCCTGTTTCAACACAAAACCAGTCATACAATGGAAATTAATCCAATCTTATTCCGCCATAGCACACTTACAATCAAAAAGGCACAATAGCTCCCTCCAAATTCAAATGTACCTTATTGGCTGACAACTCTGTCATCGCAAGTTTGGCAGTGGTGCGCATCAGCACTGAATTAACCTGTTCCTCGCTCATCTCACGAACTGTGTAGGCCATAATAAGGAGCAAACCGGCACGATAGCTTACAACCTAACGTCCAAAATCACAAGAACAATTGTCAGCAACAGCTGAAAATCATCCTTCATCAAAATCCTGCTCTCCACTCAAAAAGTAATTGTCAGTATCTCAACGTCAAGCTCCTAGACTTTAGCTTAACAATCAAAAACCAAAGAGAAAAAAACCTACTCGCTTGCCAGCTCGTAAACTTGTGGCGCAGCAGTCAAGAACGGCTTCAGCATTCCTGAGAGCAAATCCAACATTTAAACCACATCAATTCCTACAACATCAATCAACATTAAGCCATAAAGTTCTCCAGATTCAGAAAATTAACGATTAAAAGCAGTGTCCGGGGAGGTTTTTTAATAAACTCGGTACATTTCCTGCTCTTCTCTAGTCCACTCGGGTGTGAAAAAAAAAATCGGTCATAGCCTAGACATGTATTATTTTTTGGTTGGGCCAATAACCTTTGATTTTTTTTTCACTCAGTTGATTTCCTAAGTGTAGAAAATTCATTCAATTGAAATCCTTATTTCAATGGATTATATCGGATTTTTTGCTTTTTACAAATGCTGCAAAAAGATCCACCTTTTGCTTACCATGTGTATGACATAGCAAAACAATATAATGATCAAGGCAACAAAAACCTAACAATCAAGCTATCCCCAAGCCCCAACCAATGCAAACTTCTTTATACTTTAAAAGGATTTATTGTTGACTTGTGTTGTTTAAATATCCTTAGCTGGATTTGAACCAAGTCAAGTTCCATCATCTTGGGACCATTCAATCTTCAAAATATGTTTGGATTATAAATTGAAAGTCCACACATTTTTCAAAGTCTAGTTAGTACATGAGTGGGGAGTCAAGATTTGGGTTTTCAAAATATTTACACTTGAGTGCCATGTGTCCTCTAAGGATTGGTGCACCAAGTGCACCTCTTATCCCATCAATCATCACCCATTCACCCACTCACCCACCTCACTCTTGTTTCTTGCTTTTTTAATTTGATGAACTTTAGCATTGTGTAACTGCTTGTGAGAGTGAGGTAACTTTTAGGTTTGACAAGATTTTGATATTATCTACCCTCATTTGGACATTTAGGAGGTGATGATAGTTTTCAGTTTCACATGTTCAAAAAACATTTGGTGTTTGTGTAGAAGGTAGGAAAATTTCCTTACCATGAAAAAGTTCATAAGTTGATTTCCCACAATTTCAAATTTCATTCAGCCCATTTCCTCATTTACAACTACAAGTTCGGCTAAGTTTTCTAAAGATGAAATTGTAACTCAATTGATTTCCTAAAACCATGTTTTTATGGTCGGAAGTAAATCCGCCAACTTTCATATTTTTTTGGCAATCCTCAAAAAAAGTCAGCTGACTTGTAATTAAAACTCAGTTCTCCCCGGACTATGAACCCTTAAAGGACCGCTCTATGTATTACATAGTAAATACGCTACTGTATAACTAGCATTTGCTACCAATAAAAAGTTTTAATTTGGGATCTTGACTAGCTCACTAGAACCGCATTGATCTATATTCTAACTTCTTTGTTGATCTTGAATGTAGTAAAGGTGTGGATGCATTCCAAATACAAAAAAGTACTAAATACTGTATTGGCCGCAAAGGCTCCTCGGTCCTTTAAGGGTTAAAAGGACATAATGTACGTAATCAATCAAGCAAGCAAGAGTACAACACTCACTGTCGTGCAATCTCGCAAAGTGCAGATGCGGCCGCTTCTTGCACAGATCGCGCACTGTCGCCCATGGCAGCCACCAGTACACGAATAACAGCTACACACAAGCACACGCAATATATGCACACAATCTCACGTTCAATCTCATGTTCTTTCAGTCTAGAGCAACAATCAATCAAATCCATGGCAAGAAGTAATCTTCTGCATCCCTAATTGGCTGCTGAAAGGAGAAAATCTCGTGTGAAGCAGCCGGCGGAATGATTTCGAATGCTGCTCCATGCATGATTCTGATATTAATGCAATGGAGATGTGATGAGATGAGAGGTGAGACGGGTCACGTACCGATGCGGGAGGAGGCGGGAGCGCCATCGCTGGCCATGAGGGAGAGAAATGTTGAAGAAGGCGGTTACGTTGGAAAGGGTTGCGGCGCAAGCGTGGTGTGGTTTATTTGCGCAAGAGCTAAGCTTTAGAGCTGGGGCAAATTAATGTGAGAGAGATGAGGTGAATCCAGTTAGTGGTCAGTTAGTTGAAGTTCGTTATTCTGTTAGTTGAAACTGGCGGTTGGCTCTTGCTACTCTAGTAAGGGCATCTCCTGCAGCACGCTTTGTAACCAGGGTTTTTCTGAGTGACTGCTGTCCTACTTGCATTGGAGTTTTTTGGAGGGAAGTTGTAACATTAGCTGAAACCTGTCAGAGCTGGCGAAATTTTGCCAGCAAAAGAAACTCTGTTTGTAACACCTTGATAAATGGGATTTCACTTGGAAGAATGATGCAGATCTTCATGGCAAGGCTTGAAGTTCTTTTGCAGCCCTGAAACTCTCCGGACCTGCACCTCCATTACAATGAATTGCACGGGTACACCTGGCTATGGAGTGAGGTCGTGCGTGAACAGTGGTTGACCGAGGACCGTGAAGGGGGCTTGGAGAAAACTAAAATTTGACGAGTATGAGGCTCAATCTAAAAACCTCGCAACTTGCATAGGGACTTGTTGAGTGCTGTTGGGGACTTGAATCGCAAAAGCCGTTACAGATTAAATGCAAAGGCTGTTTTGACTTGCTGCAAGAGATGCTCTAACCCTACGCATTCTCCATTAGAATTTTATGGGAAAATTTCATGGATACCCCTCAAGTTTGCTATATTTTCATAGATACCTTTGCTTTTCTAAAAATTTCACAAATAAAAATTTTAGGGGTTTGTTTTGTTGTGTATAGCATTTCCCTTCTTCCTTTGTGCGCACGTATGACAAAACGGAAGTAATGTGTACAAAGGGAGAAAGAAGTGACATGCACAACAAAACAATTGCCAAAAAGCTTTGGTCCAAAGGTATTTGTGAAATTTATGAAAAAGGAGGGGTATCTATGAAAAATATGGCAAACTTTGGGGGTATTCATGAAATTTTCCCAAATTTTATTCGGATATTCATATGGTGGGTAAAATGCAAAGTCCAAATTTCACTAAGCATCCAAATCATAAGCATCCAAATCATAAGGAATTGCTAACGGAACACCCTAAATTGCTAACAAGATATCCCCTCTGAGCATGAAATTTTATAATTTAGTGCTATTTTTTATTTATTCAAGTGGTTCAATTCAATCACAGCATTATCACTTTCTTGAAAGAAAACAAGACAAATACAAACTTTTCTTAAAATATTATTGCACCAATACTATTTTTTGATGTATTTTTGCTTTAAGTAACTCAAAAGTCCTATATTTTTAGTTTCAAATTTAAGCACACCTTCTTCTTTTTTAGTATAGCTTTAAAATGATAAAGGTGAAACAAATCTTATGATCCAAATTTAAAAAAAGAGCATTAAAAATCACATTTCATGCTCACAAGAGGTGTCATGCTAGCAATTTAGGGGTGTTGCATTAGCAATTCCCAAATTATATTGCAAAGATATCATAGAGATTGGAGAAGAGATATTACAATGGTCCGGATGTGATATTACAAAGGTCATTGTGATTTTTGTAATATGACTAGCTATTGGGGCTTGCTACACTACACATTCATCATAAGATCAAATTTTCAAATTCCAAAAACTCCTTGAAGACTTGAATTGTTATGAAATCCAAAATCATTTCAATTTAACAAATGTTTCAACTCATTTGGGAATAACAATTGGAAAAGTGAAATCCTGAGACTCCAAAGATCTTAAAAATCACAAAATTTTGAAAAGTAATGAAGTGTGAAACATAGAGAAGCAAAAAATTAGCAACCTCCTTAACATCACTATGTGCACCTTCTCTAATATCACCTCTACTTCAACTACTATCTTTTGGTTTTCTATAACATCACAAAGATTGGAGATGTAATATTTTAAAAATCATTGTAATTTTAGTGGTATGATTAGTAGTTACTAACCACCCTTTGTGTCATTGATCCTAAATGCAATTCCTACAATTAGCTAGCGTGGCCAAAAATATCAATAACTTGCTAAAAACTAAAATCTAACACCATTGCATTCATTCATATATAGACAAGTCTTTTGCTTATCATATCGACAAGATTATGTCCCACATGGTTCCCATGACCCCATGCCTCCATGCCCCTCCATGACCCCATGGCCACATGCCTCCTATGACTCCATGCAATCCTATGCCCCCACGCCCCCACGCCTCCAAGCTCACATGCCATTCATGATTAATCTTGTACTATACTCTATTTTGAAGTGGACATCCTATTTTACTTTAGTTAAACTGATACTCTACTTTATTTTTACACAAAACTTGTCTTTAACTGATCAGAAGGAAGACTATAGGTACGGACAAAATCAAACACAACATTCAATTATATAAGTAGATAGGCTATATATATATATAGATATACTATATATATGGTCATTCACACATGAGTTGTGGCAGATATAGAAACGGGAGTGGTAAGCTAATTTATTGCTATTATAGTTGTTGTATTTTTTTTCGCTTTGCTGCAAATTTAGGCATGAGCAATGAGCGAGGAGATTCAAAAAAAACAAAAAAGTCACCCAACTGGAATGTCAGAAAAATGGTTAGAATTTAATCAATCGGATCAAAACTGGCTAGATTTTTGAAAAATATATAAATTATTGTAAAAACTTATAAGCCTTATTGGGTGCATGGACTAAAAAGAATTGGTCGAAAATGAGAAATGTAGGATTTTTACATAAGAAACTCAAACTTCCTCCGGATAGTGAGCGTGAGCAGCAATGTGAGTGGACTTGTGTCTCTACAAAACCAGAAGGCAAAAGGGAGAAGTGTGGGTACATTAGAAAAAATATGAGCTCTCCACAAGGTCCTTAAGAACCCCTTTCAAGGGGTCTCCTTAATTTTTTTAATTTGTACTTTGGGACAAAATAAATTCCTTACACCTTACTATGCCTTTGAGTACAATCATGGCTCACTTTGGCATGTCCAATTTTCATTGGGTGTCACAATTACATGTACATATTACCATGGTCCTTTTTCTCTATATTAAAATCATTAATCTAGTACTTGTGAGGGTAACATTAGTTATGATTGTGTACAATAGTAGGAGAATAATTAAGAAATTGTGACATAGTACTAGATTGCCATTTTCTATTCATAGTTTTAGTGATGTACAATAGGAATGTCATACAAGGTAGAGACACTTCACATACGCTTTTAATGTACCCACTCTAGGCCCAATAAATATTAAGAGAGACCATTCTTAAGGCCCTTGTGGAGGGTTCATATTTTTACTAAGTTAGTATTGCAAAGCCTTTGCAAATGAGCAAAAATGATCATCGTGTATCAATAATAGGATGTTTCAAACCTCAAGGAAATCAAAAGTTTCTAGCAAGGCGTTTTTTCTTGTAATAGAACAATTTTTATCTTCCAGGTTTTGAGTTTTCTTATGAGAAAACCAAAAAAAATGTATACAGTACCTAACACGGTTTGCAAAACCGCAAGCATGAGCCTTTTGTGCAAAAAAAAGAGGAAACAAAAATAAATCTTGAAACCACTCTAAAAGTTAAAAATATAAATAAAAACTTGCAGAAATGAGCAATTAAAAAAACAAGTTTAACTTCAAAATGTACAAAGAGTTGAAATGCAATAATAATAATAATAATAATAATAAAAATAAAGATTGTACTAGCATGTACAAAACACAAGCACAAGAAATTGCTTGATATACGTGTGTTGCCTCTAGTTTGTAGCTAAATGCATGACAATTATGATTGTCAATTTGGTTTTATAATTCCTAATTGCCCGAGACACCACATTTTGGTATCAGTTAGAACTGAAGTTACATAAAATATTTCAAAATAACTACGTCTTCTGTTGTTTTTATTGTTTTATGTTGCTCAATTTAAGTCTTTTTATGGTTACAACGATTTCTTTCAAAGTCCACGTTTCTTTGAACTATTGTTCAAGTATTTTTGCAAATGAATCCATTGCCAAATTATTTTATTTTACATGCCTAAACAAAGATCTTGTAGGTAAATTTTGAGTGCATTAAACTCTCGAAGATGATTACATTGCAAATTCATATAACAAAAAAAACCAATAAATTTTGGGATAAGATAAATTTTTATGGTTGTTCTTGTGATTTCTTTTACTCTAGCATTTTTTATATCCACATAGCTTCAACTCTATTGTGTGTAAACAAATAATATTTCAAAAAACCCAATAAAATCACTAAGCATTTCGGATAAATGATTGAGGTGTTAGTGATGTGCATGAGACTATGATATTGATTGCAAAATTAGCACAAATTTATTCAAATATAGTTGGCCAATGGTAGTGATGGATTTGAAATTTTGGGTGCAACAAAGGGTTTTCAATTCTTTTTAGTAATTTACATTAAAATCTTGCATTTTTCATGATGTTGGAATTTAAAAAGATTTTTAATTATTTGGTACATGTTTTCTATATTTCTACATAAATTTAGCCTAATTTATGATTTTACTTGGTATATTCAAAATTGTTATGAACTAAAAGTTGCATACAAAATGAACCCCACAGAAGGATAATTCTCTGACATTGGTAAAACCAACTTATATATTGAACAATAGATTTTTATCTCAATGTCATCCACTTTGAAAAATAAATACCGCTTGAACTCATATCACCGCAACTAGATGTATACCCTTTGAATACAATTTATATGCAAAAATGTAAATTTTGTATTCAAAATAAATATGTTGCCAAACTTGGTTGTAATAATTCGCTCAACAAGAGGGTTACAACCTCTAAACAATTGCCTTGCAAACTTGGCTAACGTGTTTCTAGACAAATCGTTTCCTTGCTTGTCAAGTAGAAAAGAACAAACAGCCAAAATCTTTCTATGTCACTTTCATTTCCTCTTATGTCACTTTCATTGCCACAGTGCATTGCAATGTTTAAACTGAAATTTTGTGTTTGGTGCTAGTTTAACAATTGCCTTTTTTTTTTTTGTAAATCTGGCTTCTTTCATTTATTTTCTGGTGAAGTCCACATGCAATCCCCAAATTTTTAGTGCAAAAAGACATCTAAAACAAATGATAGTGGCATGACATGTGGGAAAAGGGGGTAAAAGCAATCCCTTCATTGGTGAATTTTGGCAAATCACACTCAATGTTTTCACTAGCTCTAGCGCTAATTTCAGGCTTCTCAAAAAAAGAATCACTTTTTGACAATTTGTTGCCCCAAACAAAAACACTGGTGCATTGGGATTAGAAACAAGCTAGGAATTATGAATCAATCCACCATCTTTCAACTTCTTCAATAAAGCTACAAATCTCAAAAAAATTGGAATATAGATTGAGTTTGGAGAAAAGGTTGTATTTCATAGTTGATTCAAATCTCCCAACCCTTGTCCAATTATCCAATACAAGACAATCATATTGCTTAATTGTAAATCCTCAAACATCAAGATGTGAAAGTCCACAATTGCAAACATGCGTACCATTCATACACAATACATGTTCCAAACCACTCTTTCAACTTCATCTCAAAAATTCTACACTGATATTTGCTAGGCTAGACTTATAATATTTACATACTTAATACTATAGTGTATATTAAAATGCGACCTATTAGCAATTTTCAATGCAATTTCTAGTCTCCGATATCAGCAACAATACACTACTTAACAAATAACTTAAACCTACCCTTTATTCAATACTCAGGCGAAACTCCAATGACAGCTTTGAGATGTAATGATTCAAAAAAGGGCTTTGAAGATAACAGGTGAATCCTCCAATAGTAGATTTTTTTTTGAAAACACAAGGATGGCTTGGACAATGAATTTAGTAAATCCGTAGTAAAAAGTAAGTAGATTGAACCTAGTGCAAAGGTACAACGGTTGAACATCAACTTCGTTCACTGGCAAGGAATGTCCCCATATTCCTCGTCCACTTTATACGATGATTTACCTATTTTCTAGTGCTAATCACATGTTTTTCATCTAACCAAAAATCATCAATGTCCTCCAAAAACCAAATCCTCAAAAAATCAAATAATCTAGACACTCATTAAATTTCCACAATTTTTATTTACATACCAATTGTACTTCCAACAACTTGCCCAACTAAACCTGCAAAGATCAACCAGCTAGAATTGGAATAACCATCGCATCTCAGACACTGAGGCTCAGTGTCAAACAAAATGTCGTCAATACTAAGCAATGCAACATATTACTTTTGTAGGATTCTACATTTTCACACAAAAGGCTGCAAAAGTGTTTGTACAGTGGCCTACCAAAAAGATTGTCGCCTTTTTTTTTTTTATCACCCTCCTTTGGTAACACAGAGTAGCTATAGGTTAAAAATACATGCGCCAAACTACCACTATGGCCACAATACTTCCCAATAAGCAGCTCATTAAAGTAAAAAAAGCAACATGTTTATTTTGTTCCTAAAGATGACATTGAAAAAGGTGAAAAAAACGCAGAGGCGACAATATTTTTAGTAGGGCACTGTACAGATTACATACAATTTACATACGATTTTAGCAAACTTCTATGTGAATAGAATAAAGCATAGCCCATGGCTTATCTGTTGCAATGGGTACATATATATTCCTGAGAAACTGGATTTTCTGCAAGAACTAGTTTATAGCTTAACTTAGCTCTGGAGAGACAAACTAGGCTCGCTCTCCACGAATCCTGCGGGCCAGCTGAATATCTTTGGGCATGATGGTAACCCTCTTGGCGTGGATGGCACACAAGTTGGTGTCCTCGAAGAGCCCTACCAAGTAAGCTTCCGCGGCTTCTTGCAGTGCCAGCACCGCATGGCTTTGAAACCGCAAATCAGTCTGTTATTGCTCCACACACACATCTCTCAAGTTAGCAAAAATCTTATAACTTCCAAATCATTTCAAAACAGAAAGAAAAATCATGTTTTTATCTCTATATGCTTGAAGTGACGAAATGTACGAGTAGAAACAAAAAGTATCATGAGATACAAGCTATGTACACAGTGATGCTTGGATACGGTCAATGTCTAGGGCAAGAAAAAAACGTTGACCATATCCAAGCATTGACCGTAAACAAACACTCCATTCAACTGGGCCTAGAACACAAAAAAAAAGAGGAGGACCTTGACATTATCCAAACGTTCTTCTTACAAAGGTTCCTTATCCAAGCATCACTATGTAGAATTATCTTTGAGATGTTAGTGTAAGGGCCAGTTCACAATATGTCCCATGTCCCGCTAAAAATCTCAGAACCCAATTAGTTGAGGAGCCAAAAGCTGTTGAGGAGCCAAAAACTGGGACTTGGCAATCCACACTGTCCCACGTCCCGGTTCACTACAATTTAACTACGTGGGAGCACTTTTTGCCAAGGAGGTGGAGACTTCAATCTAAGTCCCGCTAATAATATTTTTGTTTAAAGAATTCATGACTTTCTCTAGTAATCCTTTTTGCCCTTAACGACCCAACGAAGTAAGGATTTGCAAAGATGGGACGTGGGAAGTAGTTGTGAAAACCGCCCCTACCTGACTATAATCTTCCAAAACGGATTTCTATTTTTAGTTTGGGTGTTTATTGTTGAAGCAACCAGGAGCAACATTAAAGAAAAATTCCATCGCAAGATTCTTGAGTTAAAAGACATCACCTTGAAGTCTTGCGCAATTTCACGGACCAAACGTTGGAACGGCAGCTTCCGAATCAAGAGTTCCGTGCTCTTCTGATACTTGCGGATCTCACTGCACATTAACTACGGTTTCGTAAGAAAGGCAAGCAGCTAAACGGGTTCAGATTGCAAAATTTGGGCAGACACGTGGCTATCAACATATTATAAGACAACCTCTGGCTTCATTGAAACTTAGGGTATCTACAATGAACTTGGAGTTGTCACTGATTTCGTGCTCTTGCAAAAAAGCTGAGAGAATTGAAAGTTCCACAAATTGCTCAGATACCTCCAAATAACATGGCCTGTAAGGCAGGCTTTTGGGGTTTTAGGCTGCAGCGCTACTTGTAAAATTGCTTTAGTTATGTTGTGCATAATTAGGTCAAAGGTTCAAGGAAACTAGGTTGCAAGCACACTCACCGCAGAGCTACTGTTCCTGGGCGATAGCGATGGGGCTTCTTTACCCCTCCGGTGGTGGGGGCGGATTTCCTGGCAGCCTGTAAACAAAAACAACAACATCAGCAACATTAAAAAGACAAAAAAAAAAAATCAACACGAAGACATAGGTTACAAAATTTCTAAGTACAATCACCACAATAAAACCGTTTGTGAAAAGCGTTATAGTGTCCACGGAATTCACCTTTGTGGCCAATTGCTTTCTCGGAGCCTTTCCTCCGGTAGACTTCCGAGCAGTCTGCTTGGTACGAGCCATTCTGTTACAGGAAAAAAAAAGACAAAAGATCGGAGTGACAATTCAAAGACACAAAGGCAAACACAAAACAAAAACCAAAATGAAAGAAAGACTCAGCATTTGCAAATGAATTGTCTAAGGTTTGTTCCAAAAAGCAATGCAAATGTAAAAAAATATGCTTATACAACCACATAAAGTATGTACGAAGTTTTCATGGACGATTGCTTATATTGTCTGGAAACTAAATACTTGAAAAACACAATTGACAACCTGAGTGAAACTATTGAAGCGAAAATTCTAGAAAAATGAAAGAGGAACATGGCGTACATTTTCAAGGAGAAGTTCGAGTTGGTGTAGACGAAGTGATGATCGCAAACCCCAACTTACAGAAAAGGCTCTTCTCCTGAAGAAACTATGACGCTTACAGACTCAAAAGGAAAACTGAGAAGAAGCGAAAGGGCAAAGGTGAAAGACAGAGCCGCCCAGAAAGACCTTGTCTTTATATACCCTGGCCCTTGGATTAGCCTCGAGGCTACCTTGCTTGGCATCCACGGTTCGTTAAGAAACGTAGGAAGTAAGCTACTTACCCTGTTTGGGTAACCCTAAAAACAAGTCTTAAACCAGCGCTTAACTGTGTTCACACGGACAAATTATCCCATACTGATCGAGTGCCAGGTCTTCGTTTCGGTCGAGCATTGAGCAAGGTACCATGCCAAAATGTAAACGTACAGAGCCAAAAATAGTCTTTAGAGATAAAACTACAAACTAATCTCCACAAAGTACGGATAACCAAAGCGTGGAAAATCGTTTTGCTGATATATTACAAGTGACAACTGTCATTCGATGTACATGCTTTTGTGTGTATCTTCAAATTTCTGATCAAACTAAAAAAGCAAAAACAAAAAACCGTATCGTTGAACGTGTAGCAGGCCTAATGTTGTTTGTGGGAACCCAGGCAGTCGGATTGCAGAGAAAAAAATCAGGGGGTATTTTCTAACTAAAACGTGTTAACTAGACCTTGGTTACCATACTGCTGCTCGTACCTCTAGAAGATGACGTGGAGGACGAGGAGGACGAAAGATCTAGCAGCGTACGCGGTTTCTTAAGCATTTTCTTCGGCATCTCCGCAACAGCAGCAGCCTTCCTGTGGTCTATATCGGTATTCCCATTGCTTTTTGGAAATGAATCCTGCAACATGCCCTTTAATTCTGCAAAATGCTTCTTTTTCAATAGCTGAGTTTCGGTGTTCCCTTCGTCGGTGAACTCCAGAGGGTCGTCGTCCAGCACGTATTTGTCTATGACTGCCGAGAAGGACGGAAAATATCTACGTCCCATTTCCACTGCAACAAAAATCCCCACACATCCGCAAAATTAGAGCTTTCATGTCACAGTTACAGTGATTTCAAAATAAGACAGATATTTAAGAGAGGAAGAGAGAGAAAAGCAGAAATGGACAAAGAGCAGCAGGAAGAAAGGGACTCACCAACTTTCCGAAGATTGATACACCTTTGTCTCAGTGACTCCAAACGCGTTTCACTTGATTCATCTACTACAGCTATGTTTATTAACCCTACCATCCTCTGTGCTGGCTCTTCATTAAGATCTACAGAAAACTTCCTCTTCCTACTGCCTATTCCTGTTCCCGAGGAGCTCATAAGTACAGAATGACATACAATACTCGCCTCCAAAGGATACATCAACCTCCCCAATGCAACTGCAAAAGTTCAAAAAAGGGGTCCGTTAGCCCAAAGGGACCACAATGCCCAAATTGAATCTCATATTTTTACAGTGGTTTTAATTCTATGAGGACTTTCTTTTGTTTAATTTTTTTTCAAATTGGTCAATTCCTAGTTCAGTGATGAAACGTCCAATTTTCAGAAAGTTGTGAATTTGTGTACCTCGATTCTCTAGATAAAGCAACAGTGACGTAAGCTCTTTTTCAGTAGTAGCTGGTTCAGCCAGCATAGCCGCGGCTTTCAAGGGAACCGAGACCGTGTGCCTCTTTGCAGCCTGTTCCAGAATGCTAATACAGAGGCGTTCCTTTTGGTTCTCCGCTCTCTCCAGACTCGATTTCTTCGTCAGCCGCTTCGAGATGTCAAGGGCCGTTTGCGAATCTAGAGTGTAGTCCTTGAGATTTGCACCTTTTTCCAACAGATCAGCAATGGAATACGGATCCCTTTTCCAAGCAGCCACATGCAGAACCGTCATACCCCTCTCGTTCCGAGCATTTGGGTCTGCACACAACAGAACTATGAATTACTCATCCTTTTCATGCATCTTTGTTTCATAGAAGCTCGTTCCCAAAGTGCTCAGTCTCTCCAAGTTCACAGATATTATGAGTTGTTATAAAGACTCTCAAATAAGCCAAATAACATTAAAAACTTCCATCACGCTTGTGCAGCAACCAATGCCTTACCTGCAAGATTCAGATCCAGCAAGTGAGCCAAAGTTCTAGGGTGACAGTACGCAGCAGCATAATGAAGTGCATGCGCTTCATCTAAACCTAGCTTCTTCTCGTCCAGCAACATCCGCACCAACTCTAAGTCATCCGAATCAAGAGCCCTGTGTCACAAAGTTAAACAACCATCCTCAATAACGAAGCTCTCCAAAGTGCAGAAAACATATGCAAAATTATTCTAGAGCCTAGAGATTATTCATTACTTCCATCACAAAAACCCTCTCTTGAAAATCTCACGCACGGGCTCATAAACCGCAGCATGCGGCTCAACAAGATTCGGATAGATTGACCAGAGAAAGTGAGAGAGAGAGAGAGAGACACACACACACACACAGGGACCTTCCACAAGTTATGAAAAAGATTCTGTTTTCTTAGGTTTTTCAAAAAGGTCATGGCTTTTGCTGAAACCGCTGAAGGGAATGAGCCAGTGATAAAGACAATGCCTGTATATTCTGTTGCACTGCTTCTCTTGTGCAGGAGTCAGGTGAGAAGAGTCAAGTTCCAGTTCTTTCCGTAACTTGCTCACTTGCTCCAGAGCTGCTCTGGAGAACTCTCTTTCCAGAATTAGGTTGTCAAGGGGCGAAGAAGCTAAAGATTTCAAGCATGCCGATTGCAATTGAGAACATTCGGCGGTAGAGACTGATCGATACACGTACAGCACGTCGTCCACTTGAAACTTTCCCATGGAATCGACCAGATGCTCCTGCGAGGCGGCAATGACTGATAAGAGTGCCGGTTTGAAGCTCCAATTAACTTACATTCACACAGCAACGCAACATGACGGCGAGGTATTGATTGTGAGATTTCTCGAACCTGAGCTAGGGTCTTTACTTCCGGTAAGTCAAACAACATCGAAGCGCGGAGAACCTCCAACACGTAGTCGATTGTAGGCCGACACGTCAAATGAGCGCAAGACGAAAGGTAACACGCAACAGCAGCCGGCCAGGGTTCCATTTTGCCACCGTAAACGTAGCTCATCACCGCCATAAAAGCTTCAAACCCTATTTTCCCATCCTGAACAATAGAACTGAGCTCCAGCACTCGCTTCTCCTCAGTCGGTTCCATCTGTGCAAAAACCTTGCGTAAACCAGGGCACCGAGCGGCCAGAATGCACCGATGCACAGGCACTTTTTTGCCATCCGCAATAACAGTCAAATCGCTGAAATCCTCGTCGGGGATGCTTATTAGACTCCCAATGTCGGAACAGAGTTTCGGCCATGAATCCGGTGTAAGCCCTAGAGCGGCGCTACTGCCTCCATCACTTCCAGCTGAGAGCGGCGTCGCCTGACCTCGCTGCAAGTAGCTAGCCTCCGACATGGCTGCAGCCGCCGCAACATTAAGATGAAACTCGAGTTTCAGATTCGGTCAAATTTGTTCAAAACTCTGCGCAATCTAACAACCGTCCACACCAGCGCTTTCCCGATTTCGGCCAGCTTGATTCGAATTCAAGAAAACCTGCGCCGCTTGCGAGTAATGACTAAAGACAAACGAAATCGCAACTAGCGCCTCTCAGAAAAAACGTTGAAAACGCAACAAAGAAGAAGTACATGTGCAGAAATGAAGCAGCGGATCATGTGGAGAGATTGGTGCGACGAAGGAACTGGCGAAGCCACCAGCAGCTGCAGGCGGAACAGAATTGAATAAAGATCTCGCTGCCGACCAAGCAAGAACTCCCCCTGGCTGGCCTGCGTTTCTGAGATTCTATAATAAAACGTTTCTGTCGCCGCATCCAATCATGCCAGGCACGCCATTGCTGCGACACTTTGCAAACGTGCCACTCTGTCGCTGCCGAAGTGGAAAGAAAAAATGCGCAGGCGGCGGGCCAGGTGCGAGCAATATTCTTCACAAATGTATCGAAACTTTACAGATTTCTACCGGTTTATTTTTTCCAGTTTTTCCCTCACGACCACAAAAGATCTGTGGAAAATGCGAATATCGAAGTGAAGAATATGCAAATTTTCGTATGTCCAGCAGTGAAATTTGGCTCATCGTGTCTCGGTTTTAGTGCAGATGAGGCTTTTGAAAAAGGCCTCGATAGGCGCCACGTTTACGCGCCCAACCTTTGCTCGCTTTCCACATCGATGTGCTACGCTTTCAATGCCGCGGCACCAGCCGCCGGCAAACCGCGGCTCGACCTTTTGCCGCCTAGAATGGTAGGCGAATGTATAACCGACACATCAGGTCAGATTTTGTACTATGGAATGGACGTTGGGAGGAGCTTTGTATGATGTGATCTGTCCGTCCCAACGAGCGGCGGGAGTCATGAGTGGGGAACAACAAATTATATTCAACAACGCTCCGACCAATAAACATTCCATAACGTAATCAAGTTTTGTGAGTTATTTGTGACTAGTGGTCGCTGTCTTGTTTCTTCCTCGTCAAGCTTGCTCCGCTTCTCCAAGAGGATTATTTTGGACTATGAAAAGGCTCAATAAAAACCTCGTAATACAGAGCAAGAGCTAATTACATAAATAAAACAAAATAAATAAATGCAAATTTAAATTTTAAAAAATGCAAAGAAGGAAGAATGTTGTATCATGAGTAGGGATCCGTGAGTCATAAGCATTGAGCTAGGATTTTTTGTCAAAATAATAAATCTCATCAATAATTGTGTACATAGGGCCTTATAATTGTGTATTTCAAACTAGGGAAAATTTCATGAATATCCTTGGAGTTTGCAAAAATTTCATAAATACCTTTGAAGTTTGCAATAATTTCATAGATACCCTTGAAGTTTGCAATAATTTCATAAATACTCTTGTTTTTTTAGAAATTTCACAAATACCCTTGGACCAAAAATAAATTGAGTGTTTTTTTGTTGTGCATGCTACTTCCCTTCTTCCTTTGTGTGCACGTATGATAATGTTACAAACCTCCCACAGTCCACAACTGAAATCCTTCAAACACTCAAGTAAACCAATAATCAATATATGTATATAATAACTAGAAAGACAATAAGGAGCTCAACCACCTGACCATAGAGAGAGACTAATTCCCCAAAAAAATTAGTCTCTTCACCCTCCAAGCCTCATCTTATACTATCAATCTTTTCCATACAAATAGAATTGTTTTAACCATTTTTATCTTTCTATCTTTAATACTCATCCTTAACTAATTGTTAAGGTAAAAGTCTTAATTACATTTAGAAGTATTCTAAATGTAACTCATATCCAATCTCATTTTTTACTTAGAGTTGTCTAACTCCAAGTTCCACTCCTTGTCTTGTCATCAAGTGTACATCCATGCCTTTGTCCTCAAGTTGTACCTCCCATACATTTGTCTTCAAAGGTGCATTCCGTATGCTTGTCCTCAAGGGTATTTCCCATGCCTTTGTCCTCAAGTTGTACATTCCATACACTTGTCCTCAAAGGTGCATTCCGTATGCTTGTCCTCAAGGGTATCTCCCATGCCTTTGTCCTCAAGTTGTACATTCCATACACTTGTCCTCAAAGATGCATCTTGTACACTTGTCTTCAAGTTGTACATCTCGTACACTTGTCCTGAAGTTGTAGTACCCTTATCATGCAATTGGAGTTGGTTAACTCCAATGCACAAATCCATCATCCGCAGATGTTTATCTTCATGGCTTTTTTCCTGGTTCACTAATTCACTTTTCATTGTGCATTAGTTCATTCATTAATCATTCATCCATTGTGATAAAAGTCATGGTAGACAAGAAAGAAGTGTTGTGCGCACAAAGGGAGAAGGGAAGTAGCATGCACAACAAAAAAAGGCTTCAACATTTTGGTCCAAGGGTATCCGCAAAATTTCTGAAAAAGCAAGGGTATCTATGAAATTATTGCAAACTTCAAGGGTATCCATGAAATTTTCCCTTTAAACTATCATCTCTTGAAAGACTTGTTGTTTTATTAGTTATTACATTGATTATGAATTGAGAATTTGTTCTTACCCACGGAATCTTGAATCTCTGCTCATGGGGCACCATTTTATGCTCACCAAATAGCATTGCCTTGCAAAGAAGTAAAAAATTTAAGATTTACAAGTCCATGATTGAGGATAATTTGCCACCAATACAAAGTCAACTACTGTAGGTCAAAACAAAGTTTTTGTATTTTTTGACCTCAACATACTCTATGTCGTGATCAAAAAATATTTAATTTGGCAGCTAATTGCCAAATCTATTCTCCACCTACAATAGTTGAAATGACAAAAAATCACTGAAAATTTGGAAATGTTGAACAAAAAAATCAATCTAACTCTTGTAATGTCTATTGACAATATATGATAGTATATTGCTAAGAAATATCTACATAATGCTTATGAAAAACCAATTTAAAATGGAAAATGCAAGATTCTAGGTTGTGAAACTAAAATTTGTTTTTGAATGTTTATACAAGTAGAAGAAGAAGTGTAGGAGAAGAAGAATTCTAGGTGGTAATGTGAGAAGGAGGGATATCTAGAGTAGTATAGTTTGAGATTTTGTGATCATGAAAAGGCTCCAATGCAATTTGTATACATTGGGAACAATAATTTTAAGTGCTTGTATATGTGTAGATAAAAATCCAAATTGCCTATCCAAACACATGGTTGAATATCATTTATTATCTCTCAATAAAGGATATGGATTTTTGTCCAAACCTTCTTGCACTAATACAATGAATCATACCAATAAAATCTTTTGTAAATTCATTATATATGAAGGGATCCTTACGTAGGCATAAGTAGTAAGCATTGTCTTTGGATTTTTTGTTTCACATTAGCACCTACTTGTAGGAGACTGGAAACATAAAGTTGTGCCATGTTGTCAAATGGTACTCCATCTCAATGTTGAAGGTGTGTATTGCTTGTACTAGCCTAGAACACACGCCAATATTCTCATATGCTTATCACCTCTAGATATGACAAATGTAGTACCATGCTTGCAACCTTCACCTCAAAAAAACACTAAACCAATAGCATGTTGAATCAACTCTTTATTTTGCAAAAAGTTAATTTCAATTGGTGGTAATAGTTCTTGATTTGATATGACTTGTTTTTTTTCATTAAAATATATTATTACATGTATCAAAATTACTTTTGTATATTTATTGCAATTGCTAAATGAAGTTGAGAAATAAGGAGAATGTCTTTTAAGTTGTGGTGTGTTCCAAACCTCATATACACTCCAAAATTTGATGGAATTACCATCCAATTTTGCTATGAATTTACTCGATTGTTTACAAAGAAGGACAATTGTTATTACAAGGTCCTATACACAAGTGTAGGTTCTTTAGATTTTGTTTTTGACCAAGCACATCATGAACATGGAGGATTCTTACGTTATTATTGGCATCCATTCTTAGGTGCTTTTTGTATAGAATTGTTAGGGCTTCTATTTATACAAAGTGTTGATTAATTTTTCAAAAATATGCCTCTTTGCAAGCTTTATAACATATTGATTTGTGCCCAATTTGACTAGGTAGATGTGAAGTTATATTGTTAAAACATTTTATATTGAACACAAAATGTTGGACTTGCAAATTATTTCCTAACGTCATAAAATGATCATTTTAGATACCATCATAACTCATGGGTAGGTGAATTATTAATGAAAATTATTTATGTCTAGTTGTATAATGTATTCCTTTTATGTTATGATTACTTAGTTTTTTTATTGGTGTGTTTTAAGAAAAGAAAAAACACACCTGCAAAGTAGATAAATTTGTAGACATCCATAAAAAACAAAAAGCAACACTAGATCTTGAAATTGTAACAATTTAACTAAAATTCTAAACTACCCATTTTGAATGGCTGCCCTTTATATGCTATCAACATTGTTTCATTGTTGGCATTGGGAACTTATAAGAACCATATTCTTCTACCATCAACAAGATTTCAAACTTTTTTTTCTTAAAAAATGCTCACTCAAAGACTTAATTTCATCATAGAACATACAATATTTTGTATTTCAAAGTTGAGTAGAAAAAAAATTATATTATACATTTTTGAACTTCTATTTCTTTGTTAACATCAAGATTTGAGAGTTTCAAATACTAAAGTGAAAAAACTCCCTTGTAAAAAGATAATTGAAAATAAAATAGCTATGTTGAAATTTGAATGAAAATTCATCCAAAATTGGACAAAATTGCATTAAAATAAATCTAACATGTTTTCAAAAAAGGTTTTATTTTGTTAAAGTGACAAAGTGCAAAAGCTAGTATAAATTTAAGCTCCAAGTTTATGTTTGTGAGGGTGACCATAAAATTATATAATGTAAACTTACCACATTTGAGCATTCATTATTTGATCACAAAGTGGGCCATAGTATACAATAGTTAAAAGGTTTGTGAGTGTCATTTTGAAAATAATGACGTCAAATCAGTGTAACACTGAAGTACTAAAATTGCGGAGATAAAGACTTTTCTTAGTAATCTATTGATATTGTATCATAACAACTTTTTTGAAGTTGGTTTTGAAAAAAAATTCATTTAAATTGGAAAAATTAGCTTTTTGGGATGAAACGTTTCTACTTTATAGGTTGCAAATCAGTTGCAAATTACTCTTTTGAAAGCATGTATTGAATGAATGCAAAAATTAACACGAGATTCTAGAAACATGTGGATGGATGAAATACAAAAAATATCTTCAAGCACGCATGTAGAAGAAATGATTTCATTTGTTGATCATTCAAAATTTGCACACCAAATTACTCAAGGGTTAAAATACTCTCATATTATGGAAAACAATATGTCACTTTATTTTCCAAACATTATAATTTCCATTTCACTAGAAGAAAAATGGGATTTTTCAACTGCGTTTCGCCAACTACAGTACAACTAAGTCGTGAAATTACTGCAAAACAATTGCAAAATCACATGGCAACTCACTAAAGCAGTTAAGCAGCAAAGGGAGAACCCTAACAACAACCCAGTTGTATTGTAGTTGTAGATACAACTACAAAAACATCTATACGACTGTTGAGGACAGAAAATTCTGTCATCATCAATTTACAATTTAGTGATGGATGCTTTCTATTCATATGGACTTTAGTAACCATTTAAGTACTACCGCAGTTGTTTTTTAGTGGTTTAAACAATTGCTGTACTATTGAAAAACAACTCCATCGCAACTAATGCAGTAGTTCTTACAATTGTGTTTTTTATCCACTCCATTAACATTCAAGATTGCCCATTTTTTGGTTTGGGCAGCTAATTTTGTTCAAATACTTATGGTTGGGTCTTAGTGTGAATGCATATTGTAGTTGCTATTGTATGGCAGTTGCAATGTAGTTGTTTTTGGGATTAGGTATTACTACAAATCAATAGATAAACAATTGTAGTTGTTACATATTTATTTTTAATTTGATCTTGAATTTCCAATATTACACATGTTCCTTGAGATCCCTTGTCCAGCCTTGGGGACCGTCAGGTTTAGAAATTATTTCTACAGTTCCATGTGTGAATAGGGTTACTTTTTTATAGTTGAAACATAGTTGTATTACAATTGTTTTTGGGTCAGGAACGACTGCTGCACAACTATATATTGACTAAAAAACAACTCACTCCTTTTCTTTCCACATGATTTGTTTATTTAAGATCTAATACATGGTTCCCTTCTTTTAGTCTCCCATTTCACTTGATTTGTTGCTACTATGCCTCATAATCTTGCTATCAACTCATTTAGCTATTGCAATTGTGCTATAGTTCAGTAGTAGTTGATTAGTAGATGACTCTAGTCAGCCTTGAGTCGTTAGTGGGTTTAATGTTTTGGTTGTTTTAAAGTTGCATGCTAGTTACTTCTATTGAATTAACGACTAATTACTTACTACGTATCATTTGTTTATGAAAACAAGTTAGAGAATCAACTTTAGTGTCCAATGCCTTAGACACATCTGGGGGGATATTCTAGACGGTTACTGGAGAATGGTTTAGGGTTATAATTTGCAATGCAAACACCTTTGTTCAAAATGGTAATCCATTGCATCGTCACACATTTTTCACAATAGACCTTTCAATCTCAAAAATAAAAATAATACTTAGCATGTGCTAGGTCATTCTCCTCTGCTGATAATTCCACAACGTCCACTAATGAAGGTACTCCACGTTGCCTTGGAAATTGCAGAGGTGCGACCAACCCACTCAGCTCCAAAGTGGAGTTGATGAAAACATCCAATGTATTCACCACTTCCCTCTTGGTGCGAGCTTCTTTCTGCAATACCACTTTCCACCCTGGTCTATCATGAGCGTCTGAGAAAAATACTTGCGTAGCTTGACTTGGAAAAATAAAAGGATCTTCCATCCTAGGCAGCCTGTGACAAAAGTTCACAAGCGAAAAATTGACCTCATCCGTGATGTAGATGGTGTTCCCTCTGCCATCATCTCTCTTCACCCACTCACACCGGAGGAGGATCACTAGCGTCTGAAGGTGACCATAATTCAATTTGAAGATATCCTTCAACACCCCCACATAATTCACCATCAAATCATGAGGCCCTGCACTAGGTAAGGGGAATACTGATACAATCCCACCGTCAAATGTTTGCAAGGTCGCCGTTGACGCATCCTCACCTCTGTAATGGTTCCCAAAAGCCTTCAGCTTTGAATAACGGGTGGCTCTCTGCAGGGGCTTCTTTGACAACATCAAGCAATTCATGTCATCTACATTTGTCACATCCACAACAGTCTCTTCCATGACCCGTTCCACCCACTCTTCAAAACACGCTACGCTTGAATTTTCAACCCTCTTCTGCTCCTATTTCCTACAAGTACAAAGCCAAATTGGTCAAGTGTACTCTGTACACTAGTTGACTAATACTTCACAACAAAATTCCCCACTACTTCAGGACAACATTGATGTATGAGTGCTCTAAGTCACCCCGCAGTCATTTTCTAGTGGAATTTTAGTTGGGTCCAAGTTGAAGAATTCTAGCAGTCATTGATACAACTTGTATGCTACTAGATTTGCTATACTGTCCACTACCTTTACCAACTAGTAATACAGTTGTGCTTTAGTTAGTAGTGGTTTACATAGACAGTGTAGTTGCATGTATAATTGGTCTAGAACTAAGCGTGAAGTATCTACTTCTAGGTTTAGGGTTTAGTAGAAGTGCTTTGTGTGGAAGAGCAATCTTCTTCTAATTTCTCTAGTCCATTGCATTAATTTTGTCCCTTAAGCGTACCATATGTGCGTTAAAAATGGACAGCTTATAGATTCTTATGTTCTATTTTCATATTGAAATGGATCAACAACTATTGAATTTGTATTCAATTTAGACTTAGAGTGTTGTCGGCTTTGATATGTAGAATACAATTGTAGTGTGACTATTAAACAACTCATACATCACTACAATGTGATTTGTCAGATATAATTAATTGCGTAACATTTGACATATAACTACTATACAATTGACAAATGTATGGCTATAGTAAAAATGATTGTTATACCACTCAAGAAGTCAGTTGTTCTTGAACTTTGGATATCTGAGACATCTGACTTGTTTTTGTTATTTTTTCCATACTTCTAAGCAAATTTGTGTGAACAGTAGCAACATAATTCTGAATAGGTGTCTCTCTCTTCTATGGTTCCTCCACTATTTGTACTCTTCTTTTAGTGGAACTTGCATGTTCATTCTTGCTTGTGTCAAATGAAGGATCTAGATTCAGTCTCTACACTTGCAATCAATCTAGCAATTGAAAACCACAAGCACAGTAGAGAAGGAGAGAACATACTTTCAAATTATTCAAGGATGCAAGAGTTGTTGGGCTTGCTTCTAAATTTGTGCCATTGCAGGTCGTAAGTAGGGAATTGTAACCAATTTCTTTTATGTAGTTCATGTCACAGTTCTCGCTGCCATGCAGTAACTAAGAAACAAATGCTAAAGTGCTAGACAACATCAGTTGTATTTGAGTCACGTAGTTGTTTTTTAATTGTTTTTTAGTGATGTTTCAATTGTTTTTTGTTGCTACCATGCAATATCTAAATAATAAATGTTATAGTATTGCTACACGGCTTCAGTTGTATTTTAGTGGGGTAATCGTTTTTTAGTTGTTCTTGAGTGGTTATTCAGTTGTTTTTTAGTTGGCTTGTAGTTGTATTACAATTGTATTAGTCAACGCCCAAACCCGGACTTCTTCTAGGCGGCGTAGTCCATATCTCATTTTGCACCTGGCCCACAGGAGCTATGGTATTTGGAAATCCTTAGAAAGAGGTTGAATTGCATCATTGAAGTCAAGTTGTTTGGTATTGAGCTTTGGTGTTCATTTTTGGTGTATATGAGTGCTTAGAAGGGATTGATTTGCATCATTGAACTTAGGTGACTTGGTATTGAGCTTTGGTTTTAACTTGTAGTGTGTAAGAAGACTTAGAGGATGCTGATTTGCATTAGTGAAGTTAGTTTGTTTAACATTGAGCTTTAGTAATGATTTAAGGGTGATTAGAGGAGTTTAGAAGGTCCAATTTGCCTCATTGAAGGAAAATTGCTTGCTATTGAGCTTTAATGTTGATATTAGGGTTTTAGAAGTGTTTAGAAGGGCTGATTTTTTTAGTAGAAGTTAAGTTGTTTTGCATTGAGCTTTGTTGTTGCATGTAGGGTGTTCAAAGGAGTTCAAAAGAGCAAATTTGCTTTGTTGAAGGTAAGTTGCTTGCCATCAAACTTTGATGTTGATGTTATGGTTTTTAGAGGGGATAAGAAGGGCTGATGTTTTTAGTAGAAGTTAGGTTGCTTAACATTGGGATTTGTGGTTGCTGTTATGGTGTTTAAAGGTGTTTAGAAGGGCCAATTTGCTTCATTGAAGGTAAGTTGCTTGCCATTGAGCTTTGATGTTGATATTAGGGTTTTTAGAGGAGTGTAGAAGGGCTGATTTTTATAGTGGAAGTTAGGTTGTTTTGCATTGAGCTTTGTTGTTGCTTTTAGGGTATTTAGAGGAGTTCCAAAGAGTCAATTTAGCATCATTGACGGTAAGTTGCTTGCCATTGAGCTTTGATGTTGAAATTAGGGTGTTTAGAGGTTTTTAGAAGGGCTCATTTCTATAATTGAAGTTAGGTTGTTTAACATTGAGATTTGGTGTTCCTTTTATGGTGTTTAGAGGAGTTTAAAATAGTGTATATGTATCATTGAAGTTTGGTTGCTTGCCATTGATCTTTGATGTTTAGATATGATTTTTGTAGCGGTTTAGAAGGATTGAAGACCAACATTTATTAGAAGGTGAAGCACGCAAAGATTGGCCGCATATTGTGTATGCCCTATACTATACTATAATGTAATCATGTACTAGTAGAGAAGCATAGTGTACAACTACATTGCAACTGGCCCTTGTATTAGGTATTTTGCCCTATTCATGTACAACTGTATCCATATTGCATTATATTATTCAATCACTAATGTGCGACTAATGTACAACTTCTTTGCCACTACTATGCAATTAGATTACAACTTTGTGGGAAATGCATTATGACTAGAATGAGTCGTGTTTATGACTAGTTTACAACTCTATTGCAACTAGAATGCAACTAAATTACAACAAGAATGCAACTAAAATACAACTTTAACCCTACTAGGTGAGAACTGCGATGCAACTGATTAGTGATAACAGAGTCACTAAAGCCACTAAGATACAACTGTCTTGCAACTACATAGTTGGCAACTTGACATGTAAGTTGTGAGGTCCATTTAGTTACAACTAAATTGCAACTATCATTGTCAATCTATTGTACATTGCAGTTGTACTATAGTACCAAAAGAGAGTGAAGAGTTACTTATGTCCTGAACTTGATTATAAATTGACTGTATGACAACTGAAAAATGACTAATTTACAACTGAATTTACAGGTGAACCATTTTTTTACTAAAACAATATAAGCAACTGCAAAGCGACTACTATTCAACTAAATGACAATTGCTTTACAACTACAAGGGACACGTGTCATTGTGGATTATCAATTTCACAGTTCATGAAATTGCCTAAATTTGACCAGAACCTCTAAAAATATGAGAAGTGGCACCTGGTCATTTGTGTGTCAGATGTGCATTAATGGAGACATTGGGATTAGAGAGAAAGATGTCTTCTAACAAAGAAGAAAGAAGGGCAGAGGGGGCAGGTTATTACCAAAATTTAGGAGGAGCAATGGATGAAAAGGTCGCAGTTGTTTTTGAATAGATGGCAAATGTGACAGGTTCACTATCACTAGCATGCAACTATGGTTAACTAAAGTACAACTATAGCCCATCTAGTTGTACGTGAGTATTTTCATGCCATAAACCACTGAAATGCAATTGTTAATTGCAGTTGTTTTTTCCCCCTTTTTTACTAGTGTTTGTAAATAAATTAGCCCCATTAAAATTTGATTTGTAGCTAAAAACAAATACTTTGACATGTTTGGCCATTGAAGTGACAAGAATTGTTGTTTCCACAAAGAAATTTGTACTTCCTATATATGTTGTGTATGTTAAACATAACCTCAATGATTAAATCTTGTTCCATCATGCTCAATGAAGGGTCCCCATAACACTAAAGCATCCCATGAAATAGATTCTACTTTAAAGTACTCCCTCTATCCATTTTGATCCATCTAGGAAAGATAATTGAAGATTCATTTTGTTTTTTGACAAATTGACAAGTTACATAATCCAATGTTAGATTCCCACACTCTATACAATCCAACTTGAGCATAGACACTTAATTTGATCCAAAGTCAATTTAGTATAAGCAACATGACTCAACTTTGGTTACGTCACTTGGAATGATGTTTGGGGTTAAAGTCATGTTGTAAAAAACGTTGTTGTTTATTGTTGATTAATTTTCAACAAATAACACATAATTCTCAAAGAAACTACCATTTCTTCTAACCAAACAATTTTTTTCCTAGCTCATCCAAACTACATAAAATTATGGGAAAATTTCATGGATACCCTTGAAGTTTGCAATATTTATATAGATACTCTTGTTTTTTCATAAATTACTCAAATACCCTTGGACCAAAGTTTTCAAATGTTTATTTTGTTGTGCATGTCACTTCCCTTCTACCTTTGCGTGCATGTTGTCTTCTTTTTGTTTCATTACATTCCCTTCTTCAATGTTGATTATGAAGAGAGCACAACACAACAAACAAATGTCTAAAACTTTGAACTGAAGATATTTGTGTAGTTTCTAAAAAAGCAGGGTATTTATGTAAATATTCCAAACTTTAGGGATATCCATGAAATCTTTCATAAGACTAGTTAATTTGGATAATATAACCATGACAAAGGGAGATGAGGGCTTGAGTAGGCATGTAAAGTCAGGTCCTGAGACCTACCACATGCAATTTAACCCCTGAATGTCACTAAAGTCCTTTGCGGCCGTATGTATGGCCATATGTACAGATGTATTTGAGATGCTCTGAAGGCTTTCCAAATGTTTTTATGCACTCACCATCATACAACCCTTCAATATGTATGTACACCCTCCGTCCCAAAATGATCTCCCTATTACACAAAATATTATATATTAAGCCAAAAAAAAACCATTTTTCATTTTTTTTGGACATATGAAGAGAGTTTGATGTCCTTCTATTGTTACAAAATTTTAAGTTTCAAATTAGTTTGCAAAAAGTGGTTTTAAAGTGCTTGAAAATTGAAAATTTGAGGCATTTTTGAAGAGCACCGGTGGCCACTCACTTGATGGCATGGGATTGGTTAGCATGCCCATGCTTTTGGACTATGTGCAAGTGTCGCTAGCTCTTGTCCTCCTCCAACAAGAAGATCATTTTGGGGCACTAAATAAAGGTCAACAAGAAAATCATTTTGAAACAGAGGGAGTAACACTTAACCCCTGAATGGCACGAAAGCCGTTTGCGACCGTATGTACAGATATATTTGAGCTGCTTTGAGGGTTTTTCAAATTTTTTATGTACCCACCATCATACAACCCTTCAATATGTATGATTGTAACACTTAATTTCCAGCTGATTCAAACTTCTGAATATTGGTTGCTACCGTATATGGTACCATAGTTCCAGAGCCCTAGGCCCTTCAGCGGTTGATACAAAGGGAGTGGTTCTCTCCATTGTCCAGAAAATGGGCGCCATCGAAGTTTTGAATGGGGCTGGAGACGCAGCGTATCGTCGGGCTGTTTCGCAGAGGACCCTGCACTTTGCATGCCTATTTGCTGCATTGAAAGTGGCGATGGTGGCCGAGCAGCGGAGGCAAGTTGGCAGCTTGATTGAGATCTCGATTGAGATCTCGAGAGAGAGAGGGGGAAGAAGAAGGCTCCTTTCACACTGCCGGAAGTGAATTCAAACAAGACTTATGTTACATCCCCCCGGATTTCGGCGAGGCAGGCGCTTGTCTCTTCATTTGCCTTCCCTTTCGTTTGAAAGGTAGCCTTTCCCTTCCCTCCCATCTCTTCCCCGGTCACTCTGCCCTCTCGCTCCCTCCTTTCGCTCGCATCTCCCGGCTCTTCTCATCATCATATGAACGGGCACCGTTATGCTCTTCCACTTCAGTTCTCGAATTTGTTCTGATTTTGTTTCCTTTTGACATTCTTTGCAAATTGGCGACCTTGCGCACGCCGGGCTTGGTGCTTTATTCTACATTTTCTCCAGCCTTCAGGTCTTCCACAGGTGAATCGACGTCAATGACACAATGTCGATCTAGCAATAAATGAAATGTTGATCCATAGAAATAAATGAAATGTCGATGTCCTTCTCGTTGATTAGTTTCAAGATGCTCCAAATTTACTTGAGAATGATATGCACTCAAATTCGATCGGTGGATTATGGAGTGCGTTTTAAAACTCATCTTACTTTCAATCATGTGATTCTCGAGCTGCTTCTTCTAATTCGCTGTGGATTTTTTTTAGATTATTTCAAGATTTATCTGTTAGGGATTGCTTTGGTCTTATGTGTGCTGAACGTTAGTTAGTAGGTTTCTAGGTTAGGCTGCTTACGGTCCACGCATCTCTCACACTCGTGCTCTGCGCCTTCATTGAAATAGTATCGACAGCTATGTCTGTAGAGAATTAAGTATCCGTGTAATCGAATGTACTATTGTAGGTTGCCTTTAGAGTACCTCTCAGCTGCAGGAGTATGCTTCAATTCGTTTTAGAATTTGTCTCAGAGAACTTGATGAGGCATTCCGTATGTTCGTAGATCGAAATGCCGATGATTGATCATAGTGCGCTGATAACTTGCTTATGCCTGATAAAGGAGAGGCATATTTAACCTTCAGCTGTCGTCCGAGCTCCTGAATAGTTGAGAGTGCTTCCTCTGGTTCTTCCTGTCCAAGAGCTGTTGAAAGATGATTAAAGATCTTCTACATTCTTCGATTTGCGTTAAAACTTCTTAAAAAAATTGTGAGTGATTAACTGATATCGTAACGTTCTTGTTAAGACTTTCGAAAAGTTGTCAGTTCACTTTCTTTGTGACTGGCATGAGAGAGCTCCCTTTGATTTCACTGTCCTCTTGGAGTTTCATTGTGCACTCAGGCTGTGATTTTAAAACTCTGTTAATGTATGGCTAGCCGGTAAAGAGAGCTTTTTGCTATTGTATTTGACTCAAAAAGCGATAGCTTTTTCTGGAGTTTCATCTGGACTTCTAGCCTTGATTCTTTCTTATTAATGCGAAGGAGAAAGTGCTCAAGCAACTTTGAGCATCTATCTGTACATTCGTTTGAGTTCAAGCGGATATACAGACATCCGACCTACTCCAGATAGAAGTTTAAGACGTTATCTCACCGTCCATTGTCCTTGAAAAATGATTTAACATATGAAAGGAGTTTCAGGTATGAAGACAGGAAACCAATGGCACGTATCAACCTCAAGAGTCACAGCTGCTTTGTGTGCGCCTTGTTGACTATCACCTGCTAAACCTGATGGTGTTTCGTGGCTTCTGGCGTGTGGCAGGTGCCGTTTCCAACAAGCTTTTGAATCTCAGAGTCGGTAATGGAAGGAGTTGACTCTCGGGCCCCTTCCTGTAGACGACGTAAAAGAAATATAGAGATCGTTCCTAGGACATGTTCATTTCTCCTACAGAATGTTGTTTTCTGCTATTCAACGTATATGAATAGACCTAGCTTATGTGACCTTCGAGCGCTCTTTTCACGGCTCCTGGTTTCATAGAATTGCCGAAGAAGAAGACCTGGTATTAATAGAGTCTGTCTTTATTACTACTCGGTGCGATGAATATGACGGATGCTCTGCAGCGTTGATTTTTGGGCTACATAAGCGAATTCAGAACTGCAGGACAAGGAAGAGAAGTGATGAAACCATATACTTGTGAAGGAGATCTTGTCGGTTGGTACTTGGTGAAATATAGTGAGGAGTTCTGGTATCTATCCATTGCAAGACTGCACCTGGAAGAAAATCGTGGTGAAGAAGATGCCTCTCATAACATACTTGTACATCTCTGAAGAGGTGCTAGGTGAATGTCAAACATTTTGGAGGAAGTGGAGGCGGAAGAAGGAAGTTAAACAATTTTTGGTTCTTTGTATGACTCGCAATATGTGGCATCTGTGGAGTAAGGACAGAATTTTAGAGAAATCTATGATTATGAATATACTGCAGTCATGGACATAATAGAATTATGCAAAACATTTGTCAGAGTGTGGTAAGGAGAATATAATTGAGCTGCCTCCTGGGAATTCGAAGTCGTTTTAACCATGTAAAGGAGCGAGCGAAGGTGTATCTGGTAGAATGTAGCTTTCAGACTACTTGAATATACACATTTATGGCACCCGACCAGTAGCGAGTGTATGCCTTTCGAGTGTATTCTTGGCGGCAACCTCTATCTGAAGCCTACAACGGACATGTTTGATTGCCTGCGTCGTGAAGATGAACACGAAAACCTCCATTGGCGAAGATTGTAATCTGCACGACGTTTATAAATTTATTGATTGGAACGCTCATGCTTCTCAGGCACCGATTCTGTTGTAGGGGAAAGCGAGTGTTTGAAAACTCTAGATTTTCTCAATTTATCTGAAGAGGCCAGTAATATTCTGTTGTGCCTGCTTTTAGTTTTGACTCATTCGAAATTTAGCAAGGATGGGTGACACTTGCGGGGCCCCAGGCCCCCCTCCACGTGTTCCACCTTCACACTTCACCTCCGTCGCAAATTCTGCTAGAGATCTAATCTACAAGGGGTTTGTGGGAGGTCAAATGTTAACTGTTTCATGCGTGGGCCCATGTGGCACGCGGCTGACATCTTCAGCTACAATAGCTCACGACTTCACAGTCGGAGCTATGAGTGCCACCTTACTCGAGGGCTCTCAACGAAGACATGAACTAACTTTCAGCACTCTTAGCAACCAGGTACTCGTACTTGCTTATTGCTGTAATGTTTTAATAAGAATGAGTTTGTTGCGTCTCGTCGATTATGAGAAATTCTTTGCGCGCTTAAATACTTGCTTCCAGTACATTTATTAACGAGTCCCAGTGTTTCAAACTCGAGTCTCCTGATTCTATTTTCGCTCAAAACTTTCCTCATGGTAGTTATGGCGCTCTAATTTGCGGTGTCTTTGCAGATTAGCGGTACAACAACCTTCTTGAATGTTTTCTGTCCAGGCATGACATTAGCCGTATCGGCTGCGATGAAAGAGGGATCTAGTGATGGGTCTATCAATGTACGACTTCCTTCACTGCTTTTTTAATTTGTGACGCTATTGTCTTGTTCGTTCGTAAAAGCTTTCTCACATAATTCTTGGACAAGCATCAATGCTTTTATAACGCATGAGATGCGTGAGATGCGGCAGGAAAACTGCCGCTGTCTTTTTCAGAAATGAGGTTCAATCAATTTACTCGATTCTGCCTGCAGTAGAACCCATGCTTCTAAGAAAGGTTACAAGATGACCTCTCAGTAATTTGTGTGTTCTACAGGTGCAATATGTGCATCCAATGGCTGCAATGAGTGCGAAGGTCTTTGGCACTAAAACCAGACCTGAAGCTGAGGTTGCATTAAACATGGGTTCCCAAAATACTTTTGCTGGTGGAAGATTTTGCATGGACGCACGGAACAGGAATCTTGATGTCTCTCAAATTGGTAGGTCATCAACAGTGTGAACCGCAAGTGCATCCTAATCTGAATCCCATTTTTTCAGATGAATTCTGTTTTTGGATCAGCGATAACAATCTGACCTTTTCCGTTAGCTGACACTCATTTACATTCTTCTTGATCTTTGTTATGAAACGTGATTGTAACTGTTTGGTCTACTGTTGAGGCGTAGTGTCTTCTCATTGGGTGTATCAGAAGGCAAGGAACATCTGCTCTAAGTTTTTGGTAGGAGTATGGTGTTATGGCAAAGGTTTGTGTTGTGTATGTCTGTGTCACTTAGATTCCTAACAAGTTATCTTCCTTGTGACTAGGTTGTGGTTATCGAGGCGGAGACACAACAGCCACATTACTTTGTGATCCATTCATAGACAAAAGTGTTGATGGATACTTCACTCGTTACATCCAACCACAAACTCAAGTTGGCGCTCATGTCACTTTCCTACTTGAGAGGAAACTCAAGTCTGTCAAAATTGCAGGGTCTCATGTATTGGATTCCCAAACTATGGTGAAAGGGAAGTTGGATGATTGTGGCGTAGCTTCTGCTCTACTCCAATATTCACCTAATCCTCAAGTCACATGTGGGCTTGCTGCTGCGATAAATTTCAGGAATTTGAGGCAAGCTCCGAGTGTAGGATTGAGCTTACAGGTGCTCCCGTCATGACTGAAAACGTTGTGAATTACTTGCCGATAGGGCAGAACAGACGGTTTTGACAAGAACGTGTCTCAATTTTCAAGAGGAGATCTACCCCTGAAAATAGCCCTGTAATGTAATAAGCTCTAGACTACTCAGGGCTGAGCAATTCAGAGTCCTTGCTATCAGCATTAGGACTTGAACCCTTCCTGCCTGTCTTGGATTGATTACATCATTCAGGTGAATCATGATTTGACTAGGAAGGATTGCTTACTTCTCCAATTTCCAGCACTGGTATGTTCTACACTTGATTCTATTTTCAAATTCATACAGATTGTAGTGAATTGAACTATAATGGTTACTGAAACAGCAAAAAGTGAACGTAAGTTAGAAGGCGTGGTTAAAGCTGAAGACTTTCTTGCTGTAGATTCTCTAACTTTCAGTAGACAGATTTGTAAGATCAGTTGCAGAAATCATTTCACAGCATCTACAGTTCTAAAATTTGTGGCGCAGTGTAACCACTGGATCCATTAACTGAACTTCTGATCTTTTCTGATTACGTGGAGCGTCAACTTAAATTGAAGCTAGGAAGGTGGAGGTCCATATTCCTGAGCCCTTTCTGGGGTGTTGAAACTGTTAAAGCATTTTTTTGGTAAGTTTTCCTTGATCCTTGTTATTTTGTATTGATCAGACCTTTGCCGAATTAGTTTTAAATTTTTGAAGTCCATAGCCATCAAAGGGCTGTGTTTGTCACCACTCATCATTTGTGCTGTAAGGAGTAAAGGACATTGCAAGCCTTAAGGCACAATTTTAAAGCCAATCACTCATTTTTCCCAGTCTCTAGTGCTTCAAACCTTTAAGATAATAATGTGACTCCATTTTTTTAAAATGTTGAAGTGACATTTTTTGTGACCTTTCAAGGCATCTCAAAGAAATTATATGCATTAAAATTTGAAATCTTATTATTAACTTTCTTTGAAAATGAGTTTAAAAAACTGGATCTAATATTAATTCTTATTATTATATTTTTTTCATCCATGTTAACTTTTTAGTGATAGTTTGAGAATTTTTGAGGTTCTCACGAGTTTTTTGATTTTCTTTCATCCATATAAATTGCATTTAAGTTAGGAGCACCCATCCTTGTGAGGGTCTCCATAAGCGTGACCTCTGAAATCTTGGAAAATTTGTGGAAGTAGATAGATGTAATGACAAGGATGTACAACATGTGAACATGAAATCTTAATATCGGTTATGGGTACAATGGCAGTTTGCTCTTTAAAAATTCACAACTTATCCTCACAATATCCAAATAATAAATTCGAAAGTACAAACTCATTATTTTTCTGTTGCTAATAAGATCCTATAATTTGCTAGATGTTTACTAATAGTCATCATGTTCAAAACCCTTAAACTCATGCTTATGGGTGCTCCTACCTTATATGTTCTTTTCAATAAAATAAGAGATTTCTAAGATGTAGACCGTCACATTAAAAAGAATCAACTTTTTACAAGTTATGTTCTAGTATAGGAAATTAATGAAGCTTACAATATGACCTATGTATTAAGCATTCACAAGACCCTTAAGAATCTAAAAAATGATATCAAGCCACCCAAAAGTGAGCACATAGTTTTTCAATTTTCTTAGATTTCATTCTGTATGTTTTGACTCAACATTTAACAAACAATTTGTTTTTTTAATTTTTTCAATTTGTTTGAGTTCGATAGCATGATTATAAGCATTTAAGCAAATAGTATTCATTTGATTACTCATCTAAGACTTTCCCTTAATATGTTCCTTAATTTAATCAAGAATTTCATTACAAATTTGTATTTCTCATTTAAATGCTATTTCTATTAAGTACAATATAAAGCGGCAAATTCAAGACATGCTTCTCCTTTAAATATAAGATTTCACATATTTTTTTGTGGACCTTTGGGAGTAAATAAATATGTATGTATGTTATAAATAGCTTTGTTTTAAAACATCTATGCTTCAAGAATGCCTTGGCTAATCTTAGAATAAGTTCTGATGTAAGAATATTGTAGGATTAGCTATGCTGATTGATTTCAAAACACTTGTGCCAAAAAGAGCTTGAATTTTTTTTATAGTAAATTAGTAAAATTATTGTTAGAGAAAAGTGCAGAAGAAAATTACATGAAAAAATGAGTTCACAAGAATGACAAACACCTACGCAAGCCTCTTTCTTGTGTTAGTACAAACTGCAGTTTTTGAAATAAATAAAAACTCAATGACTTTTAAAAGTTGCATGTTGTGAGCATGCATACATGCTTATCACGATATTCATGAATTTGGGAAAATCTCCATTTTAGGGCCCTTGAACTTTTACTTTCTCAAAAGACTATTTAATGAATACTCTTTCCAGGGCATAAATTACGGAAGTCTCAAAATCAATTTTTTCCCACAGTAATGAATATTGTATTTTGTTGCTATTGATTATCAAACAATATCAAACAATCTATATATGTCATCTAAAATCAATAAATTAATTCCAATCATTTTGAGATGCAAAATATGAACACTTGAAGTAAATATGCCTTCATCTTTTAAAATATATCCCTGAGAACTAGGAAGTGTAGCTTTAAAAAAATATTCTTCCCGTAAGGTAGCATCACCCATAACTATCAAATTAAGGGTTTTGAACATGATGATTCTTAATAAACATCTCACAAATTATAAGTTCCTATTAGCAAGAGAAAAATGATGAGTTTGCACTTTTGAATGTATTATTTGGATATTGTGAGAATAAATTTACAAATTCTAAAAAAAATGCTTATGAAGAGCTATCAAAATTTTATCCTTCGCCCTTGCCCTTCAAACGTGCCCTAGAGATAGTCAATTGACCAATCATCAAGTGGATTATAAGATAAAGCTCACTAAGTTTAGGACAAAAAAAAATGAATTTAAGGATCATTACTTGATTAGCTAGTTTTAAATGTCAAGAAAATATTTTGAGGAACTTCAAACTTTTATCTTTCAAGTAATGTGTGTATGAAACCATGATTGCATAAAGGTGTGGATGCTATTTGGTAGACATTTGTATAGAGTTGATTAGTTGTGAATTTTTAAAGAGCTGACTGCAATTGCACCTAATACCAACATTAAAATTTCATGTTCACATGTTGTACATCCTTGTAATTACATCTATTCACTTCCACGGATTTTCCAAGATTTTAGAGGTGATGGTTATGGGTACACTGATGGTTATCCATGAAAGGCCCGAACCTTTTTCTTGTGAAAGTCATTAAAAATTGCCACTTTTGGGGGAATAAGTAGAATGGTAGGAAAAATAGTTTTTTTCAGAAATCCAATTGTAAGATCTTGCCTTAGACCATGGGAGGTACTTGTGGGAGAAAATCAGATCATTCTAGATGTTGAGGAGTGAGATATTAACATCTAAAGTGAACAAAAAAAGTTTTTTCCTTGCTGCCCAAAAACTTTAGAAGCCTTTGACCACTCCTATATAAAAAAAATTGCTCTATGCAAAACTAAGGTTTTCTTTTCCCATGTAGAAGATCAAGTTAGGTATGTGTGGGAGAATTTTCAAATGAATTGAGGTGTGAATCATACTTTGTAAAATTTTGCAATGCCGTAAGGTCATGAAATTTGCATATACACTAGGTAATATTGGAGGATTTATGCAGAACTCAAAAATGTGAATAACTTTGATTCAAAGGGTGAAAGCTAAGGAATCTTACTCTACTACAACTTGGGAAAAAAAAATTGAAAAACAAATACACAAAGAGCTCAAAAAAGTAAAGCACCAAATTTTACAAGGGGCAAAAGAAATGGAGGTTTGGGAGTCCCGTACATACTTGCAAACTAAAACCTCTCATAAGTTTCATCTCATCAATCAAAATTGAATGATTCAAAGCTTTCCAAGTACATAAAAATCTGAAGAATCAATTTCAAAATTTTATTTTAAAAATATGCAAACTTTGTTTGGGTTGCTTGCTTCTCCCTTGTTTTTCAATTATTCATGCATAACTTCTTCATTACATGTCAAAATGAAGAAAAAATTAGATGCCCACGTAAATATTTGAATTCCCCACGTGCACCTTCAGCAAAAGTTTCAAAAAATTAGACAAAGTAGCTTATCAAAAGGTACATGCCCAAAACTCCACTTGGCCCCCAAGGGACCACTTGGGCCTTTCGAGGTTATGGGTGTTGCTACCTTAATCACTTTTAAAATCGGCATAATGATCATTAATACTATTATCTGAAGCTACATATAGAGGAAACATGGAAAAACATGGATGGAATTGCCAAGACCCTTTCTAAGCAAGTATGGCGTTTGCCTAAATTTGGATGAAAGTTGAAAGCTACTAAACTTAGTGTACTTGGTGGATGAATGTGTACAAGTTGTTGATTCTATCCATTTTTGTCCAAATTTTTCTTACCAATGCCCGTCGCACGACCAAAGAAAAAACTAAATTTGAAGGCACAAGGGACTGGTGTTTTTTTATTGGCTAAAAATAGCCAAAATATACCTTAAAATTTTATGCTTCATTATCACTATAGAAAATCATTTTGAACAAGAATGTCTATGTAGCCAATGTTCACTTCTCCAACCAAAATAATATAGGTGTCCTATTTGTCACATATTTCAATTTTCACACTTAGCTTGTAGTCCTTTTGTAGAAGTTGTGGCCAATACACTTCATTTGCACCTCTTTACTTGTGTAATAAAAAACCATTGGTAGCCAATATTCTATATACTTTTATTCTTGAACAAAATATGCTTCTTGAAGTGTTTTTCCAAAATAGCCACCTAAGCGAATTACCATTATAAATCATCGTCAGTACTTTCATAAGTTGATATCTTAAAAAGAATCTTGGTGGATGGAAGAGAATCATGGTACTTTTTTTGGCAACAGAGCTGACAAGTGTTGACAATGGATAGGTAGAGAAATAGAGAGACTAATCTCAATTGCTGAGAATCTTGAGTTTGTCGCTAGAAAAAAATGCCTTGAAGGATAGGCCGAAATAGCTAGCACAGCAACTAGGGGTTCCAAGTAGGGTTTTTTTTGGACTGTAGCATTTCTATGTGCCCTCTCGGATGAGGAGCATTTCAAGAGGGACACCAGTACATTCGTGAACACCAAATCTGACTGTAGCAAATCTGGCGTTTAAACGCCAGAAAAAAAAAAACCCTGGTTCCAAGTACAAAAATCTGGAGAACCAAGAGAGAGAGTCAGAGAGGGACCCCAGCAAAAAGCATCTCAGCGTGCAACCCGTTCACAGCTCTGCGTCGAGAAGCCCGTATCTTACTACCGAGTACCGACCTCCGGACAACCCTACTGGACTGGACTTTTTATTCGGGTACCGCGGTCGGACACTCGGACGTGACCACCCCAGCAGTAATCCCGCCCCGGCGACTCTTGGCTGCATGAACAGCCAGCCCGGGTTGCGGCATCTCTCCCGTGCGATTGTCCCACGGATTCCCGTGCATTCCCGCATCGCCACCGCAGATTCCAGTGACTCGGTAGAATCCGCCTCTCCTTTACCAACACCAACAGCGGCTGCGTGGATCGCTTCGCTGAAATGGCGCGATCCGGTTCAGTACAATCCTGCAGGCGAATGCTCCACAATCCTCCGTGAATTCTGCAAGCGAGCTGCTGTAGGCATATGTATCCACGGCTGAGGTCACACAAATCGATGTCTAAAAGAACCGCCTCGTTGTACTCGCATCCCGCGCTTTTCTCGCCCATGAGCTCGTAAGCGTACTCCATGGATTAGGTGGCAAGCTTAACCCCTAAAATTCTTTCGTGTTTAGAGGCCTTAAACTGCTTCAAAATAATAGTCCTCAAAGCAGGGTCAAAATCTTCACTGAAATTTATTTCTTAACACATCCAATCGTAGGATCCTTTGGTTGGCTTGCACAAGTACATTGTCCCAAAATTTCAGAATGAATATCCCCTCCACTTGCAAAATCAATGTGCCTAAATTTCAAGATGTAGGTTTTTCTAATCCTTCGAGAAGGTGAAATTTTGTTTTTCAAATTTTTTAGAAAAAAGCACGTATGTTGTATTTCTTGTGCAATTTTTACAATAGGTTGGAAAATGGGTTGAAGGCATATATATAAAAACTTGACCAAAAAAAAATTGGATTCATTTTTACAAAAATTGTAAAGTGAAAGGTATTGATGAATGTAAGGTATAACTAATATGCTAATAAGTTTTGGAAGAATTTGAAAATTGTTAATCCCAATGGTAAGAATGCTCTAACAGACAATTAATAACTTTAATTTTTATTTTCATTTGAAAAATTTCAAAATTGAGAGTAAAAACATAACTTTGTATGTTTTTTCTACCCTCTTCCTACCTTCATTGCATGCAAAATAAAATTCCTTTTAACTCTTACCTCATTATTTGAAATTGAGTAATTCAACTTTTTTTGAGTAGGTGTCAATCTATACAATTCTATAAAAAATAAAAATAAAAATTTAGAATATATTTTTTGCTGCTTAGTTTATTGAAATGACATGAAATAAAACTTTGCTTGTACACTATGATGAGTAGCATCCATCCTAATTATGAAATCAATTAGAGCAGCCTGCCCGAGTTCTCATGAAGCCCAAAGTGGGCTCCTTGGGCCTTTAGGGGTTAATGTGAACGTCCCGACTGCCCATGTGGCTTTTTCCCCGCGCTCCAGTGGACGACGGCCACATCGCCCAACATTTATTCCCCCCTGGTTAGTATCTGGTGATTAGTATAAGTCCAGATGCTTGCATGTACTTCAGTGGGAGTTACTCAGCGGGATAATCTTTCCCCAATCATTTCTGTCCATGTCGGCTAAGGGTCTGGGTCGACCTGTTCGGGGTGAGTGACGCTTGCAGGCTGTTTAGGAGAGACTCAAGTTATGGCAGGAAATATTTGTACTCATATAGTTTTGTTACAAATGCAAGCGCCGTGGTTGATTGCAGTGTTGTTGTTTTGAAGCTGGTTATGTCCCTGCGAATGCATGTTTGTTGGTTGGGAATTAGCGAACTGATCGGTCGGAGGTGTTTTGCTGCAGCTACCAACAGTGAAGCAAGATTTCTTGAGAGATTTCTTGGGAATTGGGTACTATCGTTGGCGAGTTGTACACCACTTTTTGTGTGAGTGGTGAGTAAGTTTTCTTGGAACGACAGCGGCGATGGGGAGGGACGAAACTGGAGGGCAGGCGGATATGGCGACGTCGAATGATTCGACCCCGCCGGTCGGCGTGGGGACCCATTACAAGGAGCTGGTCAAAGACAACCTGCGTTACAAGAGTTTGTGGGAGGAGATTTCTGGTAGCTTGGGTGACCTTGGTACGTTTGTGCCGATTGTGATAGCCCTCACGCTCGTCAATGGCCTCGACCTTGGCACCACGCTCCTCTTCACCGGCGCCTTCAATATTCTTACGGGTCAGCCTAAGACTCCATTTTGTCAAATTTTTGCTGCTACTTTCTTTGCTTCTTTATCTTAGGTAACATGCATTAATTCTGGTGAGTTGAGCGTTTTGTAACTTTGCTAGTTTCAACAAAATATCTGGCGATTGGCGCACGTTTGCCGCTGATGAATTTCTACAGAACTTTTAACTACACCAAAACATCTCGCAGAAACTGGAGAGATTTTTGTGTGAGGAGATTGACGGAGATTCCGATGGGCTGCGTTGGTTAATCCGCCTGTTACTGCATGTTGTTGGGAAATGCATGTGTCACGGACAGAGCACTGATTGAAAAAATTGTGTGTCTCCAGGAATGTTGTTCGGGGTGCCGATGCCAGTGCAACCAATGAAATCGATAGCGGCGGCGGCGATCACGCCGGGGCACATCCTCACCATCCCGGAGATCATGGCAGCGGGCATATTGACAGGAAGCATTCTGGTGGGTTTAGGCCTCACGGGACTGATGACGCTCGCGAACCGCATAGTGCCATTATCCGTAGTGCGCGGCATCCAGCTGTCGCAGGGATTATCCTTCGGCATCACCGCCGTGAAGTACATCATGCACGAGCAGAACTTTTCCAAAGACAAAATGGGCGGAAAACGGGACTGGTTGGGTTTGGACAGCAAGCTGCTCGCCATCGTCGCCGTCATGTTCATCGTGCTTGTTAGTGGCGCTGGCGAGTACACCGTCCATCCTTTTCCCAAAGATTCCGTGGAACGGGATGCTGTGATCATCGATCCTAACCCGCGCCGCAAGCGCACGTGGCTTGAAAAGCTGCAGCTGATTCCCACGGCGCTTCTAGTGTTCCTGTTGGGGATAGTGCTGGCGTTCATCCGCGACCCGGGTATTGCTGGACGCCTCCGCGTCGGCCCCGCCACGCCCAAAGTGGTGCACATCAACGCGCATGACTGGCGCGTGGGGTTCATAAAAGGCACCATCCCACAGCTGCCGTTGTCGATGCTGAACTCGGTCATCGCTGTGTGTAAGCTGTCGAACGATCTCTTCCCGACCAAGTTGGACGTCACGCCTATGAAGGTGTCGACTAGCGTGGGGCTCATGAACGTCGTCGGCTGCTGGTTCGGCGCCATGCCGGCGTGCCATGGCTGTGGCGGGCTCGCAGGGCAGTACCGCTTCGGCGCTCGCACCGGCGCGTCCGTGGTGTTCCTGGGCGGGTTGAAGATCGTCATTGGTCTTCTCCTGGGCTCCTCGCTTCTCCAGATTCTGAACCACTTCCCGGTTGCGTTGCTGGGAGTCTTGCTCCTCTTCTCCGGACTAGAGCTCGCCATGACGTGCCGAGACCAGAACACTCGCACGGACGCGTTTGTTATGTTGATGGTCACGGCGGTGTCGCTTACCAACTCCAGCGCCGCGATCGGGTTCCTCGCCGGCATGGTGATCGCCATTTTGATCAAAAGCCGAGACCCGCACACGTGGAAGTACCTTTACAGGCTCTCCCAGTGGCCCAAGCGCCGGAATACGCCGGTTCCCTCGCCTGGTACTCATCAAGTCTGATCTTGCGTAACCCAATTGTACTGTACAGGTACTAGCCTTCCTTCAACAACAACCTTCACAAAAAATAGCAACAATACCCAAAAACTCCGCGATATCAACTTCATAGTTCATGTGCAGTGCAGACATCTCAACGTGGTCCGCAATTCGCCATCAGATTCAACCAAAATCAGGGTAAAAATTGTGCAAACAAGCGTCCCATGGGTGTCTGAAAAATGGCTGTGGAAACTGGGCTAGGTGTTGTAATAATCTCCCACAAGCCAATGGATGATATCAGCATTTGGTTGTATAGGGTACAGCACATTGCCTGCAGTGCATGCCTGCCAGCGAGTGTGCTTATAACTGTGTCATTTCTGAATCCGAGTCATCAGGAAACACCTCGTTTCCGTCTCGTGATTCCTTTTCTGGAAACACCTCGTTTCCGATTTGTGATTCCTATGGAAATATCTCGTTGCCGAGATTGATTGTAATCAAAGTCCCAAGCTTGGACGTGTCTCGTGTACTAGAGCATTGGAGTTTTATTTTTTGTTTTTTCGGTTTTTTTCCATTGTAGTCATGGAAGTTTTAAGCGAGTAGAAACTTTTCTCAGCAAAGATCAGTCTTTTCTTTTCTTTTTCTTTTCCAAGAGTTTGTAGTTCGAATTGCACGTTTGTTGGCAATGGACCGGAGGGGAGGAGCATTTGCATCGAAAAGCTACCTGACGAAGTCGGGGGAGGTATCTCACTTGTAAAGCGAGCTTGTGCTTTAAGGATATAGCTTTTTGTGGAGTGGCTTTTCGAAGGGTACTAGATTCTTGTAGGGTAGTTGCATGTTGATAACACAAGGCATAACATAATGTATTTTGTTGCATGTTGTAGGTGGAAGGTCGTTTATAGAATTGTGTAAATAAGTCAAAGGATGGTTCAAATTAGAGTTTTTCATAAAATTGAGAAGTTCTTTTAACCCTTTAGAGACCACTGAACCATATTTTGGTTCGGGAGAGTAGTTTTTGGCCAATTGCTAAACAATTTGGAAAACGATTTTGAAGAACACTTGTGATCACAAGAATTTTGCATTCAACCCAGAAAACAACAATAGAATCAGATATGGGAGTTGATAAATAATGGTGTTTATACATCATGGCCTCAAAATACGTATTCATATTTGGTCAAAGATGGATCAAAGCAACAATGCAATACATTGAACATCCAAGAAGAATGCCATGTTTCAATTGTGCAATTTTTAAAAACTTCAAATTGCTCAAGGAATATGCTTGTATTGTTTCTCTATACGGTAGTTGTACAATTGTACTATTTGAGAATCCATTGAAATGATGCTATCAATTTATTTTAAATAAAAATCATCCTACATTTAAGGCCAATTCTTGATTGCTTTCACCCATCGGATTTTTTGTAACAATTATCAAATTTCTTGTAGAACTGTTTTAGGGTAGCAAAAGAATGAGATTTTTGATCCTTTTTGTCCACTTAGCTACACCTTGTGATTGCTATTTTTGTCTATTTTGAGTGAAACTAGTCTTGTTGGAAAGGTGGGAAACCTTGCTTTCTAGAAATGTAAGGCTCTTCTCAATCGAAGCTTGCATAAAGAGCTAACATTCAAAACCACACAAGTATGAAAAACTAGAGATTTTCCATATACGACTCACTCAATCATTATAATATTTCACCTCCAACGTAGATCTAGCTAAAATTTTGATGCATTGCAAATAACAAGGTGCCCTTCACATTTGTATAGTTGGATTATTCAAATTGGGTCCATATTTGATTCAAATGCACATCTAATCTTATTGCCCTAGTTTCTAGTGGGTTTTGGGAAAATGTGTGTGGTCTTTAAAGGACACAATTCATTAAATTGGGAAAAAGCTTAAGTATTGGGACTTTTGAATTTTTCATTTTTGAGAAATTTTAGGTGACCTTGAGTGAATATTATGATGATTTCTTTGAGACCTTACATCAATGATGAAACACCTTACAAGAATTATTTAAGAAACTCACTTCAAATCACCAAAATATTCTCACAAATGCAAAATTTAGTGTTCTCAAAATACGTTTTGGGAAAGTGCTTTTTCCCGATTTAATGAATAGTGCAAAATTTGCATTCAATGTGATTTTTGCCATATTGTGTGTGTGTGTTTTTTGAGAACCACAGAAGTAAGTACAAAAAACCAAACACATTGAAAAGGGGGTGCGGGGAGTATGCCCCTCCAAAAGGATGTCAATGCATTATCTTGACCATTGCAAATTTGGGACCAAATTCAACTCATCAGCTCTTTTGGTGATAATTTGGGTTTGATTTTGTATTTAGAATTTGACCATAAAGAACATTTTTTTTTAAACTTTTGGAAGCCACCGTATCTATTTGTGAAATAAGGGTTCTAGACTCCAAGGTTACAAGTGATGTTATAGATAAAACACCATATTTGTTAAATTGGGAAAAAGAGCACATTTTGGGACTTTTGAAGGTCTTATGTGATCACCTAAAACTAAGCTTGCAGGGTCTTTTTTGGTACAAGTGCCTTCACTTGAGAGGAGGAATTTGCAAGGGAAAAAATCTTAGTGTCTTAAATCTAATACCTTCAAATCTGATTTAAGGTAACTTTTGGATTTAAGGTGGATTACAAAATGGTACCTCCATTTTTCCCAATTTAACGTATATGGTGTTATAATGGGTTTTTTTTTTTTTTTTTTTAAGTTTAAAGCCACTTCAAAATTGTTAAAATCTTACTTGATAATGAACAATTGAAATGGGAACTTATGACTTCACAATAGTCCATAGTTCTTTAGTCATTAGATTTGTAACATTTACATAGTGGCACTTATTGGAAGTAGTGCCAAGGAAAGAGGATTTTTCTTCAAATGATGGATTTGTAAACAATGAAACCCAAATTAGTGAGCAAAGTTACAACTACGTCATTTTTCTTTGATGAGTTGTTTCAATTATTTGTTTTTTGTCTTTATTTTTTTTTGCCTCCTTACAATCCAAAAAATGTGGGATATGAAGTTGACTAGAAATTAGAAACTGGAGCATACTTTAAACCACCCTTATTGAGAGCATTGACTCTTTCAGATAGCCTTTGAGATGGTAAGATGGAAGGTATTGATTTGAAAAGAGGACTTCGTTTCATGTTTGTTTTTTCATTTTGCAAGCAACTCTTTTTAAACAACTAGAGGTTTGTCTTCACAAGATTCCAATCGACTTGTGATTGGGAGAAAAAACTTGATTCAACTATTATTGGAAGTATATAATATAAGTTTTTACATGAACACATGGATTTGGAAATTGGACAGCAAACTAAAGAGAACCGATTGAAAACAAGCTCAAAGAAAAAAAGGAATGCTAATTCATGCTGAAAGAAAAATTCATGATAAGGACACACCAAATTTTCAAAATTTTTTGTGTTGTTATTATGGATTTTTTCTCTTGAGCATAATTTGCCACCTTCTTTGTCTTTTGGCTTGTTTCCATTGTGCTTTATTTTGGTTGTTCAATTTTCAAACCCATGATTTTTGTGTTTATTAATAGACTTTTCACATATGCTTCTAATGATAATAATCACAAGTTCTAGTTTTGCACTTGAAAAAAAATAGTAATATACTTAATGAGTCATTTAGGGTGCTAGATTGATGATGCACTTAAGGCATCATCAACCTAGAGATGTGATTTTGGACTAGGAACTAATTGCTTTTACAATACTCATTGTTCAAAAAATTGCAATCTTGTTGACAGGTTGAATCCTCTTAGTCTTGTTGCAAATCAAGGCAAAAAAAAATAGTTTGCCAATTTGTGCAAGTTGTTGCAATGAAGGTGCAAGTTATTGCAAACAACATGTTGTTCAATCACAAGTTACAAGGAAAATTTGTGGGCATTGGGGAACAAGCAAAATTGTAACGGGAGATCATTGATTTGACAAGACCCTATCTAGGTTATGCCTTGTTGCGGTTACATCAAAGCCCTAAAAATACCTTATTCTCCCACACAATTGGCCCCCACCAACGGAAATGAAATTACAATTCCATCCACCTTCTTGGGTTGATGATGCTCTTAGATGTGTTAGGCGCAAATATAGGGGGCTTCAAACATCAATTTTTTAGGTGACTCACGTCGCAATTCACCTCGGTGAATTCACTAGTGAAGAGCAAGGTGAGTCACCTTTGAAATTCACTCCTAATGATTCACGTTAGGAGTGAACTTCAAAAACTGACTTTTGCGCAGCTCATCCTCACGAGTGTCACAGACGCTCAAACCCCTGATTTGTGCACAAAACCCTAATTGCAAACTCACAGGTGTCTCAAACTTTGGGCATGCAAGTGAACAAAAACAATTCACTAGTGAGGGACTTGTGAGGTGAGAACTCAAAAACTTGTAAACCAGATTTTATGTTGGGACGAAGTAGGGTGACACCCCTTAGTTGCTAGGGAGACACCCCCTATAGCCCAACCTTTGAGATTATTGTTACATTGAAATAAGAAATAAAATTAAAACAATACTTTAGCGCACATTTGCATCTGCAAGCATTGCAAACATATAACAAATATGTCTCATTTGTGACTTGGTCAAGAGTTAAAACTAGTCATTCCTTTTGTTTGTAAATTTAACCCTTAATGGACCGAGCTACTAAAATACATATCATGTACACTGATGTATAACTGGCATTTGCTATCAACAAAAAGTTTTAATTTGGGATCTTGACTACCTCACTAGAACAACATTGATCTATATTCTAACTTCTTTATTGATCTCAAATATAATAAAGGCGTGATTGCATTTTACAAAAAAAATACCCCGTATTGTACTGGTTGCAAAGGGGCTGCTTAGCCCTTTAGGGTTAAATTACCCAAAAAAGAAACCCTGATCTTACATGTGTTAGAGCATCTCCACTGGTTGAGATTTGCTTAAAGTTTTCCATCTGGTATGGCAAGGCCTAAAGCCTCTCAATCTCCACCCATGTTCTTTGAAAATGTGGCCTTACACTCCAACACACCCCATAAATAAGTAATTGACCACTTATTTAGGAAAGTAGAGAATAAAGCTCACTAAACTTAGGGTGAATAGTGCATGAATAGTGGCTTGGAGAGTGGCTTGCTAGATGGCTTGGTTTACTGCACATATGTCAATCTGGGCCCTGCCTTGTCAGTGCCAGAAATACATGATTTGCTTGGGCTGCCCCTCCCTTCGAGCTGCCCTACCTGAGACCAGAAAAACTAGTCTAATCGCTTGGTTTGCAAATACGACACTAAGGTAGCAACACTCATAAGTGTGAAATTGAGGATTTTGTAGTAGCAAAATCAATTGATGAACATTGAAGAAAATATTGTGAAGCTAGCAAGAGGAAATCAAAAATATTGACATCAGTTTCAAAGTTCCAATTGCAAGCATTTGTCCACAAAGATTTCTCAAAGTCCTAAATTAATGAAAAGGCATAGTTGTGTATACAAGATGTCTTCAATGTGGTCATTTGCTCATAATACTAACTTTATGAGTTCTTAAGTAGTGAGATGAGACACTCAAACCGTCATGCCAATCACTCAAACCCATCACTTAGTCACCCATAACCAATTTTTTTGTATTTGTGAGTCACTGACAATCTGTCACAAGAGTAGGTAACCCCATGGAGACCCTCGTGAGCATGGATGTTGCTACCTTAAAACCACACCTACCTGCAACTAAAGCAACACCCATGCTGACAAGGGTCTCCACAGAATTACCTACTCTTGTGACAGATTGTCAGTGACTCACAAATACAAAAAAATTGGTTATGGGTGACTAAGTGATGGGTTTGAGTGATTGGCATGACGGTTTGAGTGTCTCATCTCACTACTTAAGAACTCATAAAGTTAGTATTATGAGCAAATGACCACATTGAAGACATCTTGTATACACAACTATGCCTTTTCATTAATTTAGGACTTTGAGAAATCTTTGTGGACAAATGCTTGCAATTGGAACTTTGAAACTGATGTCAATATTTTTGATTTCCTCTTGCTAGCTTCACAATATTTTCTTCAATGTTCATCAATTGATTTTGCTACTACAAAATCCTCAATTTCACACTTATGAGTATTGCTACCTTAGTGTTGTATTTGCAAACCAAGCAATTAGACTAGTTTTTCTGGTCTCAGGCAAGGCAACTTGGAGGGAGGGGCATCCCAAGCAAATCATGTATTTCTGGCACTGACAAGGCGGGGCCCAAATTGACATATGTGCAGTAAATTGAGCTTTGCTAGACTCGCCAAATAAGAGAGTTTGAGAGGGTTTTGAGAGGGGCATGGCTACTTTTCATCCACTTTGAGCGAGCCAGAGCCTTCGGTGGAGATGCCTTAGCAGGGTTTTTTTTTTCATTTTTTAAGCAATGCCAAAGTGCCGATTTAAAATTTTATAATGGTGTTCCAAATTTCAATAGTCATCCACATATTGGATAGAAAATACCACATTAGCACATAATACATGTCTATAATTAGGTTTTCATCCAAAATCTGACAATTTCATCCAAGTTATTTTTTTAAAATTTGGAGCTTTTTGGCGATTTCATCGTAATTTTTTTTCTATAGGCTTGGTGCTGGTCTAAAAAATTTGGTGCTTTTTTGCTCCAAATCGCCAAAAAAAAAAGAAAAAAAAAAAAAAAACATACTGTGCCTTAGGGGCAAATATTGAGCTGTGAGATCTCGGCGTTCCCTACGTTCCCCGAGCTCCCACCATATCCTAATTATCAAGCGTCCTGTTCGCGAGACTTGTGTTGCCACAGCGCTTCTCCTTCCGTTGCACGAAATTTTTCCAACGATATCCATAGCCATCCAATTCCCCACCTCCCTCCTCTGCCTTGTCTCATCGTCGCGTCTCTCCATCGCCGACGACGTCTCTGCTTTGCCACTGTGGCCGCAGCCACAGCCACTCCGGAGGACCAACCAGCCCCTCGACTCACGCCTTTGTAACTTCAATCTCTGAATCCTGCGCTTTTTGGACTGACCTTCAATCTCCAGAGCCATGGCGTCCATCGTGCTCCGCCCCTGCTGCACGCCCACCACCGCTGCTACACAATCTCTCTTCCAGCCTCGTCGCTCATCCAACGCTACTAGGTTCAGCCCCTTGAGCTCCGAGCTTTGCTGGAGCCGTCGCGTGGCTGCTGCGCCACTGTTGCAGAATGCGAATTCCGTTGTTAGGGTTTCGCCGAGCCAGGCCCCTCGACTCGGTGCCGTCTGCATGGTGTTGCCTGCTGGAGACATGCAGTAAGTGTCTGCAATTCATTCCACTGGTCCTTGAAGCTTTCTCATGCATAATTAGGAGCGATATTTTTGAAATCCATAGCGAATCGCATTTCTAGGGCTTTGCAGAGACTGGCGCGATTTAGGGCTGTGAATATGGTGTTTATCTGCTAAGGACGGAAGAGGTAGGAACACCCATAAGCGTTAGTGTCCCCAAAACCGTCACCTCTAAAATCTTGGGAAACTTGGGAAATCTGTGGAAGTAAATAAGCGTTAGTGTCCCCATAACCGTCACCTCTAAAATCTTGGGAAATTTGGGAAATCTGTGGAAGTAAATAGATGTAGTTACAAGAATGTACAACATGTGAACATGGTGTTGGTTATGGGTACAATGACAATTTGCTCTTTAAAAATTCACAACTTATTCTCACAATCTTCTTATATAATAAATAGACTTGGAATTGGAAAATGTCTGTCGGTCAAGCTACCATAAGCAACCACCCAGACAGAAAACTTTTCTTTCGATTTCTTGCTGGAAAGTACACGTACTCCTTCTGACCGGAATTGGGTCTCGGCAGTGTCATGGACAAGGATGAACATAAGCCCATTGTATCCAAAATGTGTCCATAGGATACGGGTTATACTAGTATCCAAATAATACATTTGAAAGTGCAAATTCATTATTTTTCTGTTCTTAATAGGATCATATAATTTGCTAGATGTTTATTAGTAGTCATCATGTTCAAAACCCTTAGTTTGATGCTTATGGGTGATCTTACCTTTTATCTGTTAAGGATGTAAGGATGTAAGGTAGGAGCACCCATAAACCTTAGTTCAAGGGTTTTGAACTTGATGGTTGTTAATAAACATCTAGCAAATTATAGGATCCTATTAGGAACAGAAAAATAACGAGTTTGCACATTTGAATGTATTATTTGGATATTGTGAGAATAAGTAGTGAATTTTTGAAGAGCAAACTGCCATTGTACCCATTTAAGATTTCATGTTCACATGTTGTACATCCTTGTCATTACATCTATTTACTTCCACAGATTTTCCAAGATTTTAGGGGTGACAGTTATGGGGACACTAACGCTTATGGGTGTTCTTACCTTAGATGTACAGTTGTCTTATTGCAACTCGTTCGATTGGATTTCGGATTTTGAGTTGTTCAAGGGCAGGGACATCCAAAGTTGCTAGCGCAGTTGTTATTAGACCGGTCAATTGCTCGTCTTCTTGTATGTTCGGGAGAATCCAACGCACCAAAATGTATGTCATACATGCAATTATTTCAGGTCCAAGCTTTACGAATTGATGATCAAAACCGCTTCGTGATCAGATTTGACGTGTAGCAGCATCATAAGCGTTGTGTCCCCGTGGCCGCCACCGACAGTGGCAAGGGTTAATCAATAAAAAACAAATGGTGGATAGTGGCAGGCGTTAATCTATAAAAAACAAATGGTTGTGGGTGATTGAGTGATGGTTATGGGTGATGAATTGACGGTTATGGGTGACTAGCATGAGGTTTTGAGTACCATCTCACTATTTAAGAACCAACAAGCCTTATTTTTAGCATCTCTTACACATGGTTCTTACAATTTTAGTGATTTTGGACTTTGGAAAATCTTGTGAACAAATGCTTGCAGTTGGAACCTTGAAATTGATGCCAATATTTTTGGTTTAGTATTTTTTTCAAAGTTAGTCAACTGTTTTACCTACTCCAAAACCCTTATTTCCACGCTTATGGGTGCGCCTACCTTACGTCCTGTTTAATCAGTTTTGAAGATTTTAGGGTTTCGCTTGTGCGTCCGTGACGAGTTTGAGAGTTCCTACCAGCGTGAATATCGTATGACATGGCATTGTTAGTAGTTTGCTTATTGATGCGATTCTGTTAAGTTAGTTAGAGTGTTGGTCTGACTTAGTCGTTTCGTTTCTATATGGTTTTCTGTCAGAGTGGAAAAGCCAAAGGTTAATTGGGAGGCAAGGGCTGTGAAATCTTTCAGCATGGCTGAGTTGGAGGCTCGCAAGTTGAAGTACCCTAATACTGGAACCGAATCACTTCTACTAGGAATTCTTACTGAAGGTGAGGCTTTTGTCTATTCTTCATATCCTTTTTCCCTTTTTTGCTTCTGCATCAGCACATTTATAGTTAACTGTAGATTGAATGGATGGATAGTTTCGAGTATTCACTGATTTGGCTGGGTCGTATGTAGGTACAAGTGAGGCAGCTAGGTTCTTAAGAAGAAATGGCGTAACGTTATTTGGAACAAAGGAGGAGATAATTAAGCTGCTTGGCAAAGCGGACATGTACTTTTTCAGTGCAGAGCATCCAGCTCTTACTAGCTCTGCTCAAAAGGCGTTGACCTGGGCTGTTGATCCGAAGAACAAACCTGGTAAGTTTGTACTTTGAAGTGGCTCTTTTGTAGGAGATTTAGCCTTTTGTTTTACTTTGAGGGTTTAGGGTTTAGGTTTGACTAGTCAATGCTTAGTCGTTGAGTTGTGAATTTCATAGTGAATCTTGGTAAGGCTCTAAATAAACTTGTTGACCTCGAATTTGCTGGTTTTTGAGAGAAAATTGCTGGTGGTTAATTTGGACATTTGGTATGTGTTACAGAGAATGCCTATGGTGAAGAGTTGAGCACAACGATGTTGGTGCTCGGTATCTGGGCTCAGAAGGGCTGCGCCGGTCAGAAAGTACTTGAAACTCTTGGAATCAACGACGACAAAATTGCTGAGCTTGCTGATACTGTAAGTTCGTGTTTTTCTTGGCGCTGATTTTGTGTCAAGGATTCCTATATGTTGGTTAAACTCTAATTATACATGGTTCGTGACATATGTTTGCTGTGACTTACATCTATCGAAGTTTCTCTGGTCTTGAAGTGACAGCATGTTGGCCGTCGATGTCTTTTACTTTGCAGATGAAGATTTCACCTGCCAAGAGAGGAGGTTATCAACAACTAGTTCAGTAGAAATATTCAGACATTTTTATTTTTTCCAGTTTTGGCCATTCTTCTAAGGCAGATGTTACTGCAAGAGTAATACTTAACTCGACTTATTAGATGATCGTTACGGGAATCTCATGTGGTGAGGCTGCGTTTTTTATTTTGTCTTCAACCTCATGAACAAATTTGATCCAGGCTTCGGAAAGATTTGCATTAAGCGCTTACGTCATTTAACGACATTCAAAAGCCGTGCAATGTTATTACGAGTGTGTCCTTGCCGTTATTCAGATTTTGGATTTTGTCAACCTTTTAGCTCAGATTTACGTTGTTGATTGAGGCTGCAGATCCTCTTACTGCTCTGAGGGTCAGGGCCATGAAAGTCTATGAAAGTTTGCGCTCTATATAGAACCGTATCTTGGACCTGCTAAGGTATTAAATTTAAATATTTATATTGGTTTGACTCTTGGTTCAAAGGCCTTGGGCCAATTGTGAGTCCAGTTTGAATGTTGCAAACAAATTTGTGAAAGAAAGAAGTGAAGATATCTAAAGAAGGGATGCTCTTGGAACGGAGAAGAGGGGAGAAGGGGAGTGATTGGCCAACGGAATAGCCTCAAATATAGTGCATTTTAATAAGGAACACTTTGGTATTATGATGAGAGCTCGGTGTGAGAAAATTGAATGGGGTGTTTTATTGTGTTAGGACCAAGAGAACTTGGTGCCAGAATGGTGCCTCGTAAGTTTTTGTTCATTTTCATGTAAGGTATGTACTGTACTATGGCCTCCAAGCTAGTTTCGTTCATCCTATTTTACCCTTCAATGTTTTTGGTATTTCATAAAATAAAATGAGCATTTTAGAATCTTGTACCATTACATTTTAATTCTTACTCAATCCCAATCAAGCATACCAAATTTTGAGTTTCAAAAAACCAAAATTTTATTTTTAGTGAATTGTTTTACATAATATTCATGGTTTTACATAATAAATGATTAAAAAAATTGGTAATGAATTTTTGAGATTTGATTGCATGGATGCATAGGAAACACCCACACACACATTTTTTCTTCTAACAAGCATCTCTGAAAAAATTATAATTCCTTCTATGTGGATTTTACTAATGAAGTGATTAAAACCAAATTTTGTAAATTAGATATTTCTTTGTAGTAATCATATTTTTTTGTTTGACTTATACAATATAGTTAGGTTTGAATCTTTGAGCATAATAATATGGTTATTTTGCCAAAAACTAGTTAAAAATACATATATCTCTATTTTACAAAATCTAATCATGATCACTCCAATGTTAAAATCTACATAGAAGGAATCATAATTTTTTTTGAAGATGCTTGTTAGAAGAAAAAATGTGTGTGTGGATGTTTCCTATGCATCCATGCAATCAAATCTCAAAAATTCATTACCAATTTTTTTAATCATTTATTATGTAAAACCATGAATATTATGTAAAACAATTCACTAAAAATAAAATTTTGGTTTTTTGAAACTCAAAATTTGGTATGCTTGATTGGGATTGAGTAAGAATTAAAATGTAATGGTACAAGATTCTAAAATGCTCATTTTATTTTATGAAATACCAAAAACATTGAAGGGTAAAACAAGGTGAACGAAACTAGCTTGGAGGCCATAGTACACCCATAAGCATTAGTGTCCCCATAACTGTCACCTATGAAATCTTGAAAAATCTATGGAATTGAATAGATGTAATGACAAGGATGTACAACATGTGAACATGAAATCTTGAAAGTGGTTATGGGTGCAATGGTAGTTTGCTCTTTAAAAATCCACAACTTATTCTCACAGTATCCAAATAGTACATTCAAAACTAGAAACATATTATTTTTTGTTCCTAATATCCTATAATTTGCTAGTTGTTTATTGATAATCATCATGTTCAAAACCCTTAGTTTAATGCTTATGGATGTACATACCTTACTCTGGTCTTCATGTTGAGCAAAAAAATTATAGGATCAACTTTTAGCTTTTCATTAATAAGACTAAATAGTGCTTGAGTTTTCTTTAATCCTAATTCATGATGTATAGTGACCATTGGATTTATTCTTTAAACAAATAGTTGGATCTTGTATCATTAATGATTTCACACTATTTGGAAGTATATGTTCTTCAATTCATCACTCTCACCACAAAATTTGGTCTAAATAGACAACATGACAAAAGAATATAATGCACTTTAACCTTTTAACATCAAGGAGGACAAAAAACGTCCTCCAACTCTAAAAAAGTATTATGTGTTACAAAAAAAAGTTGTTTTCATCTAATTTTTTTCAAAAGTGATCATAAACACACGGTCCATCATGGAAGGCAAAAAATTATCTCATGAGATGCATTCATATTTTTAAGTAACTCAAATTATGATAAGATTCAAAAACACGGCGTTAAGTCCCAAGTTGCCATTCTTGCAATTTTTATGAGGGCACTATGCATTGTTGACCCATGCAACTTTAGGAAATTATATTATAATTACTACACACTGAGATGAATAGTGAAAGTACTGTACTCGGGTTGGTCAGTGTGATTAGCCTAATGTTTAGAGGTTAAAGAACCTTATTCTTGTATTGAAATGCTTTAATACTTAACTTCCTTTATCTAACAATCTATCAAGAGTCTCATTTTTTCAATTTCATTATTAAAAGATTTTTGCTTATCAGTTTACTCTTGAATCAATCAATCATTAACTATGCAAAGGCATTCTTGTTATATTAGTTTGATTTTCCAAATATGTGAAGATATACTACAATTGAGAAAAATGATTTAGTAATGACTTTCAAATGATACTTTTTACCTATGATTTCTCGATCATACCCATATGCTTAAATTTATAAATTTCCTAACCAATATTTATCAATTAACCCTATGCCTGAAGTTAAAATACTCTTTCAATATTTATTTTTGACTTAAATAACAGAAATCTTGGCAACTCTTCTTGCTAAGAGTACGTAGTTTGGAATACTAAACGTTTTGGCTTTCCAGTTTTTATATTACCCCCTTATTGAGGTCATATATGGAGGGTTACCCTTTGAGAGGTGAAATACACTCACACCTTGCAAACTATGGTGTACTTTACATACTGAAAATTAATATCATGTAGTTATTCCTCATTTAACCAACAAGTTCGTAAAAACTTGAATAAACTTCCTTCCTAGTTAATATAACAAAGATGTATATGTGTATGTGTATAGTAGATAGTATCATTCACATTTGTTAGAGGTTTAATCCTTCAAAAGGGATAATTGCTTATATATTTGATTATGCTATACTGTTACATCTAAATAAATAGGTATGTATTAAGGGTTATTCCAAATATGAGCATATCTACAATATTGCCATTGCCCTCTGCTTGACTTGTCACCTCTTGAGGTCATAGCTCATTGCTAATTGCCATCCATTTGCAACTCATTGCTAACCAGTTATTGCTCATTGACGAACTTCCAATGCTTATTGAAGGACTTCCCATATTTACTAACAACGCCACTCCAAAGTGTGAAAGAAAACCTCACTGTAGCATCACCCTTCTCGCCACTTTCCATAACACACTTGGTCCTTCAGAACATTTTCTCACCAACAAGCCAAATAATATGCAACAACATTGCGATTGTGCCCCTATTTGTAAATTCACCTTGCATATGACCTATGAACTTTTTTACCATGGACTTTCCATATGATTTACAATACAAGATCATATCTTCAGTAGATAACTCTAGAGGTGAAAAGTGAGCATTTGAGACAAAGCTAATGTACTTTCTTATCATCTCAAAATGGCAAACGTGGTTTTGAATCTGGTGCATGAGAATTTGAGGTCCCTAATTCCTAACTTGAAAACTATATTAAGTAACAGTAGTCTTAACTCCTAATCCGATTTCCCTCTTACAGCAGAGATCAATGCACCCTAAATTATCTCCCAGTATTTACAGCTTTCATAAAGATGAACAAGGCCCCAACTGATAGCAACAAGTACTGCAAAAATCATTGCTTTCAATCAAGTTAGGACTCATCACACCATGCAGTACGCTGTTGAAGAGTGCAAATCGTAAAGACTACATGGAAGATTGTGAAGGTCTAGAGCTAGTCTGTAGGTACAAATGCAAGCCGTGGCAAGGATAGACGACCCACCTCAAATGCCAGCTCAAAAAATAGTCTCTACCTCGATCTTGGAAAGTATGTTTTAGGTCTCATGCATTTGTAATGAAGATCCCGCCAGTGATTCCTTTCTGCAATCTTGAGACTCAACGGAGGACAAGTCGCCTGAAGAAATTAAGCCTGGTCTCTAGAACCACCGTTCTTCTCAATCAAGGCTCATAGGCCTCCTGCTTTTGTGTAGGATTCATTCTCATTGATTCTATTTGCGATTGATGGGCAGGTTGAGAGTCGATATGCACAGTTGTTTCGGTATTAAACTCCTTTCTCAACCACTCGACCGCCATGAAACTCAACGCAGATGCAGGAACAAACCATAGTACTCGTGGCAATGCTCCACGGAAAAACCCTCGAACTCCTTCGTGTCTCCAGATTTGATGCCATGCATCAAACCAACCATTGTACCTGACAAAAATAAACACAGTACTTTCAGTGTGTCAGCAAGGAGCAAGATAGGAAAGTTGGAAACAGCGGGCTGAAGAAAAATACAGATGTCATTTCAAATACCGCGCCCTGTAATAATAACACTAACTTGCAATAATTAAAAACATAAATAAATTTGCAAGGTGCACTAATGAAGTCATCCACAGTAATACGGTATTTAAATACTTTCTCAAATAGAGTGACAAGAGGCCAAGATTCTAAGGAGACTTTGCAAGCACTTAGCTCAACCATAGAGTGAGTAAAATATGCCTCGTTACAGAGGTTCAGCCATCAAGTTGCTACTTGACCAAACCCTTACTTGGACAACAAGGGCAGGTGGTATGCCACATTTTCTTTTACTATTATGAAGGGGTCCCGCACTATTCAAAATCTCACACTAATTGAAACAACTTGTTCAACAGAATGAATCCTATATAGGAAAGGTTTTGACCGTATTGGCATCCACTGATGTAACAATATCTTGGTAGACAGCTCGACACTGAAAGCTTATGACTAAGAAATCTCGTTACAGTGTACACTTCCAGCCATGCTTTAGTTTTGAATGTTCTAGATTCCAAAATGTGCAAGACATTTAAGCAAACTAACGCAGCACTAACCTCACGTGAGAGCCTTGTATTTGAAGCCTGGTCTTCAACACGTCCATGGGCATTGTTAAAAAGGCACTGAGACCTGCACACGTGGCACAATATAGCATGGAAATGACGATCTTGGTAGGATGAAACGGCAGCTCAAACCTAGGAACATAATCAAGTCTCAACTAAAACTTAAATCTGATTACTATCCCATCAGCGAACGATCACTAATACCGTCACGTGCCTGTTAATTTCAGATACTCAGAAGACAACATAGTTTTGACTTCAAGGTACCACATAGGATATAATAACATTCTCAGCCATTGGCAACATGCCACGTGATATTTCGGAAATGTAGGCATTGCCGGTTTGAACTGATTTTATACAAAAGTGACAAGCACGAAGGATAACTCATAACTTGAAACGTAGAACACAAGAGATATGCTAATAAAAACTGACTTCCGACACAGACATATGGCACCGTTACAACTGGTGTACAAAGTCGATCCTGAATGAAATATTACGAACTTCTGAGCTCGCAGGATACAAAATGAACATGAAACAAGAAAGAATTGGGAGGACTACCTCCTGCAGTTCCGCCAATACACAGCTCTTCAAATGAGGTAATTTTGTGCTTCTGGGGCTCAGCTGGAAGCATAGACCGATTTTCTCGTCCATACGTTATCGCTGCTCTCATGCCCTCATAGAACATAATCTAAAGCACAAACCAGAATGAAGTAAGAAAAATGTGTAATACAGTAACAAAAACCGCTTCGTTACTGCTGCCAATCCTCCGGAATATGAAAATGACTGCATGAATATTTCAACAAATTTCACGAACTGAAGAGAAGCTAGGGACCAATTCGGAGGACCATAACAATAACAAAAAGTAACATTTAATCTCTCAAGAAAGAGTTTGCCTCACCTGCAACCCGGCAAAGGGAACGTCCCTAGCAAGGGTAGGCAAGTACCTGTAGTTCAGACAATGAAGAAAAAGAGTTCTCTTATGTCACAGTGATAAAGCACACCAGGCACAATGCTTTTGCAGAAGCAAAACTAAAAACTCATTGAGGTGTACCATTTCAGACTATTACTAATAAGATGGACCTTGCAAAATCTATAAACTTGCTGAAAATCAAGATACAGCAGATAGATTAAAAAAATGAAGCCTAACATAAAGCCAAACATTAGTTGGAGAATTATGTGCTGAGAGCATGACCCTAATCTACAGTATTATTACCCGGCATAGAGACCCCCAAGGCCTTCATATTTTAAGACAACTCGTCCTGCATGTAGCAATCCAGTGTAGTATTGCATACTTGGTGTCAACGCTCTCGTAGACACTGGATGTCTTTGATGCCAACCTTTGCTACTGCCTTGAATCTGACATGACATTCAAGGTAAGGTAAGAGAACAAAGTTCAGCTACTGACAGAAATTTTGAGTCGTCATTATGGGCGTAGTGCACAGGTTTTTTTCCGAAATCGAAGCAAGGCGTAAAAAATTAGGCCTCGAAATCAGGTCCCCTAAACCAACTCTGCAAGTTGTTGGATCATTCAATCAAATGACAGAATTTAAGTGCTTCAACACTGAATGAGTTTTGCACTAACAGATGAAACTTTGTTTTGACAGAACACTAGGAAGTACACGTCTAGTTATGGATACAATCTAACGAACAAAGTTATCAATGAATTGTTGAAGCAACTGCACATTCAAAGTACCTGCATACGTTGCTTGAGCACTTCACATGGAACGTACACCACTGAACCTAGAGTATCACCTGAATAAAAGAAAACAATACAAACTATATGGTTTCATAAAGCACCGGCAAGGATCAACGAAAAAACAATCTCTTCAACCAAGCCACTCTCACAATTTTCCAAGCCAAAAGCAGGGCTGAGGCTAACTTACATAAAAAAAAAGCACAACCATCATGTTTGCAAAGCAGCAAAAAAAACTTACACAAACTAGAGATAAATCCACCAATAAGGAAGATGCAATATTTTCAAGACCGTACCAATAGCACCAGCGCAAAAGTGCGCCCAGGGGCCAGCAAGATTGGGACGCTCATCCTCCAGCCAATCTTTAGTGGTCTCAATACATCCAAAGTACGTGGCTCCTGTAATCATTGAGCCTGTTATACCTGGTACTACACCTCTGTACAGAGCTGAACAAAACCAGCAAAAAAAAATGTAAGCCGTACCGTTCAAACTTACACATATATTATGACAATAAAGTATTGGGACATATGATGCAGAATTTCGACCTTGATACCTACATCGGTAATCACAAGGTACAAATTCCTTGAGAGATACGACGATTGACTAGACTTGTCGTACAGATGAAAATACTGACAAATTCACTCTCAGCTATCACACACCATCTCTACTTTGAGGTTTCTTTTCTCCACATAAAATAGAGCTCCCTAGGGTACACTATTTGAAGTGTATGCAGAGGAATAACCTTCCTAAAAGCTAGCCTACAAAAGGAGCTCAACCTAACCTAAGGCAGTGCTTGAGAAATACAATTAGCATGAGAAAGGTCAACACGCTGAAATGAAAATACCAAACAACACTCACCACGAACGCCATCCATGGCCAAAATGTTTTTGAGAGCATGTCCAAGGTCGTTCTGCTTCTGCAATAAACGATAGCACATCCCAATCCGTCCATGACTTATATCAATACAACACAGATACTGAATTTGAACTATAAAAACTTGCACAATAACTGGATCCTTAAAAAATACATGTGACACAAATATCCTTAGAGGATAAACAGCTCAATCGCAGTAAGACGAAGACATTTAGAGGGCCATTTCGAAATCTCAAGTATCAAAAACTCGATCGAGGCTTAAAATGGCCACGCCAGTATTTTGCAAATGACCTAATTCTCATTTATATAAGTTAAAAGCTTAATGCAGTAAGGACGTATCCCAATCCGTCCATATATCAATACAATACAGACACTGATTTTGAACTAAAAAACTTGCACAATAACTGGATCCTCAAAATACATGTGACACAAAAACCTTACCGACTCAATCGCAGTAAGACGAAGACATTTAGAGGACCATTTCGAAATCTCAAGTATCAAAAGGCTTAATATGGCCACGCCAGTATTTTGCAGATGACCTAATTCTCATTTATATGAGTTAAAAGCTTAATGCAGAAAGGGATGTGTATCAAGGAGAGCATAAAGAACGCAAAGATGAATACCTGCAACGTGACTCCAGCTTGAGCACCTTGAATCCGGGTTTTCAAAGTGTCCACCGGGTGCATGAACGTCTCCCCGAACCCGCTGGCCAGAGCACCCCAAGCAAACTCTCTCCATGCTACAAACATTGCAAAGAAAGAAACCTCATCACAACGCCATAACTCGATCGATCACGGAGCGTTGCACGTACATATTCCGATGAATTTATTGGCTCGTCTGGACTGTAGTGGAGGAGGAGGCTTTGCATCGACAGAGGTTATCGTGAGGAAGCTTGAGGAGTGGCTTTGCGACAGGGCGCCATTGACAAAAAGCTACGGTGAGCGAGGAAGCGCAAGGTTCGTCGAAATGCGAGCCGCTTCAAAGGACATGGCTGACCTGCTTGTTCTCCACGGCTTTGCCCTAACCCTAAAAATCCTTCACGAGCCCCGAGCTTTAGAAGCTTCAAGTCATGTTTCAATTGGCGGGGGCGGGCTTCCTTGGAATTTGCCTGCGTCCATAAAAGTAAAAGTAAAAGTAAAAGTAGGCTGGTGTTTTCGCACGGAGGCATGTAATCCCCTGAATGTCCCAGGGTTTAATTTTTGTTTTTGCCAGGGTAGAGCGACCCGCACCCAGAATGCACGCAGGTGAGGAAAATTAGGCTAAACTTGGAAATAATACTTGGAAATAATAGATGATACATGGAAGTTCATCCAAAGAATTATTATTATAAGGTATTTCATCCAAATTTGGCAAATTAGGTTGTTGCTCATGGTAGGATCTGGCAATTTCATTCAGATTTTTAAGCAAATTTTCTAGTGTACTAGTAGCCACAAGGTTTTGAAGGTAAGATTTAGGCAAAAATTTGCCAACAAATTAAACCCTACCTCACAAGCCTAAAAGTGGCCTCACATGATTTCACAAGCCCCTTTCAAGCACTGGATCTAATATTTTGGCCTTGCTATAAACTACAAGGGAAAATTTCATGGATACCCTTGAAGTTTGTCATATTTCCAATTTGTCATATTTTCATAGATACTAGTGCTGTCCTATGCTGTTGGCCCAATTTTCACCGTCCATGCCCCCCATGCCACCTCTTCATGCCTCTTGTGGTTAAACTTGTACTTTACTTTAGTTAAGCTTATACTCCACTTTATTTTTAAGTGGACATCCAAATTTAACTTTAGTCAAACTTGTACCAACCCTATTTTTACACAAAAGTTGTCTTTGGCTAATCAATAATTTTCTAAATTTCTAATCCATAAAAAACTTTGAAATTCAATAAATTTCCCACCATAAGCCCAAATGCCACGAAACCAAGCCTGTGCACCCCTCCGTGCCAAGAACTTTCCAATGGTACCAAGCACGCGACAAGGGGACACACGGTCCGGAAGATCTCAATGTGACAAACATCCATCCAAACAAACAACCTAATTTAAGTTATAGATAGATCCTTACTTTTTTGGAAAGTTCTCAAATATCCTTGGACCAAATTTTTCAAGTGTTTGTTTTGTTGTGCATGTTAATTCCTTTCCCTTTGTGCACACATGTAATAAGAAAGAAGTAGTGTACGCACAAAGGGAGAAGGAAGTGACACGCACAACAAAACTAACGCCTAAACTTTTTGGTCCCAGGGTATTTAAGAAATTTCTAAAAAAGCAAGGGTATCTATGAAAATTTGGCAAACTACAAATATCATGGCTTAGTCCATGCAAGTGGAGTACTGGGAAAGCAAGCCAAATGTTGTATAAGTGCCTCAAGAGCCTTGACTGGGTGGAATACCATACGGGGCAAGGTGGCAAGTAGATGGCTGCAGCCGGTCAATATCCCTTGCAAGCTTCCTTGCATGTGCTCTGTGGTATAGTAGAACATGTTTAAGCTACTATTGCATAAACTAATATCTTGTGTAAACTACTAAACCTTGCCCATTTAGTCCCAAGTCCCAAGCATATTAGTTTAGACATGCTCTACTGTAGCAAGAAATCTGCTGGCAAGGGTTCAAGCATGTTCTAAACCCTTATCATGGCTACCCTCACCAATTGTGCCAATCATTGTTTTCTGCACAATAGTAGTTTGAAGCCCTAAAACTTAACATGCAAAGAAGTAAAAACTTCAATGATTTGCAAGTGTGTGCATTCACATCTAATCTTGCTACTCACAAATTTTGAGATGAATCAGGGGCTTGTAGAATTTTGTGAAAATCAATAAATAGCAACTACTTGCCAAAAGATGAGATTTTGCCATCATAGGTTGTATGATCAAATTTTATAATCTCCCATCTCCCACGGTCAATAGTTCCCAAAGTTGCAAGTTGTTTTCTAAGTCAGTGTTCCACTGTTTTCAATGGTCATTTTCTATGGATCATCTAATTGACTGAGGTACAATGCATCAAAGTTGTAGGTCTCAAAAAAACTCTAATCTTGATTAAAATGGCTTGGGGCACTTTGGGGTTAAGGGGCAATTCACATTGTCCTATGTCCCAAGTCACATTGAAATTTAAGAATGTGATTGGTGTAAAGCCAAAAGTTGGGACTTGGCCCTTCACGCTATGTCTCAAGTCCACATTGTTGCTTACATTGCAACACTTTTGGAAGCTTTGGTGCCTAAGAAGGTGGGACTTCAATCAAGGTTTGGGTCTCCCATTTTGCTAGACCTAACTTTCAACTCAAGTCTCACCAATATTATTGCATAAAATATTCATGACTTTCTTCAATACTCTTTCTTGCCCCTAATAACCCAATAAAATTGGGATTTGGCATTGATATGAAACTTGCAAAGACAAGACATGGAAAATAGTGTGAATTGCCCCTACCAGTTGCAAATTTTTTGTAATTTTGTAAAAAGGTTGTGAGTTTGATAAATATAAAAACATTTTTTTAGATTTGAGAATGTATTCCAAATATATGATCATTGTTGAATACTGGTTTTTTTGTAAAACGAAACTACTTACTTTCTTTATTTCATAGCATATTTATTATTATTTTTATCCTTGTTCTAAAACATCAATGTCTTCAACTTATCACCATTCATGAGACTGATGTAAATTCTTAATGTGAATCTAAGACTTGAAGATTTCAAAAATAAACATAAGTAGATGTGTTAACTCAAAGTTCTACAACTTATGTTTGCATCTAAAAATAAAAGATGCCCAACTTTCATAGTTAGAATTTTATGTACAACTAGTATGTCATGCGTCCAACGACGTGATAGGATTAACTTGAGCTCTTAATTTGAGGACTTCAGCAATTGAGCTCTCAATTTCAGCATTTGAGTTCTGAATTTCAGGACAAATTTCATGGTATTGCAAGATTTTACAAAGCATGATACACACCTCCAATTCATTTGAAAAATTTTCCACACGTACTTAACTTGGTCTTCTACATGGGAAAAATAAACCTGCACTTTGTGTAGAGCAATTTATTTGATATAAGAGCTATCAAAAGCCTTTAATTTTTTTGGGCAGTAGGGAAAAAACTTTTTCTTTCATTTTAAATGTCAACATCTCACTCGTTTACATTTAGAATGAGCTGATATTTTCACACAAGTACCTCTCATAGTCTAGGGCAAAATCCTACGATTGGATTTCCAAAAAAACTTTTTTCTTACCTTTCTATGCATTCCCCCAAAAGTGACAATTTTCAGTGACTTTCATAAAAAAAGGGCTTGGGCCTTTAGGGGTTAAACTAAACCTTAAAGCTAAGGCTATGAGCATTTAGCATAGATTGCAAGCAAGAGAATTTTCATCAATAAAAGATATTTAAACTATTTTGAAAAACCAATAAATTTGCTTGTAGAAGGGTGGGTTTCTAGAGCCTCCAAGACTCAACTTCTATCTTGACAAAGGACAATCCAATTTTTGATCCTTGGTAGTATTATGGTGTTTTGCAAATTATAAAAAATCCACATTTTTATGCAAAAGAGGCAAGCCAACAAAACTAATGCTTTGAAGAATAATTGGAAGGATAACATGACATACTACAAGAGCATCTTCAAATTGAGGTTGGAGAAAGTGCTTAACTCAAAGTAGTACCCCATGCAAGTTTTAAAAGTTGGGAATGTTGATCTAACGCAAGCACACTGTTTGTTTTCTCAAAAAGGTGCACATTGTATGTTTTCTTCTACACAAAACATTTTGCATTTTTTAGAGCTTTGAATGTTGCACAAGAAGCTCTAGCAATGCCACATGGCAACATGAGAGGAGTCCAAGGTGCACAAAGAAAATAGTTCCTCTTTTTCATAAGGAGGAGAGAGCTTGCTTCATTGACAAAGAGGACAAAAGTGTCATTTCCATTCCTTTTATCGCACATATATTGGAGCATGACACTCAAGAACCAACTTGTCATATCTCCCATCAACAATTCTAGCAAGATACCCACTTTAATCCATGGATTCATTTTGTGCATGTGTTGAAAACACTCTTGCAAGGCAACAAAATTTAAAGGGACCCATTTGCTTTTGCAAATTAGAGCTTAGGGTCGCTTTGCACTATAAGTCAAGGATGATTTCTAGCGTTTGACCTTCCAATGCTAGCATCTAATTGGAGAATATTCGAAAACAGCCTCAAAACTTTCACACAAGGAGTCTAGAATAAATTTTCAGAATATATCTTAATATTCAAAAAACAAAATTTAACGTGGCTCCAAATTTTAAAAGTGGATCCTCCAAAAATGGGAAGCCAATTCTTGACCATGAGGCCACTGTCAAATTTTACTAAAACATGTTTATTTGAATACAAATTATTCTTTTCAAATACTCAACATTGTACGAGTAAAAATCGACAACTCTCCGGCTTAATTTCTTTTTATTACTTTACTTCTTAAATCTTCAAATTTTACACTAGTGACCTCAAATTTGGCTTTCATACAAATAAGAGTAGCCTCCGAAATACTCATATTACAATGAAAGGACTGTTTTTGAGGCCAATTAAGCTGAAATTTTGGTTATAATGGCCTCAAATATTCATGGCTTCAACTCCTACACTGAATATTGCGTTTGGGTTGCCTCACACTATTTTTTGGAAATTCTACAGAATATAAATATTTATTGTTGCTACATTAATTTTCATTAGAAATTACTGTAATAATATTTTTCACAAGAGCATGGCAGCAAGAATGAGGTTGTAGAAAAACAAACTAGTGGTCACCAAGTTGTAGACCATGTAAAATTCAAGTATTTAGAGAGATACATGTACCTTCTAGTGACCAATTGATGACTTATGAGGTAACTTATCAAGATAAGGCAATATAATTGTCAAGACAACATAATTGACAAGGCAATCTAATTGTTAAGGCAACCTAAATGCAATATTCAATGTAAGTTAGGAGGCTCTAAGGGTTGAAACTGAATTTTGGATAGGTAAAACTTCTTGAAATAATTTTCAATAAAATTTCCTCAAAAGACAAGACAATTTGGCATCTAACCCAAATTGTTTCATGTTTTTTTGGAGCTTTTTGGAATTATTTATGAAAGTTTGTAGTGGAAAGGCCATAGGGCTCTAAAATGGAGCACCTCCTCAAATGTACATCATATATACATTGTTGAAGAGCTATGAAAAACATGTACAAACAAAGTACATTTGAGGAGGTGCTCCATTTTAGAGCCATCACCAAATTAAAGCCTCCTACTTTAGTGTAAAGCAGCCCTTACACTGGGTGTTTGCCTTCCAAGCTTACTAGCAAGGTCGAACCACATAAGCCATAACTGGCGTTTCAAACTAGCAGGTTGTAAAAAACAAGTGACTAATTTTACATGTTTGTGAGAAAGCACATTTTTTAACTTCCTATAGCCCACTTTTCTTGTTTATTCAAAATTGCCAATTTAACCAATGTCTCAAACCTTCTGTCATATAATGATGTAGAGGTTATCATAGATGCAAACTTAGAAAAGTGATTATCTCACAGTTTTCCAAAAATACAAGTTACTCTTCATCAGTTTCAAACTGCCTGTTTTGTGCCTGTGTGGCCCCGGCATCAGCTTTGGGGTCCTGGCGTCCTGCTAGACAAGAGGCCGAATGTTCCGCTCCTCGTCCGGCCGTTACGTAGGGCGTGAATCCTCGGCGAGACCATTTGGCAGGCGCATCCGAAGATGCTCGTGCTCCACCATGCAGATGCCCTCCTCTTCTTCTGTTCCTTGCGTCAAAACTCTTACCGGAATGGGGGTTCACTCACCGTCGATCACGCATTAGGCGCTCACAGCTCACGCCCAAGACCTCGCTCACTTCGGTCATCAGCAGCAGCTGATTTCATGTCGTGCCATGTGAAGCTTGATCGATCGATTTCGCTGGAGAGGCCCGCGCATTAGCTTACCACGGATTCCTACTGCGCAGAATCTAGGTTTTGCTGGGTATTCCTCATCTGATAGCTGCCGTATCATGCGCGCTGCAGCCTCTGTTTCGAAGCGACCGCGTGCCATGAATCGCGAGTGAAGAAAAGCGGGTGACAGGGTTCAGAGAGAATTCTGTATCTGCTTTTGCCCTGAGGTTGAGGTAAGCAAGCTACCACCTTTTGTCAGTTACATTGAGAAGCGTTGGGATGAGCCTCCAACTGATTCGTTTGTGGATGGTGTTTTGAGCAGATTGGCAAGGGAGGGAGTTATTAGGCCAGGATGAGTAGTGTCACTGCTTGCACAGGGGCTCTACAAACCAGAGCAACATCGAAAATGGTGGGCAGGTTCAGGAGCACATTGTTCACGCCGAGAGATGGCTTGAAGCTGGAGCGGCGAGGACGAGGAGGACCCATGGCCGTGCGGTTGATTCGGGCCACGAGCGAGCACGCGTCGGAATCAGTCTTCAGGGTGGCAGATGAGGTGGCGAGGTCGTTGTTCAAGCCCATTCCGGGCTCGAGTGCACCAAGCTTGATGAAGCGAACCTACAAAGTGACAGTTGTGGGGGTGGGCAACGTGGGCATGGCGTGCGCGCAGACGATTTTGACCCAAGACCTGTGCGACGAGATCGCCCTAGTGGACGTCGTGGAGGAGAAGCTGAAAGGCGAGATGCTGGACCTCCAGCACGCGGCGGCGTTTCTGCCGCGGGCCACCATTGTGGCCAACACGGATTACAGCGTCACTGCTGGGTCCGACATTTGCATCGTGACGGCGGGTGCGCGGCAGCGCGAGGGGGAGTCTCGTCTGGCGCTCGTGGAGAAGAACGTGGCGCTGTTCAAGACTATTATTCCACAACTGGTGGAGCATTCTCCCGAGACCATTCTGCTCGTGATTTCGAACCCCGTTGACGCGCTCACGTATGTCGCCTACAAGCTGTCCGGGCTACCGCCTAACCGCGTCATCGGCTCCGGGACCAACCTCGACTCCTCGCGCTTCCGGTTCCTCCTCGCCGACCGCCTCGCCGTGAACGCGCAGAACGTGCACGGGTACATCGTGGGCGAGCACGGCGACAGCTCCGTGCCGCTCTGGTCGAGCGTCACTATCGGTGGCGTGCCGCTCATCCCCTACCTGGAGTACAAGCACATCGATTACACCACCGACACGCTCCAAGAGCTGCACCGCATGGTGGTGGACGGCGCGTACGAAGTGATAAAGCTGAAGGGATACACGTCGTGGGCCATTGGGTACTCTGTTGCGAGCTTGGTCAAGAGCTTGCTACGTGATCAGCGTCGCATTCATCCGGTGTCGGTGTGTGCGCAGGGGTTTCATGGTATTGAGGATGAGGTCTTTCTGAGCTTGCCCACGGAGATCGGCAGGGCGGGGACTCTCGGTATCCTGGACAGCCCCTTGACTGATGAGGAGTCCGTGCAGTTGCAGCGGTCGGCGAAGACGTTGAACGAGATCCAGAAAAAGCTGGACATTCCATAAACCCTCACAGATTGCTAATCCTCGCTCATTCTTCAATCACCTTCACTCCAGATTTCCCATGAGGGCCTGAGGACCGTGAATTCTGTAAAACCTTCCGATTCTTCAGAACAGGAAGATCGCTCGCGTGCAGCGATTTTGTCAACTATGGAGCAATGCAGATTCTTTTTAGCGGTACCTCGTTCCACTCTGTCGGTGATCTTCGAAGCTCGGTGCTCTTGACATTTTGCTGAACTCACTGGCAGATTGGTCAGTGGGAAACCTACTGCCACTACTTTGTAAATAGTAGCCAAAATTGATATTAATTTAGGTCTACCATTTCTCTCAACGCGGTTTCCTGATTTGCGCTGTGATATTCCTGCAACCATGTTGCATTCCCCGGATTCGTTTGTTTAATGATTGCCCCTTTGATCGTTCTACCGGTATGAAAGACTTGCTGAAGGAAATCCAGTATATTGTGTAGAGTTCTTGCTTGTAAGCTTGCTGCTTTTAAATTTGTACTAAGCTTACCTCTGCTTAGGTTGAACTGTCAAAATCACGATTTTGTGTAGCCTGGACAAGCAGCCCGAAGCATTTGGTCCAGATCAAGGAAACTTTCTTTGAGATTTGTGCATCATGCGAAACCCTAAACCCTAACCATGTAGTGTTGTTTTAACCCTGAGGATCATATTATGGGCAAACATTCAAGTTAACCTCATGTGGCCTTCCCTTCCGTCTTGGACAAGTCAAAACATACTTGTTATCAAAGTTGTCACAAATATCCAAAACATACACAACTCAATAAGCTCTGACAATAGAGAAGTCACGGACTGTTTTGTCTATTGCAAAATGTTCCAGAGTGGCTCAACTCTTTGTCAGCTCAACTTTTTTAACAAAAAACGTCGCAAGTCCCGAACAAAAGGAAATAAACGGTGTGAACGAAAAGTGAAGGGGAACCCTAACCAAGGAACCACCCAAAAACCGCCAGTTTTAGATCTTAGACTGTTGGTACATATTGAAGAAGTAGATGTCGCTTCTGTGGGTATCTACCAATGACACTCTCGTGACTTTTGCTTCCAGCATCCAATAAAACACAGGCCTTGGGAATCCCCCCTTTTCATGGTTCTACCAAAAAAGCAATTTGACCATTCTCAAAGAGTGCACGTGCTCCTTGGCTAAAAGTGGCGAATATCTGGTTGAAACCATTGGGCACATCTAGCTGAGGAATAGATTTAGTGTCAGTCTACATCTAGTGCAAATGCTAGATCTCCTCACTAGCAAGCTTCCCCAGTCCTTGCGTTCCTCGTCCTCGACTGCAGCAAACCAGGCCGCTCTGCATTTGCGACTACAGCCTCAGTCGGTTCTATCACAGCTCGTGCTCCAGGTAGGTCAGCGAGTACGTTCATTCTTGCGTAGTCCTCGTCAAGCTCTAGTTTCGAGGTTTCAAGCACTCGCTCTTTCATCAAAGTATTACGACCACGGAGACGATGATGTTGCAAAGGCGTCGAAGTAGAAGTTCTGCATGAGGCAGAGCCAGAAAAGTGAACTGGAAGGTTGTGGTCAAAACACGGATTAGTGTCGGTGAATGACGAGGATTAGTCAAAGAATTATGGTATTGGCTGGTTGACAAGCAGGGAGGATCATGGATTCGGTGGTGGTACTGAAAGGAGCGACGCCACCGTTTCCATGGGGTGACACTCCGGAGGCAGAGTACTACGCATCGAAACACATCACGCACCACTCCGAGTTCATCCATTCGCCACGAGGGGTGAGGCTGTTCACGCAGTCGTGGGTACCCGCGACGCAAACGCCCAAGGCGCTCATCCTGATGGTGCACGGCTACGGCAACGACTCCACGTGGGTGTTTCAGAGGACAGCAATTTTGTTTACCGAAATGGGCTATGGCGCATTCGCCATGGACTTGTATGGGCACGGGATATCCGACGGTCTGTCCGGGTACGTCCCCGACGCGGATGCAGTTGTTGAAGACTGTGCGTACTGGTTCAACATTGTTAAGAGTCGAGACGAGTTCAAGAGCCTCCCGAGGTTTTTGTACGGGGAGTCTCTCGGAGGGGCTTTGTGTTTGCTGCTCCACTTTGAAAACCCAGTTGGGTATGACGGCGCTATTCTCATGGCGCCCATGTGTAAAATATCGGAGAAGATGGTGCCGCCGTGGCCTGTGGAGCATGTTTTGAGGCTCCTCGCTCGGTGGGCTCCCACGTTGCCCATCGTGCCTACCGCGGACCTCGTCGACAAGTCTGTCAAAGACCCGGCCAAGCGCGTCCTCGCCAAAAACAACCCTCGAAGGTAAACCATCACTTCAGTTTTACGTCTCGTCCTTGAGAAATCTGTTGATACGAAACCCTAATTCGTTAACGTTGTGGTAGGGTTTTGAGCTTTGCAGAAAATGGTATCAAATGAAAAGCACCTACTCTTCTTCCTTAATCTTTAGCTTGTATTCGAAATTCGACATGGAAAGAGGAAACTTGCAGCTAGGAACTTTTTTCCTTTAGAGTGTAGGGTTGGGTCATCAGTCTAAGTGACTTGACTTTAGGGTTAGGTTATTTTTCCGGTTCCATTCGCAGAAAATCGAAATCACCAGGGCCAGAGGGGATGCGAGTTTTGATTATGGCAATCTGTTCGAATAGTTGCATCAATTAGGGTTCTCACAAGCAGCAGCTACTGGTTATTGATCAGTAGTATGCTTGCCTTCTTCTCAAACTCCTATGAAATTTCGACTTTGCTGGCAACTTTTAATAACTGCTCGTGCTAATCAGCATGAGGAATGCCATTAGTGAGTACTACTCCCTCTGTCTCTCTAAAAGCGTCCAAATCAGACACATTTTTTGTACCACTAAAAAGCTCCCTTTTGCTGATTTCAAACGCTGAGATAGCGAGCACTCCTCTCCTAGCAAGCTTGGCCTTGCCCATATGAGGTATACCATTGTGGCTACTAATCTGTAAATCATCAATAATGAGGAGCTGGCAGCATGCACAAATATGGTACTTTTTGCATGAAATTTGGGTGCCCAACCAACATCAAAGTTGGAGATTTGCATACATTTGGTAGATGGTATATTGATTCTAGGAATACATGTGCCACTAGCACAAAGATTAAAGACACAGTTAATCCTTCACAAGGAAGCTTTTGGGACGTTTTTAAAGAGACAGAGGCCTTCCTTTTTGGACTTTTTTTTAGAGAGACAGAGGGAGCAGAATTCCTCGAGGTTGACGGATGTGTTTTTTTTTGCAGGTACGCAGGAAAGCCAAGGCTGGGAACGGTGATTGAGTTACTGAGGGTGACAGCGAGCTTGGAAGAGAAGCTCAAGGACGTGAGCCTTCCGTTCCTGGTCCTCCACGGCGACGCCGATGTGGTCACCGAGCCTGCCGTCAGCAGCTTCTTGTACGAGAGTGCCAAGTCTCAAGACAAGACAATCCGGATTTACGAGGGCATGCTGCACTCGCTCATTCAAGGCGAACCTGACGACAACGTTGCCATCATTCTTGAGGATATCAGGTCATGGCTCAAACTCCGAGTACAACGACGGCAATCTGAAGAAGAAGAAGCAGAAGACGAAGAAGCCTGAGATTCCCATTTTCACCGACACTGGTGTTTTCAAAGTTTTTCTCCGTTTTTGTTGCCGACCACAATTGTAAATCAGCCAGGAGCTATAACGTTAACGATACTTTCTCAGGTTAAGAAACATCAAATGTAAATAGACCAAAACCTAAACCTGATTTTCTCGATTTGATTTCGATCGACTGAAACTAACGAAACTGGTAGGGTGGAAAGCGGAGATTCGAATGTGCAGATTTTCAATGTGTTTTTCTCTCCATTTGTTTCGATCGACTATACAATGAAACTGGTAGGGTGGAAGAGGAGATTCCGATGTGTAGATTTTCAATGGATTTCCTCTATTTGTATGGATCGACTATACTATGAAACTGGTAGGGTTTAAGTGGAGATTCTGATGTGTAAATTTTCAATGGATTTTTCACTCTATTTGTATTGATCGACTATACTATGAAATTTTGAGAGTGGAAAGCAGACTGAGATTCCGATGTGCAGATTTTCAATGAATTTTCTTCTCCATCTGTTTTGATCGACTATACTATGAAATTGTTAGGGTTGAAGCAGATATTCTGATGGGCAGATGTTCAATGGGTTTAGTGTTATATAGGCTTCCAGATGTTACTACAAGTTCTTGAGACGGATTATGAATTGTATGACGATTGTTTTTTACTAGAATCAAAAGAGAAACTTGTTCTCATTATGGAAACCTTGTCCTCTTATCGAACCATCATGGCTCTTTATGTCGGCCTTGGCATGATGGTATATTTACTTTGCCAAAAGCTAAGAGATATATATTTTACTAAATTTGGTCATGAGCACCCCAACATCAAAACCTGTATAGAAGGAATTTTGAAACTTTTTGAAGGTGCTTGTTGGAAGAAAAGATGTGTATATGGATGTTTCTTACATACCCATGCATTCAAATCTCAAAAAAACATCACCAATGTCTTTCAATCAATTATCATATAAATCCATGAATTTTATTTAAAATAAATTACCAAAAATAGAATTTTGATTTTTGAAACTCAAAATTTGGTATGCTTGATTGGGATTGAGTAGGAATTAAAGATTAGTGTCACAAGATACCAAAAGGTCAATTCTATCCTATAAAATGCTAAATACTTTGGACGGCAAAATAGGGTGGAGAAAACTTATTCAACCCCACTGTACAGTGGCCAGAACTGTTCAATTGCAGAGGCTCGGAGGCTCGGGCGTGGACACTGGACAGAGCCGCTGGGGATGAAATGGAGGCTGTGGAGTGCGGAGGCGGGAGTGGAGCATCTCGAACACCAAAGTCAATATGGGCCACAACGCTGCCATGTAGGTTCGGGCTCTAAAACCATGAGCTGGTGTGAACACACAGGTTTCAGAGTCCTTCAAGGTGCGGTATTTCTTATACTTTAAGTACAAGTGTCAATGGACCTTTAGCCTCTAAAGGACATAGCGTGCCGCTGCAATCGGTAGAATATAAGGTGTTCTTCTTTTATTTGGACTCAATTCACACCTTTACTACATTTGAGATCAATAAAGAAGTTGGAAAATAGATCAATGTGGTTCTAGTGAACTACTAGAGATCCCAAATTAAAACTTCTTTTTGGTAGTGAATGCTAGCTATACGGTTGCATATATAGTATGTCCTATCGTCCTTTAACCCTTAAAGGATGGATGGATCACTGTGGCTTGCTCTGCTTGTAGCAGTCTATAGTATTTTGCACTTGGGCACAAGTAGTATTGCTTCAAAAAGTTGGAAAAGTCAACAGTGCATGGTGCCCTCATGAAAATTGCAAGAAGGGCAGCTTGGGAGCAAACTCCACGTTTCTAAATCTTATCACAATTTGGGTTACAAAAAAAAATAAATGCATTTCAAGAGGTATTTTTTTGTCTTCCATGATGGACCATGTGTTTCTGGTCAATTCTAAAAAAAAAGCAGGTGAATAACAACATTTTTCTAAATCACATAATCTTTTTTTAGAGCTAAAGGACATTTTTTGTCCTCCTCGATGTTTAGGGGTTAATCCCTAACTGCCCGAGGGGCCCAAATCGGACCCCTCTAAATTTTACTCATAGACGTGCAACCTTTTTTCAACATTTTTTTTAGTGATTATTATTATTATTTTTAAATTCTTATCAAAGTCTAGTTTCAACATCAAAAGTTTGATTTTGAAAATGACCAATTATGATTTTTCTATTTAAGATTTTGTGCAAGGGTGTCCATTGCAAATCTTCACTTTCTAGTGTTGAAGGCTCTTGGAAATGAGCCTCAAGTACACTAGAATTTGGAGAAAAATTCATAATAAAAATTCACATTAAAAATTCAATTAAAAAAAATGTAGAATAGGTTTTGAGAAGCCGTAAATTGATTGGGGTTATGCATGTTATACTTTATATACTCATATTTTTTTGGTATTCTCAATTTTAGGTTTGAGATGCAAAAAGAGGATTGAAAGATTTCAAATCAATTTTGCAGTTTTAACACCCTCATGATCAAACATTATAATCTTTCAATCCATAAATGATATTGTTGTGATTTCTTTTCCTATGTGATCTATAACTTGTTTACTTTGAATTTGTACGGTTGCGCTTGAGAGAAAATTGATAAAATTGATCCATATGCTGACATTTTGTTCACTCTCAAGCAAACTCTGAGATACTCAAAAATACCATGGGCGGTGAGGGGTTAAGGGCTAGGTTAAGGTATGTACACCCATAAGCACCACTGTCCCCATAATTGTCACCTCTAAAATCTTGGAAAATCTGTGGAAGTGAATAGATGTAATGACAAGGATGTACAACATGTGAACATGAAATCTTAATAGTGATTGTGGGTGCAATGGCAGTTTGCTCTTTAAAAATTCACAACTTATTCTCACAGTATCCAAATAATACATTTAAATGTGCAAAATCATTATTTTTCTGTTCCTAATAGGATCCTATAATTTGCTAGTTGTTTATCGATACTCATCATGTTCCAAACCCTTAGTTTGACGCTTATGGGTGTACATAACTTAGATGTCAAATCGTCTTGTCTTTCCAGCAGAGTCACGGGCGATGGTGGGAGAGTCGTGGGCAACGGTGGAACAGTTGCGAGATTTGGATTTATGAGGGCATGCTGCACTCGCTCATTCAAGGAGAACCTGACGACAACGTTGCCATCATTCTTGAGGATATCAGGTCATGGCTCAAACTCCAAGTACAACAACAACGGCAATCTCAAGAAGAAGCAGAAGACGAAGAAGACGAAGACGAAGCATGAGGTGTCGCATTTTTACTGACACTGGTGTTTTTTCAAGTTTTTCTCCGTTTTTGTTGCCGGCCACAATTGTAAATCAGCCAGGAGCTATAATTGGCTTGCGGGAACGTTAACGATGCTTTCTCAGGTTTTAAAGAGACATCAAATGTAATTAGACCAGAACCTAAACCTGATTTTCTCTCGATTTGGTTTCGATTGATTGAAACTAACGAAACTGGTAGGTAGGGTGGAAAGCGGAGATTCCAATGTGCAGATTTTCAATGGATTTTCTTCTCCATCTGTTTTGATCGACTATACTATGAAATTATTAGGGTTGAAGCAGATATTCTGATGGGCAGATTTTCAATGGGTTTAGTGTTTTATAGGCTTCGAGATGTTACTACAAGTTCTTGAGACGGATTATGAATTGTATGACGATTGTTTTTTACTAGAATAAATAGAGAAACTTGTTCTCATTATGGAAACCTTGTCCTCTTATCGAACCATGGCTCGTTATGTTGGCCTTGGCATCTTGAATGTGAACCAGAAAACCACGTTTTCTAGTGTGAACAGATTCTTGATGCGTTTGCTTGTTTGTGTGTATGTATGTTTGTTTTTTTAAATTTTAACATGCACATGAAGCATATTTTGCATATTTTGTTGCAAAATTGGCACATCTCTGGACATGAGGTACACTTAAAATTGTTTTTGTTGAGCATAGTTTCTATTGTTTAGAGTGGTCCAATTTATGTACTCCTTTTTCTCTTGTATAAGTGACCCATTGGAAATTTGTGTCTAGGTTGTGTGAAGGTTTATTGGGCTCAATTTTTAAGTAAGTTGCAATGAACACATATAATCTTTGTCACTGTTTGTGGTGACATAAAAGCTGGACCCTCATGAATAGGGTATTTTACAATACAATGAATGAACTTGGAGTAAAAAAAAACAGTGTGCACCAATCACAAAAATCAAAGTTTTATGAAGAAATTGCAAATAAGAACAAGAATCACAAATTATCACAAGTAAGGGGACAACTTTTAGCACATCCGCAATATTTTTGTGGTTGTTAATTTTAATAGGCCAAGTATCCAAAGAAGTTAGTTGAAGGAGCTTTGCCTCTCAAATTGTCAAGACACATTGAAAATGTGGCACAAAGGTCATAAGACTTGCTCATGTGAGTGGCAACATCTATGAGGCTTTTTTGGGAGTATTAAATATCAAGTTGATGATTGGAAGAGAGTGGTGAGTGAGCAATTATGAGTACTGAACAAAGAAGAGCACCGTAAGTACAAAAGCTACAAAGGTTATCAGAGTTTTATTAGTGGATGCTGTGAATTTTGCTTATGTTTATCAATTAGATGTGTACTAGCAACGCGATTTTCATTAATTTGGAATAGCCCAATTTTGGGACTTTTGAATTCTTACATCCTTAAAAGAGTATTTATTGAATACCTCTTCGAGGACATAAAATCCAAAAAGTCCCAAAATCTAGGTTTTTCCCCAAATTGATGAATATTGCATTTAGGTCAATATTTGATCAAGTGGTAAGGTAGCTGCACCCATAACCGTTAAACTAAGGGTTTTGAACATGATGATTATTAATGAACATCTAGCAAATTATAGGATCCTATTAGCAAGAGAAAGATATTGAGTTTACACTTTTGGATGTATTATTTGGATATTGTGAGAATAAGTTGTGAATATTTAAAGAGCCGACAGCAATTGCACCTAATACCAACACTGAGGTTTCATGTTCACATGTTCTACATTCTTGTAATTACATCTACTCACTTCTAGAGATTTTCCAAGATTTTAGAGGTGATGGTTATGGGTACAGAGATGGTTATGGGTGTTGCTACCATGAAGAAAAGAAAAATAGGTCAGAGAAAAACAAATTTGGCTGAGAAATGTACTGAGCTTTGAAATCCATATTGCGGGCTTGCGGCCCGTGGAGGTGAGTAAAGTCATCCCCAATCCAGCCGTAAACATGTTTGCTAAACTAGAGTCAATCTGATGGCTACTAAATTGTTAGACTCTAGTTTAGCAGGCATGTTTATGACTAGATTGGGGATGCCCTGAAGCAGAGTACAGTAAGGTAAAAGGTTCTAATTGCAATCGGCTCTAGGAACATCTGCTTTTTGACAAGTAATGTCTATGATTGTCATTGATGAGTTAGGTAGGCTTAGCAAGCCTACCTAACTCATCAATGACAGTTATGGATATTACTTGTCAAATATCAAATGTTCCTAGAGCTGATCACAATTAGAACCTAATTGCAATTAGAACCTCTTACCTTACAGGTTTAGGTTAGATGTCAATTCCTCTTCACTTGTCTTTCCAGCAAAGTTGCAGGAGACGGTGGCAGAGTTGCTAGAGACGATGGACAAGTTGCAGGCAATGGTGGAAGAGTCGGAGGCCTCGGTGGAACAGTTGCAAGTGACGGTGGGAGAGCCGCGGGAGACAATGGAAGAGTTGTTGAAGACGATGGAAGAGTTGCGAGAAGAGTTGCAAGAAGGAGAAATGGTAGGGGAAGAATCGCGGGAAGAATTGCAGGGGGGGCTGGAAGAGTTGCGAGAGACAGTGGAAGAGTTGCGAGAGACAGTGGAAGAGTTGCGGGAAGGGTTGTTCAAAGAGGAAAAGGTGGGGGAAGAATTGCAGAAAGAGTTGCAAGAGGGGTTGGAAGAGTTGCAGGATACTGCGGAAGAGTTGCGGGAGAAGATGGAAGAGTAGCGGGAGATGGTGGAAGAGTTGCGGTCTGCGGGGGGCAATGGTGGAGGAGATGAAGAGTGATCGTGTCTACTTCAACGTCCACAATTGAAACCAGTTGTTCCTTTTTCCAAATTTGCTCTGTGCAGCAGCGGTCAAGGGCTGTGATGGAGGAGGATGTGCCGGGGCTCTTTTTGCACTTGGACTGTGCAATCAGAGTCTTCCTTGATGGTGATGCTGCATTTGTTGTCACAGAGGTCGTCAATGTCAACATGATCAGAGCTTCTCCATTCCAGGAGCATCAAGTCGATTCCTATGATTGTGTACTTCGGTATGTATGTCGCATTGTAGTCGATGCCAATGATGTACTTTGAGCATCATCAATGTGTACACTACAAATGGGACTTGAAAGCAGCCGGTCGTGCGCCTATCCTTACCCCTTAAGTATGCAGTTTCTTTCTTAGGCCGGATCCTTCTAATGTGGACGCAACTCCTGTTGCAGATTCAAGCACAATAGTAGATGATTGTGAGTACTTGCAAGTTGTTGTTGGGAAATTGCAGCAAGCTCTTAGAAGCTATCACAGGCAACTTGTCACTCCGTCAGTCAGCAAATGTAATGCACACTGGGAAAACAAGCTGGTGCACAAGAAAACAAGACAATATGGTGCTCCAAGAGGTGGTTTTAACGGGATCAAGTCTGGCGTTTCCATTCTAGTGGCGACGTTGGAGCCCTAGAAATACCTAAACCTCTTGCAAAAGTGGCTTCCACCAAGCAAAATGCAGGCCCGTCTCTTTCCGAGTGTACACATTGATGATGCTCTTACCTCTTGCCTCCATTGTCACCAGCTTAGATGCATGGCGGCCTGACCAGCACCCACTAGAAGGAAATAGGGGTATCCTAAACTTGCGAAGCGGCCTGACCAGCACTGGCCTTCATTGCGTGCTTTGTCCCGTTGAAGAGCTGCGTTGAGACACACTCATCTTTGGACGTACAAGCCGTTGATAAATCCTCAACCAATCATGCAAGTTTAGAAACCTGTAGTACACCAATTGGACTGCAGAAGCCTTTCAAAATCAAGTGCACAAGACAACCGCAGGGTAACAAAAGACAAAACTTTGAAATTAAATGTGGTGAGCGATCTTCAAACAATGCCTTGTCTCTCTCTAGCTCTCTCTCTATATGAATATTTATACACGGACGTTGTTGCGCGTACTCCTCAATTATTGAGCTCTGATTGCAGATTTTAGCAATTAGATTAGGATTAGAAAGATTGTTTTACTTTTGCTTTGATCTGTCACTGTATTTTGGTGGTCTTAACTCTTGAACAACAACCAAGCAACCCTTTGCAACTAGTACAATACAAAGTATTTTTCTTGTATTTGGAGTGCATCCATACCTTTATGACATTTGAGATCAACAAAGAAGTCAGAATATAGATCAATGTGGTTCTAGTGGGCTAGTTAGTATCCCAAATTAATTTTTTTTGTTGGTAGCAAATGCCAGTTACTTTAACTCAATGAATCTTATATAAGAATGGAATCAAAAGACATACTTGGCATTTTCTTGCTGAGGAAGTCGTCCGTGAAGGACACTTTCAGTAGACCACCACGGCAGCTCCTTGTCCTCTATTCCATCAAGTTCTGCTGCTTTTTTCCTCCAAGGCCTGCCCTGCAGTAGACGACAAAGTAAGCAGATGTCAAGAAAAAACAAGAAAAGAGTATAACTAAAACAAAAGAACATGAACGCCATCTAATCCTTAAATTCTTTATTTCATGTATGTTCTCTAAAAACCTAACCGCAGCAAAGAGTGCAATTTATACAATCCACAAGCTTCTGTTCGTTAGCAATGATACTCTTTCTTGCTAAAGCCTACAAAAGTTTGACAAGAGAACTGGCACTAAGGTATGTACACCCATAAGCACCACTGTCCTCATAACCGTCGCCTATGAAAATTTGGAAAATTTGTGGAAGTGGATAGATGTAATAACAAAAATATACAACATGTGAACATGAAATCTTAAAAATTATGGGTGCAATGGTAGTTTGCTTTTTAAAAACTCACAACTTATTCTCACAATACCCAAATAATACATTCAAGAGTGCAAACTGATTATTTTTCTATTCCTAATAGGATCCTATAATTTGCTAGTTGTTTATTGATATTCATCATGTCCAAAACCCTTAGTTTGAAGCTTATGGTATTCATACTTTAACGGATACACCCATTCTGAATGAAGACCACAATTTTGCTAGGTTACTACCTATGAATATGTAAGTGCATACCAAAAACAAACCACGTATCTTGAAATCGTATCCTACAACCTAAAAATTGCATAAGTTGATAAAAAATTCAACTCAAAAAGCATCATATTCTGTGAACCAAGCACTTTACGTGAGAGCCTTCCGGTATGATGGAGGGAGGTGATTGAGTTGAAAATTCAAACGTCGCTCTTCTTAAGCAATTGTCACCACACAAATAGAAAAATAGTGGCGGGAGCTCATGCTCATATTTTCATGCGCATTTCTAAGCACTAATGTCCACACATTCTCCACCATGTTGTAACCAATTTTTGACACTTTGCCAAAAACACAGTTACATTTTGTCAAAAACATAGTTACATTGAACTTGTAATATTAGGCTTAATTTGAGACGCTGGCAATAAATCCTGTAGAGCAATCCGGCATACACGGAGTGCTGTTAGTAAAATCTGCACGTTCTAACCGATTCTTGGAACATGAAACAAGGCAAAAGTAAGATTAGATTGACTTGGAGAGGGAGCTTTTTAAGAGCAAAAAAATTGAAGTAACATGCAAGCTACCAAGAGTCCAAGACTCTACAAACACTGAAAATTTATTTATTACTTCATGGCCATAAACTCCAACAAATGCTGCTTTTTAAAGTCACAAGCGTTTCTTGTGTTCTCAAGACACAAGTAATGGAACCCTATAACATTTGTAAGAACATAAAATCTAATTAAAACAAGATCAGCAACTCTAAACCACAACATTTTTGAACTTGGTCAGGGCTCAAAATCAACCATTGCAACCACTATTAGGTAAATTCAGAAGGTTATAATATTCCCCTCTTGCAATTACATGATTTTTTGCAAAATTTGACCTATTTTCTAAAGGTACAAGAGCAATAAAACCACATTGAAAAGCAGAAGAAGGGTGAACGTCGCTCAAAGGTGCAGCAGGATATGATTTTTCAAATTGAGTCGAAGGAGAAGGCATTGGCAAAGCTTGAGCCAAGTCACCTCTGTTCTTTGTTGTGTAAATAGATATTGTTAAACACAATACATCGTATACTATCACTAACAGCAAATAAAAACAAAAATGGAACCCAAAAACATATATACAAATATGCTCTCAATTGCCCCCCTACAATAGGCTGCAATGTGTTGTTCACAAGAGGCTTCACTTGCACCGCACTAGCACTCACCTACCCCGCTCTCTTGCTCAAAATCTCTGTAGATTTTTGCACATAAAGATGGCTCACCAGAGGTTACAACCGGATTGTTCCTTGCTCCAGCATCTGTGTGACATAGGGATGCTTCATTATTGGTTGCACCGTGGATTGCACCATGTCTGCGCCCTGGCGCCCACCTCTGAAAGCCTCTGCCTCCATGTTGGTGCCATAGTCTTCGACTCTTTGATGAAACTGTCTTTTGCACGGATCAATGTTAGTGGCACGTCCTCCAACTGCTTCAATTTGTGCTCCATTAGAGACTGCGGGGAGGGATCAAATGCTTCCCCCTCCATCAATGTCCCTCCGATTGAGCTCCAATGGTGCCAATGACACCCCAAAAATGACACCAAAATGCACCAAAATGACACCTATTTGCTCCGGAAAAACCTCCAAAATTCAACAGCAGTTTACCTCTACGGCAGTGACGATACAAGTAGTAGAGTAGAGGCCACAACTTGGAGAAAGTCAAGCGGGTAAGATACAAAATCTAAGCATTTAAGCGTCAGTTAGCTACCTCTCACTCTGTCACGAGAGAATCTAAGAGTGCAAAGAGAAACATGAAAGATAGTATAAACTCAAGTAAACAACACAAGCGTAACCTCTCTCAAAACACCTCACAAGACTTGACTTGGCAAAAAATGCCAAGTGAGAGAAGTAATGTGCCTTAACTAACCTTGAACCCTAGGTGGTCTCAAATGAGGTGCCAAAGGCTCTAATCTTCTTCAAAATCTACTAAAACAAAGATCACCCACTAATAAAATACATTCGATGTGCCATAGCCACGATGCCACATCACGTGACAACTGTTGTGTAAATAGATATTGCTAAACACAATACATCGTATACTATCACTAACAGCAGATAAAAACAAAAATAGAACCCAAAGACATATATACAAATATGATCTCAATTGCTCCTCTCTAGCTGGCTAATAGAGACTCGCAAGTCAGCTAGGACTATACTAAAAGTATAGCTAGATCCAAATGCTAAGATGAATATAAGTCTTCAACATCTATCCACACCAAAGGTGATGTCTTTGGCGGCCGACAATGTCAAGTGAACTTGATGAAAGAAAATATAAAAGATTGTAGGTCAGGTGCAATGATAAGCTTCATCATTAATTGCCTTTGGCAGGTTTTTAGTGCCAATTTTTTATTCAATCTCCCATTAGTCAAATTTTGTGCATTGCAAATTTGGCGCCTAGTCAACAAAGGTAGTAATGTTGTTATTTCAAACATAAGAGGTTTGGCCTCAAAAGATTATTAGTGCTTGTCCTAAGACGTAGCATGACCTAAAAATCTCCTACAACAATGACAAATCTAATTTCTTGGAGGCAAAGTCAACAAGGGCAGAACAAAGCATGCCATATGCCAACGACATTGATACCGGTCACACAAAAGTATAGTAGCTACGCCTTTTTTTTCTCCACAAATAAAACAATGTAATCCCTCTAGCACCACTGTTAACTCTGGCTACACGGTACCATCAATGAGCAAGTGACAAGGAACACAATTTTTAGAATGTTCCTTGCACTTTCGTCTATCTTTGCCTTCCAACAAGAGAATGCCACTAGGCTAGACGTTCTTCACGCGAAGAATAGTACGTCCTGCTCTGACATCTAATGTGGTATGTGCCTCACGCTGCAAATACACATAATCTCCTTGAGAGAACCTTTGCAGCTAAGGTCGATAAGTGTTGCTACGAATGCGCGCATAATGCAAAAATTTTCAATATTGGGCTATGTGTAAGTTCTCCAAAGCCATAAGCATGGCCCTCTTGAAGAACTCAGCCCAATCATGTAGGCATTGAATCCAAACATCTGGACTATTTAAGTCCATGATTGAAGCTAGCTTCTCTTGCACGAAGCTAGACAAAATAGGCTCCTACCCCCATAGCAACTGATAAGGGCTGTAAGTGGTCAAGGATGCCTGCCTACTAAAATGGTAATTCATGGAAATCCATGGTAACATTAGATTCCAATATCGATGGTTTCCACAAAGCAATCCATACTTGCGTAAACCACATTTGACTGTTTGAACAATATGTTCAACCAAACCATCCGCCTCATGCTAATCTCTAGAGGTGGTGCGGTGATCAATCAAAGCCTTGGTGCATAGAGTTTCAAAAGCCCCTAGAAACTTTCGGCCTTGATCTGTCAAGACTTCAGCCGGTGCTCCAAAGCGTGCTAATACTTGGTCAAGAAATGCCATACTTGCCAACTCCGAAGAGTTTTGAAACAAAGCAACCAGCTCAATCCATTTGCTGAAATGCTCTACTATTACCAATACGTATTTGGCTCCACATAAAGTGACAAACTGACAACAAGATGCTTGGCAAAATCCAAAGACCAACGATAACCTATACCCATGATAGGTAAAGGCTTCAACTGTGGTGATAAGGTGTTAAAATTTGATCTCATTCGATCACATATCTCACACTGAGAAACATAGGTGGAAACTTGCTAATACATGTCAGTTCACCAATACTGGTTGCGGAATATAGAATGCGTCATGTGCACTCAAAATGACCAAGCTTCTCATACACTTAGCGTATCAAAGAAGCTCTCTGGTCTAACCGATGAACTATGCACCTAGCTCTATCCGGCCAAACTCGAATTAACAAACCATTATTCTAACGGAACCTTGCTATTTGATGGTAAACTTTGTCTCATTCTATGGTAAAAATATCCAAAAGGAATGATCCATGTTAAAGTTTGTGCAAGACCACTGAATCTTCCCACACATCTCCAAAACTCTGAGACTTATTGGGTTTATCATCCAAACCTAGATCAGCCGCCTCACTAGCAGAGCTTGATATCAAAGTCAGATAAACAACAGCGTGCCAGCCTGGAATTGCCTCTCTAACACAATCCTCATGCCACCTAGCATCGGCCAAATTCTCATCAGAGGGACTTGAATTGCGAGAAAAGCCATCCGCATGAAAATTAGTGATACTAGCTCGGTGAACAACCTCAAGGTCATACTCTTAAAGTAGTAGAGCCCACCTAACAAGCTTGCCGGTGAGTTTATCTGACTCCATAAGCCACTTCAAAGGTTGATGATTTATCACCAATGTAAACCATTGCCCATACAGATAAGGTCAAAAATGTGAAATGGCTCATACCACAGCTAAAGCTTCTCCCTCATAAGATAAATAGTTGAATTTTACCGAATTGTTACTTCTTGAAGCAAAAGCACTAACATACTCCCGTCCTTCTTCATCTTTCTAAATAAAAACTGCACCTAATCCCATTGCACTCCAATCCGTGTGCAGTTAGAAAGGTCTAGTAACATCAGGACGTTGAAGCACAAGTGTTGAGCCCAACTTCTGCTTCAACGTGTCAAAAGCCAATTGCTACTCACGGCTCCGTGTCAAAATCTGGTCTTCGCAAATGAGTATAGTCAAAAGCTTAGCAATCAAGCTAAAGTTTTTGACAAAGCGGCGATAATAATTTGCTAAGTCAAGAAACGCACGCAACTTTGGAATATCACAATGTGTTGGAAGCTTTTGAAAAGTATCCACCTTTGCCTGCTGTACACTAAGTCCTCCTTGAACTATCATGTGTCTTAAGTATAATAACTGATCATGGAAGAATTTGTACTTGCCATGATGCAAGCGCAATCCCCACTCACGCAACCGCTCAAAAATGGCTTGCAAATGCCTCACATGCTCTTAAGGTGAACTACTAAAGACTATAACATTATCAATGTAGTACCGAGCGGATAACAATCCAGTCAAAACATAGCCATCATCCTTTGAAACTCAGCAGGTGCGTTTTTAAGACTAAATGGAAAAAACTTTTAATGATAGAGTAGATATCTACCATCATGATCCACACCTCAAAATGTAGTTTTCACCCGATCTTCCAACCGTAATGACAATTAATGGTATCCATATCTCAAATCCAATATACTAATAATTCAAGACGATCCCACTACATTAAATAACTTCTATAGCGTCGGCATAGAATATTGGTATAATTTGTCAAAAGTTCACTACTCCTCCATTTTCCACTTCATGAGAACTTGAGAAGCGTCTTGAAAACTCTAACTAGACAAATATAATGTCACTTATTAACAACACACTTCATTGCTAACTACAACATCTCATCTTTGACATAGATTTGCAATAAACACGTTTTTTTCAACCAAATCAAAAATGTCAGCAATTTGCCCTTTTTCTACTCTCCACCTCAAAAAGCCTAAAGTCCCACTTTGTACGCTTTTTCCCAAATTAACAAATAATGCATTACAACCCTTAGAACACCTTATTTGTTAAATTGGGAAAAAGAATACATTTTGGGACTTCTGAAGGTTTTAGGTGATCATCTAAAACCGAGCTTGCAATGTTTTTTTTGATACATGTGCCTTCACTTGAGAGGAGGAAGTTGTGAGGGAAAAAATCTTAGTAGATCAGATTGAATATGATACCTTTGAATCTAGTTTAAAGTAACTTTTTGGGTTTAAAGTGGAGTACAAAATAATACTTCCGTTTTTCCCAATTTAACAAATATGGTGTTTTAGACCTAAACTTGCCCAAAGTAACAACCTTTAGGCCCAAATTTGCCCAAAGGAACAACCATGTTTGTAGCAAATACTCCCTCCGTCCCAAAATGATCTTCATGTTACACAAATGTTATAGATTAAGCTCAAAAATAATCATTTTTTCAAAAAAAAATTGACCTATGAATAGAATTTGATGTCCTCCTATTGTTTTGAAATTTTTAGTTTCAAATTAGTTTTCAAAGCATTGTTTCAAAGTGCTTGAAAATTAAATTTTTGAGGCATTTACAAAGAGCAGTGGTGACCACTCACTTGATGGCATGTGATTGGTTAGCATGCCCATGCTTTTGAACTATGTGCAAGCTAGTGTCGCTAGCTCCCTTCCTCCTCCAACAAGAAGATCATTTTGGAACACTAAATAAAGGTAAACAGGAAGATCATTTTGAGACAAAGGGAGTATAAAATTGGTAAAACTTTTGTAATTTGTTTGGTGTAGGAGCACACACCATCGGAAGAGTGCACTATGTGAGCTTCCAAGAGAGGTTGTTCCCAAAAGTGGACCCCAACTTGGACCCGGCGTTTGCCAAGCTACTCCTGCATAGGTGCCCTCCCAACCCCACCAAGGTCTAGTTCATGTACTTCTGCAACGATGAGCACTTGCCCATGGCCTTTGACAACCACTAAGGTACAATGACTCCCAAAATTGTCTCAATGTTTGCTTAGATGCCAAGATTTCTTCAATATCTCCATTATATAAGTGACATTTTATTCTCAAATTTTTTATGTGTGATCCATGTGCAATCATGATCAAGCATACCAAATTTTAGTTACTAAAAACCAAAAATCCTATTTTTGGTAGACTATTTTGTGTCAAAATCAAGAATGTTGATTAAAAAACATTGGTGATGAATTTTTGAGATTTGATTGCATGGGTATGTTGGAAACATCCATACGCACATCTTTGCTTTAAACAAATATTTCCAAAAATATTCTAAAAATATATATATATATAGATTTTAAATTTCAGACCAAATTTAGTGAAATTGACAATTATTCATGGAATCTATTTTTTGGCCAAATAAATATATCATCATGTTTAAAGGTACAACCTTAATCACAACATATGAGTTATTTGGCCAAAAAATAAAGTCCATGAAGAATGATCAATTTCACTAAATTTGGTCTGAAATTTAAAAAATATATATATATATTTATTAGAATATTTTTGGAAATATTTGTTTGAAGCAAAGATGTGCGTATGGATGTTTCCAACATACCCATGCAATCAAATCTCAAAAATTCATCACCAATGTTTTTTAATCAACTTTCTTGATTTCAACACAAAATAGTTTATCAAAAATAGGATTTTTGGTTTTTAGTAATTGAAATTTGGTATGCTTGATCATGATTGTACAAGGATCACACACAAAAAATCTGAGGATAAAATGCCACTTATATATAGTGGAGATATTGAAAAAATCTTGGTGTCTAAGCAAACATTGAAACAATTTTGGGAGTCACTATATGTCACCCATAAGTGACACTAGCCGTTTAGTGACATCTAAAATTAAACCTAAAAGTAGCACTTTTGCACCCAAACAAGACACACATGCACCCAAATTAGACATGCAAGTTAACATAAGGAAACAGAAATTGTGTAGGTGGTGGTTTATGATTGAGTGTGACATTATCTTTTTATTGTTGCTTTTTCAGGAATCTAGTGTCCACAATAGGTCAATCTAAAGAATTACCTTCAACAATTCATAAGTCATTCATATGATCTTAAAAAATTCCGAAAACAATTTTGCTTGGACCTGCACTCATTTCCTAACAAGCACATGCCATTAGACTCTCAAAATACCCTCCCAATTACCATATCTAAAGTAAGTGTCACTTTTGGATGTACATACCTTACTTCCTCAACTTGCCGGTCAACCAAGGCCTCACGGGAATAGACTCCAAGATCTCCATGGAAGCTCGAACGCGGTCGTTCGTCATCAAGTACGCCGCGGACGTTAAGTACTGGCGCTCCCAGTTTTCCATGGCGTTCGTCAAGCTGAGTGCGTACAAGCCCCTCACAGGCACCTAGGGCGAAATCCGCATGCGGTGCTCTTATGTAAGGTAGGTGCACCCATAAGCGTGGAAATAAGGGTTTTGGAGTAGGTAAAACAGTTGCCTAACTTTGAAAAAAATATTGTAAGTTAGGAAATGTAAATAAGAAATATTGGCATCAATTTCAAGGTTCCAACTACAAGTATTTGTCCACAAAGATTTTTCAAAGTCCAAAATCACTGAAATTTTAAGAACCATGTGTAAGAGATGCTCATCATAAGGCTTGTTGGTTCTTAAATAGTGAGATGAGTACTCAAAACCTCATGCTAGTCACCCACAACCATCACTTCATCACTCATAACCATCACTCAGCCACCCACAACCATTTGTTTTTTTATTAATTAGCCATGCCACTGTCAGGTGACAGACATGGGGACCCAATGCTTATGGATGCTGCTACCTTAAATTAGATAGAGTCACAGGAGCCTTCGCCTCTCAAATTGATATATACATACATATATATATATATATATATATATATATATATATATATACATACATACATACATATATATGTATATATATGTTTTCCTCTCTTATTTTTTTGCATATTAATTCTTTCAATTCATTCTTCTGTAACATACTGATTTGCAATAAAGTGGGTGCACTGGCACATGCTAGAGCCTCTACAGTCTACCCCACGCATCACTTCTCTTTTGTCATGCACATTCCAGTGAATGCATTATTTGTTTAATTGGGAAAAACAATACATTTTGGGACTTCTAAAGGTTTCAAGTGACCACCTGAAACCAAGCTCATAGTGCTTTTTTTGGTACACGTGCCTGCACCTAAGAAGAGAAATTTGAGAAGGAAAAAATCTTAGTGGCTCAAACTAAATTTGATACCTTTGAATTTGATTTAAGGTGACTTTTTGGGTTCAGGGTGGAGTACAAAATGGTACCTCCGTTTTTCTCAATTTAACGAATAAAGCCATTATGGCGAAATGCGAAGAAAGTGGCCCCTTATTCTACTCATGGGACCTTGGACCTAATCCCGTGCCTTCTTTCTAGACATCGACAATAACTTAAGTACTATCCTGTGAAAATTTCGCTCATTTTACTATGAACACACTCATGGCAGTTCAGTGTATTTTACTTCGTTTGTCTACTCTCTTGCACTGTAAACAACTTCTCTCCATTTTTGGGGTGGTTACACCTTCTTCGAGAATGAAACTTTTGTGAAGAATGAGAATTTGTGGAGTGAAAATAAGATAGAAGGGAGCAGTTCTTCATGAAGGTGTGACTATCTTTTGTGAGCGGTGGAGAATGGAGAATGAGTTCACTTAAAAAATGGTGATGCAATAAAAAAGCAAGCTCCATTCTCACGTTCAAACCGAGGTCTCCAACTCAAAAAAGATCAAAAGTAAGAAGAGCTAGATGAAAAAAAAGACACACATGAGCAAAAGTTTCACATGGAAAATCTTCTTTATGCCCACTTCTTCTCCTTTGAAAGCAAAGAGAAAAACTTCTCAACTGTCAAAAATAAAATAAAAATGAGTCGTCAACAAATCAAGAAGAAAGTGCCTCAACCCAATACTCCAAAGATTGAGAAAGATTGTGAAAGATTGAGGATAGGGTGAAGAAGGTGTGACTATCCCTACTGTTCACTTCAAAGACCAAACTGCATATCATAGCTAAAAACCCCATATTCGATCAATATGGAGTTGTCAGTTATATATAGAGTGTATCTGAACCAACACAATACACTCCATATATAACTGACAACTCCATATATAACTCACAACTCCATATTGATGCAATATGGGGTTTGAACTTCATCCACTCCAAGTCTCCAACCGCCTAAAGAAGTTTTCGTTGTACTGTACAATTAAAGCATATGAACTGGAAGTGACCACAGACCGGTGTAGTCCAAGTTTGGCGCACCTAGTACTCTCATTCAGTGAATGAGTAAATCTGTCCATTTCCACCAACTGCGCTCTTCAGACCAATACTGAAACTGTTGAAGAAAGCTCCAAGAACAAGTCTATAACAATGAATACATTATCTATTAATAGATAAACATGCACCTTTTTTTTAATGTTTTTTTTTGTTCCAAATGCTGAGAACAGTTGTACGAGTCGGCTGGTGCCGGGACCACACAGGTCCAAAACAAGCCGTTTGAAATGGATGAAGAAGTAATTTGTATTTTTGGAAAACTAGGAGACAATCATTTTTCTAATTTTTCATCTACTGTTCAACTAAAAATAATTTCTCCACCATTCTAAGGTGGGAGATTTGAGACGTCAATTTGTGAACTCTAAAAATTGACAATTTTGAACAAATCAAAAAAATGGACTCTAGAATGTCAAAAAATCTACTTTTATGCAAACCAACAACTCCGTCGCCTATTTTTCATAAAACAACGTTTTTAAACAACGGTTCTGGCCTGTGTGGCCCGGCCTTGAGTGAGGCAGACCAACCTTTATATAGTGGAGGTGAATCCACTGCATGTCCCAGTAGTCATGGACGCATGGCAGGGGGGACTATCTTGACTGGAAGTCAATTCTAGTACGGTGCCTACACTAAATATTGCGTTTGGGTTTAAGCTGCCCCACAATAATCTCTCAGCATTTTACACAGTTCAAATAGTTCTTGCTTTTACAATAACTTTTCATAAACAATTATTGTAATAAACAATTCTTAAAGGTCCTAACAACAACAATGAAGCTACAAAAAAACAAACTAGCGACGTCCAAGCTGTAAACCATGTGAAATCCTAGTATTTAAAAACTTGCATGCACCTCCAAGTGGCCAAGCAATGAGTACATGAGATAACTTTTCAAGGCAAGACAACCTAATTGTTAAGGTAAACTAAATGCAATATTAAATGTAATTTCAGATGTCCCAAAACAAGTGCAATAGATACAAATCCATAGGTCACAAAAAGAACGAAGTAGATGAAAATTTGATCTCAACTCCATGGCAAAATTGGTCACTTACATTAATCAAGTAGCTCTGCTACTACAAGAGGCTGGCTTTGGCTTTATCATGGGCTTGCTTTCAGATTAAGAGTGTCTACTCAAACTTCCTCAAGGTAGCTTTGAGCAGGGTAGCTTTGAAGCTTTGGTTGGTTGATGCAAAAGCCTCCTCCCCTGCAGTGGTCCAGAGCCAATAAAGTACGACAGGGATGAAGCGAAGCGAGGCACAACAAGCAGTAATTATAGAACCTCACTTGGATCAATCACAGCTCTCCTACACTCTCAGGGGGCTGGCAACACTTCGTCTCTCAAAGTCCAGCACAAAACTGAAACACTCTCTTTCAGTTCTCACTCAGCATTCAAAAGGGCAATATTTTCACTGCACCTGGCTGAGCAAAATCTCCAGAAATGGAGTTCACATGAAACTTCGGAAGGATGGTGGAAAGTAGGAATAAAACGAAAAAAAAACAACTAAAAATCCAGTCCATCCATTTCTAGTGACATATGGAACAAATACCAGTATAGGAAAAGAAAAGAAAAGAACAGTAAATAACAAAGAAAAAAAGTCCTCCCTGAGGTTTAATCAATCATAGAGAAGCTTCTTAAGTCTGCTCAATGCTTCACTAGCTGTTTTATTTGTAGGTTCAAAAATAAGAGCTTGCCTAAAATCTGCACACCAGACACGCATACAAGAAAAATGATATATCAGAAATCATTGGATTCTCTTGTGAGCACATGCAGATAGAAGGGCTAGTGTAATTTTAAAAGGAAAAAACACCGAGTCTTTCCCCACCCGAATTTTATCTATCTATCTATCATGGACATTGTGTCACTGAAATTACATGATGATTGACCGATTTGACCCTACGACAAATCAAGGTCTTTATCAGCGAGTTTTGTAATCTGTTCCCTTGTTACAACACATGCAATATGTGGCTTACATCACTGCAGAAGGTAAATGTCTCTATTCCTAAACTTTCAAATGACTAAAGCTTGAACTTCCAAAATTCAAGTTTACCTTCCAAAATGCTGGTGTCAAATGACCAAAAAACAAAACCTATTAACCTAAAAAATAAGGACCATGCTCAAGATATAGGCAAATCTCTTGAGCAAACTATTAACCAGTCTTAAAACCACCTATATACTTACCTTCCAAAGTACAAACTTCTCAGGGTGATAGAATGCACTGACTAAAAAAGACTCTAGTCGAGATCCATATACTTAGAATCCTCAGAAATCCTCACAAATCGTCTAGTAATGGCCAAGAGGGTTAAGAAAGTACTAGATTTTCACAAAAGAAAGAAACCACGAGGCGTTTGTTTCTAGCTTGAGAAATGCTGTTTTTTTCTGTACTTCCTCTTAATGTCTGTACTAGTTTCAAACCTTTGCAAGCAAAAGGGCAGGCTCCCAACGGTGGAAGACAAAGTGCTACGAGCAAGAGTTCGGTTACTTTTCAGAACTGTGCAAGACATTCAAACCAGAGAAAGCACCCGTCCACAAGCACAGGGAAAGGCAAAAGCAGGAGATAGACGCTTGTGACCTTCATCGGATTCCTTGTAATATCCCAAAAACTCACGAGCAGTGCCTCTCCTCAGATATGCTTTGACGCTCTGCAGAACCAATTCCACACCAGAAAATATAAGCCAACACAAGCACGAAAACGTGTAAAAAAGTGCCATCAAAAAGCAAAAGTTCCACAACTACGATTCATTAAAGTAGCATACACTCACCTTCTTATCGAAATTCAGTGCCTTCGTACAATCAGATTCTGCCTCTGGAAAACTGCAAAAAAGTGTAGGAAGTTGTGTGAGCTGCCGGGGTTGTCCTAAACCCTAAATCCTAAACCTCACTTTCGTAACAGAGCTGAGAACTCTCTATGAGAGCAAAGTTGACAGAAAAAATGCTTGAGAAATTTCAACTCCAATAACTTACTTGCAAAGTTGAAGATACGCCATGGCACGATTATTGTAGTACGTAGCGTTGTTTCCATCCATACGAATAGCATCAGTGTAATGATTGACAGCTTTCTTAAAGTCCTTCTCTTTGAATGCTGCATTACCCTGCACTCATGAATCATGAAAACGTCAATGCTACAGAACCTCTTTTATCTGTTTAGTTTGCTGCGAATATATAGCATAAAAAAAGGGTAAAGATCATAGTTTGCTTGTCCCTACTAACTGATGACTTAAATGGTAAAGGGAAATTTTGAACGTTCTTTGGAAGGTTTTAAAAAAATGAGTTAGTGGAAATTGATTTTTTTTGAAATCTTAAGAAAGAGAAGGCTTCGTCAGGTTCGAGATTCACACCTTCTCCTTGGCCAATTCTGCAGCGTCATTGTTACTATTGTTCAAGTTGGAATGTTGTTCACTAGCGAGCTTATCTTCTTCCTGCACTGTGGCATACAAAGCTAGTAGTGTATCAAGTAGAAACCGATCAGAACCCTGCCTTGCAATGAGGGATACTGCCATAGGCACATTGCTATGCTCTCCCACTGGCATTGTAACCTGCATTGATTTCGCAAAATGTCAATTAAAACTAAAACATAACAAACAAAAAGACAGGAAGAAACAACATGTCACTAAACCCCTATAGTGTAATAACTTGAAGAGCACTTTTGATAAAGATTCAACACCGAAAAGACCAAGGTTATAAAAAACAGCTAAATTGATTGATCACGTCGTGAAATATGTATTTAAGATGGGATCAAATCTTGTGTCACCAAACTTACAAAGAACATGGCATGTGCTGATGTGAAAACAAACACAATTGGACAAAAACGAAGTCCACATGAACAACTGCCAAAAAAACGTGAGATTCAATTTGCGCATCTTAGTCCTTTGAGGAATAATATACAAAAAACTGCAGTCAAAACCAACAAACTGGAGGAGATGGGGAATGGAGGGATACCTGACAGCCACCTGACATGCCTGCTATACATATCAGATCCATAGTCCTATTTCGAAATTCCTCAAGCGCTTCGGGTCTGGTGCTTAACTTGGGAGGTATGTCTGGAACGGTAGGCAACACCAGAAGCGTATCGTTCTATTGTACACAAAAACAAGAAAAAAAACAACCTGGTGAGCTTTCAAACAGAGTTTTGAGATTTTATGATTGTCACGTAAAGTCAAATGTACTTGTAATAGCTTAACTCTTATGAAACAAAATCTCACTCACTTTGCTCAGTAAACTCAATTCTATTAACTTTCTGGAACTACAGGTTACCTTGAGGAGGTCATTGATGGAATAACGAGCTTCATCCTTGATTCTCTGTAGCAGAGGTACCAAGTGAGAACTGGTGTCAAGCGCAGCTTTTGCTCGTGCAGCTGTAGCTGGTGCCAGGTCCGGTGTTGCAGTGGTTAACCATTCTTCATGGTTTACCTTGAACTCCCATCTGTGAATGCACGAAGGCATAAGTTCCACCAATAAACAAAAAAAGCGAAATTTACCCTGTATAATTATAACTTGCTATGGAGAAGCGAATTAAAAACATCACATTATTTAACGGAAATCCATACAAGTACAGCAAACCCGTGGTCCTTTTCCAGCTACCACTTTTAGATTTAGAGAGTCAGCTGCAATTTTATGGTGCCCACCTCTGAATCATCTGCATGGCAATCCGAAGTAAAGACAAAGCTCCCAAATCAGAACCACCACTGATCTCTTTCTGCAGATCCTTCAGACTTGGTACATTTCTAGCTACAAAATCTCCAAGATTGACGTGCTGCAACACTTGTCCTGTGGAAAAGCAAAGACAAACAACAGCGAAATAAGAACTCTGAACGTCTGAATCTATCTGTAAGCTAATCAATCAGAGAGACAGCCTACAAAACACTGACAAAAAGGAAAAAATAAAAAAAATAAAAACGAAGAAATTGCAAGACGTGGTCAAAAAGCATACGTCCAAGGAGCTTCTGAATGGATCTGACAACTGTCCCCACAGACTGTTCATTAGGAATTAATGAAAGTTGGAAGCAATCGTCAGCGATGAGAAACCGTCGTGGTTGTCTCACAGCCATGTAAGGAAGTTGAAGCAAAATGTGCCCTACTTGTCGCAGGACTGATGCATCCCTTGCAAAACAACCTGCAATATACACTTAAAAATTAGTGACTGAAGGAAACCATGCACCAGTACAAACACCAGACTCAAATCACACCGAAATCAAGAGAAAACCGCATCATCCAAGGAATAATAGTAAAAGATGCCAAATATGATCACTCAAGCTATACCATGGAGTAGAATGTGAATATAACACAAAGCAAACAGAACACTTACCAACAGAATCAAAGCTTTGCGCCATAGGAACAACTCCAACCACAGGAATAGCTCCATGGGAAGGCCGGAATCCTAGAATCCCACAAAACGCCGCTGGAACTCGCACACTACCAGCAGTATCCGTGCCTAATATCTCAAGCAACCACACATTTAGGCCACCCTTGAAAAACACCAATCTTTAGCAAAAATTGTGCACTTTGAATTGAATAAGATTCCAAAGTACACCCACCCAGTGAGAAATCGACAAGGTCTGCAGCCACAGCAACTCCTGACCCGCTTGACGACCCTCCTGGCACACGATTCGGTGCCGCAGGATTGACTGGTGTTCCGTAGTGCATATTATCTCCAATAATGCTACAAAAATCCACATTTTTTCCTCATATCAGGTCAGTGAAGTATTATAAGCATGTGTCGTTATTGCAACCACAGTGCCAGCCAGCTTTAGTACAAAGAGCAGCTTGGCCTCTTGCAAAACTCTTACTCCCTCTGTCCCTCTAAAAAGCTCCAAATTAGACACATTTCTTGTACCACTAAAAAGCTCCCTTTTGTTGATTTCAAACGCTAGGAAAGCGTTTGCCATGTTCAATGATCTCATGGGGACAAGTTAAGCAATTAGAGAGCATTCCTCTCCTAGCAAGCATTGCTTTGCCCATATGAGGTATACCATTGTTGCTACTAATCTTTAAATCATCAGTAATAAGGAGCTAGCAAAATGCACAAATATGGTACTTTTAACATGGAATTTGGGTGCCTACACGGTGACATGAAAGCTGGAGATTTTGCACACATTTGGTAGACGGTATACTGATTCTAGAATGCATGTGTCACTAGCACAAACACTAAAACAGAGTTAATCCTTCATAAGGAAGCTTTTTGGACGTTTTTAGAGGGACAAAGGGAGTATCTTTGAAGTGAGTTGCAAGCAGTAAAATAAATACCTGTAAGCAAGTTCATCCATATGAAGTTTTCCAACGCAGGTCGCGCCAGCGTCAATAAGAAAATTGACAGCTGGAGCGGTCCGGGTCGCAGGCTCATGTGTTGCTGCCCAGTCTGGATTCCCAAAACCTGTCACCTTCCCTTCCACATCAAATCTGTACTCCACCACACCAACCAACCATTCAAAAAGCTTAGTCTCAAAAACTGAATCTGGTTCTTGTACCCAAGTAGAGCAAGTGTTGCAGCTAAGTGTGTAACTATTCAAAGAGCCACTTTTGCAACCAGATTATCAGCTAAAGAGAGAGGGTTGTGGAAAGAGAGTGTGTAACTATTCAAAGAGCCACCTTTGCAACCAGATGATCAGCTGAAGAGAGAGAGAGAGTTGTGGAAAGAGAGAGTTTCTGTAGAGAAAACAAAGGAATTCAATTCAACAAGAGCTTGAGTTGGCGATGGGACTTACATGTCCTTGATGGCGAATGTAAGTCCTGAGAGAGGAAGTGGAGCACTGGGAGGCGGTGGCGGTGGCGGAGGCAGCAACTCGAAGTACTCTATGAAGGCGCCATTGTCCTTCTTCTTGCTTGACAATCTCAGAGCTCGCCGCAGAATAAAAATTCCGGCCAAGCCGAGGCCTACCAGCAGCCCCAACGACTTCACCAGATTCTTCTCATTCGGCATGGTGGCGACCACAAATACCAACTACACCTCTGTTCTTTATTCTTCCAGCTCACGAATTCTGAAGAAAGGTTTGTCACAATAAGAGTTTTAATGAGTGCTTGACCTCTTGAGAACTGGCTGAGGTTGTCCTATCAATCTATTGCTAGAATTCCTCATGCACACCATCAGTTGCCACCATTCACGTGAAGCCAAATTCACGACCAAGTTGCTTAACCTCAACCTCGCGCTCCAAAGCAGCGCTGATCAGAACGAGACGAATTCAAACCAGGCTTAAGCTTAAGTTTCAGACTAAGTTATGACATGAGCTGGAGTTCGTCAAGTGACGAGTCCATCGACACAAAAGCGCTGAAACCCTAAAAAAAGCTTGAATTCCGCGACCACCAATCTGCCGGATGAGCAACCGAAGTGCATTGAAGGAGCTTCACTTCGACTGGCCCACACTGACACAACTCTGAAGTAAATAATATGCCACACTCTGATAACGTCCGAAGTAAGTTAAGTTTAGTTAAGAAACAGTCACGCTCACAAAACAGTACAAAAGGTCTCACGAGCAAATTAGGGTTTGCGAGCTACGAATGACTGTCCTTCCAGCTTTCCTGAGTGGATAACTTTACCCTATCGCCCATTCGCCCTTCATCCATATCCAGTTCGCTTTGTACGACCTCACACGTCGTTGTTCCTTTGCAAAACTGTGTCTTTGAGTGACGTCTTAACATGTGGCATTTGAATGTAAGACAAAACCGAGGTGACCAATTTGGCAACGCTTTTGTTAACTGCCGAAAATGGAGGGCTGGAGGGTGAGTTATATACCATGCTGCTTTGCCTTGCAAGCTATGATGGCAAGCATTTGCGGAGGAGCGAGAGCAACTGGAATTTGGAGAATGCTCTTGATGATCAGTTGAATACAAAACCCTAATCTGGTATAACGAAATGCCAGGATTGCACATTCATAACAAAAACTAAGACCGGCGTTATCTGCTGGTATGGTGGACTTTCGGAAACAAGACAAGAACTGAGGCGGACACAAAACATGCCTGAACCACAAGGGATATCGGTACCCATAAAGTGTTGTCGTAAAGCAGCGCCACCGGCGTTTGACTGGCAAGACTGGCATCAGATTTCGTGTGAAATCTCGAAACGGAGAACGCCACTGATCGTGCTCGGATTATCAGTCGTTGGCATTGCTGGTCTTTATGTGTTGGTGAAGACGGGGAAGGTTAATCTTTCATGTTTGCGACGTTTTTGCCTCCAGACGCAACCTAAACACACCGGCACGTCGACAAACCCGCAACTTGGCGAGTGCAGATTCGGCTTCCAAGATCTGTGAGCACTATCTATCTCCCCCTCATTCAAAACATCGCATCTCTCTCTTTGACAGCTTGATGAGTCAGCTGAAATCCCGAAGATGTAGAGTATATGCTTTGTGTCGATCTCACAGACATGGGTTCTTTTTGAGGATGGACAGTTTTGATGCGGAGGCTGTCATCACTGGATTCGGAAGCCATGATTGGGAGCAAACACATACGCCGGCCATGCAGTCGGCGGTTGCGATTGACCTCGTGCTTAAAGCTGGAGCCGTGTCCACTGGAAAGCAAACCATGGACGAATTCGGGTTAAGGTACAAACAAACACATTGGTTTCTCCGCCAAGCTTCATAACCTGAAAAAAACATCCTGTACAATCACCAACTCTTTAGGAAACCCAGATTTCTTTTGATCGCCATGCTTGAAAAGGAATTTGTTACTTTTCATGCTGTTCTTCATTCGGTATGTTTGCAAGTGGGATCATGCTCTCAGTGATTGCAACATACAAGCTTCTTCTTCGTTAGCTACATTTCTATACCGTCATTTGAATTCTCTGAAATGAATGTAGCTCGTTGCATTGGATTCTTTCTTTTGTTGTTTCATGAAGAGAATCGGTGAAAGGTTTCTGGTTTTTTCTTTCTTTCTTTGTATGTGTTTAGATTGGTCCTTGCTTCAAACCATGTGGTACTTGGAATGAGCATGTGCACTCTGAACTATGGCTCGTGTCATCACCGGAAACGTTTTGAAAGAGTGATTTGTGTTGATGGTGGGGCAGCATGTTCGGTAGAAACAGGCGTGACGGGACCACCGACAATCCTGTAGCTCCAAAGCATTTCGCTGGAGGAGCGGCGTGTGGCTCTGGTGTTGCAGTTGCCTCAAAAGCTGTCGACTTTGCACTTGGTATGGAATTTACACACATGTGCACCTGCTCCTTTCTGCTCCTTTTCTGCTCCTTTCTGATCCTTTTCTGCTCCTTTCTGATCCTTTCTGCTCATTTGTGCTCATCTCTGCTCCTTTCTGCTCATTTGTGCTCTTTTTCTGCTCATTTGTGCTGCCCCTTTCTGCTCAGTTGTGCTGCTCATTTTTGCTCATTTTTGCTGCTCATTTCTGCTCAATTTTGCTGCTCATTTCTGCTCATTTCTGCTGCTATTTCTGCTCATTTCTGCTCATTTTTGCTGCTAATTTCTGCTAATTTCTGCTCCTTTCTGCTGCTCATTTCTGCTCTTTTTCTACACTGAAAACTAAAACTACAACTTATTATAAGTCTAATCATGGTAAATGCAATTTTCCAAACTTGCTGGATGTCATGGTAAAATGCCATCAATACAGTACTACTGAAAACCAGCTTAACCTTCAGTGCCTGTGAATGCATGAGTGGCAGCGGTTGATACAATCGGAGGAACACGGATTCCTGCAGCGTTTTGCGGCATTTTTGGGTACCGGGCGTCGCATGGAGTGATCTCTACCGTGGGAGTGATCCCAGTGGCACCAAGTCTTGATGTTGTAGGTACGCATGACAGGCACATCCCCTGGAATCAAATAAAACACTAAGCCAAGCAAAAAAAACCGACACTCTCGTTCTCCCTTAAATCTATTGATTATGCCAGTATATAACTAAGTATCGACTATGCAAAGTGCATAATTACACTTTTCCAGAAACTATTTTGGTATGCAAAACATCAAGAGTTGCTTACAAAACATCAAGAGATATATTCAAGTCAAAATAACATGCAACACTTTGGAAAACACATATGCAAAACATTGGAAAATTTTCCTATTTCCAAGGACGCAGATGGAAAGTTTATAAGTACATGAGTAGTCCATACTAGCTAGTATACGGGCACATGCTTTGCTCAAGTTGGACGTGCGTGGGTAATGCAACATTCAACTTTATAAAAAATCAATATCTTACAATTGGGTCATTTTGACCCTCTTTTTAAACTAAACATAGTAATTGCTTTCATCACAATGCTACTTTGTAATACTTTCCTAGGGGCGCTTGCTGTTTTGTTGGTTTTTTTAGCACATGGTTGAAGGGTGTTTGGTGTTTTATATTTTGGGGCATTTTTTTATTGCTTCAACTTCCACCAAAAAGTTGTAGAACGTTTTGGAAAAGGGCACAGAGTCAGTAAGGAAAATCCTCCCACTTAAGGTAAGTAGCTCAAATTGCGTCCCCTCTCAAATAAGGCGTCCCATACGTAACTCAAGAATGGATATGAGGTGATTCTTGAACGGACCCTCCTTAGTCATAAAAGAAAAGGTGTATTCTATTGCAAGAACCAATCACACTCCTTGATTTCACCTCATCTCTTTACAAGTTGCAAGGGAATAGTTTATGGAAGACCTAGAATCACAAATAGGTACATCCTACAAAAATACTTTGAAAATTCATCACCAACTCAATAATGCTTCAAAAAATATGAAAAAAATTATGTTACATTTGGCATCCATTTCTCTTTGTCTGAAAATTACACAAATACGTATTTGTCTAAAAAGCCCATGAAAATGCAGATCAGCCCTTAAAATGTCACTTTTTGAGCTACCTACCTTAGTAGTATAGATAGATACTCCCTCTATCCCTCTAAAAATGTCTAAAAAGCTTCCTTGCAAAGGAGTAACTTTGTTTTTACTCTTTGTGCTAGTGACACATGCATTCTAGAATTGATATACCATCTACCAAATGTATGCAAAATCTCCAACTTTCATGTCACCTTTTGGGCACCCAAATTCCATGCAAAAAGTACCATATGTGTGCATGTTGCTAGCTCCTCATTATTGATGATTTAAAGATTGGTAGCAACAATGGTACTTCATATGGGCAAAGCCAAGCTTGCTAGGAGAGGAATGCTCTCTAATTGCTTAACTTGCCCCGATGAGATCATTGCACTCGGCACACTCTCTTTCTCAACATTTGAAACCAAAAAAAGGGGGCTTTTGAGTGGTACAAGAAATGTGTCTGATTTGGAGATTTTTAGAAGGACAGAGTGAGTACTTTGCTAGGGCCTTTAATACTTTGCTAGGGGCACTTGGTATTTTGTTGATTTCCTAGCACCGTTGGAGGATGTTTGGTGTTCTATGTTTAGGGCATCCTTTATTGTTTCAACTTACACCAAAAAGTTCTAAAAGGTTTTGGAAAAGGGCACGGAGTCAATGAGGAAAATCCTTCTACTCAGTAGTAACACCATATTCATTGATTTGGGAAAAACAAGTGTCCCAACTTGTACTCACCCTCAAACCCAAAAAGTTAGATTCAAAGGTATCAGATTCAATCTAATCCACAAAGATTTTTTCCCTTGCAAATCCCTCATCTCAGGTGAGGACACGTGTATAGTTTGAGGATTGAGGAGATCACCTCAAACTTCTGAAAGCAAGTCTAAAAGTCCCGAAATGTACCGTTTTTCCCAAATTAATGAATATGGTGTTTAGTATAGATAGATAGATTGGTGCTTTTGGCCGAGCTTCAGCAGATTAACACCAAGTGTTGTGATGTGTGTGCTGGTTTTTTTAGGGGTGTTGTGTGGGGATGCGCATGTGTTGCACCAAGTAGTGAAGGTGCTGCTGCAACAACCGGAGTTGGAATGGGGTTCCCCCTCACAAGTGCTTGTTGCTGATGACTGCTTCGCCTTGTCCACCATCTCCTCCGTTCGGACAGCAGACCTTCTTGCCAAGGCGGTCTCTGAGACACTTGGACGTAGGTTGATAACTCCCAATTCATGCTCGCTTGCTTGCTTATATTTGCTCCAAACCATCTCCACATTGACCAATACACAAAAACCACAAAAAGTCCAAAAAAAATGTAGTTGTATTAAGGGAATTGCTAAAGCCACACCCAAAATTGTTAACGTCACACCCTTGTGAGTATGTAATTTGAATTTGAGAATTCAATACTACTTTTTATATTCAAGTGGTCCATCATTCATTCAATCATGGCATTATCACCTCCTTGAAAGAAAGAAGAATAAATATAACTTTTTGCCTAACTTTTATTGCACCATTACTAATTTTTTGATGTATTTTTGCTTTAAGTAATTCATAAGTTCTATATTTTTGATTTTAAATCCAAATACCTCCAAATTTTTTGAATATAGCCTTAGGGTATGTTCACACTTGGTGTTAAGAGGGGTATTAGCAAAGAAAAATTAGATGTCTTTGGACACACTTTAAGACTACATTCATATTGCTAATGCCCCTCCTAACATCAAGTGGGAACATACCCTTAGAATGATAGAGGTGAAACAAATCTTTTGATCCAAATCAAAAAAATCAAACATTAAAGTCTCACATTTCATGCTCAAAGCACACCTTGAGGTGTGGAGTTAGCAATTTTGGGTGTGGCTTTAGCAATTCCTTAATTAAATTAAGGTTTGGCAATGTTCATGTGGAATTGATTCTCTTGTCAGGCAGTCTCATACACCACGTGAACCTCGGAACGCACATCTCCAACAAAGTGCCGACTCTGAGGAACTTTTTGATGGAGGAAGAGCGGCTCCTCAAGCAAGACACGTCCCGATACACAACTTACGATGGCCTTCGAGATGCCATGCTCTTAATCTTGCGGTATATTTCATCCAACACCATATTCAATAAATTGGGAAAAAAGGATACATTTTAGGACTTCTGAATTTTGCATTTTTAGAGAGTATTTGGTGGTTTATAGTGAATTTTATGATGATTTCTCCAAACTTTTACATCAATGATGTAGGATCTTGAAAATTTTATCATAAAACTCACTATAAACTACCAAAAATACTCTAAAAAATGACAAATTCATACGTCTCAAAATGAATCCTTTTTCCCAATTTATCAAATATGGTGTTATTCTTCTCTCAAATCCCTGCCACCCCCCCCCCCCTTTTTGCTGTTGTTAGTAAATTGTAAGAGGATTATAATGCTTCAAAACATGCCTCATTTGGAAATTATATGCAAAAACTACTCGAAAAACTATCATGTCGGTAGCCACTGTGATTTCAGAATTTAACTGCCCAAAGAGCGGATAATTGGGATTTTTGGCAATTCACAGTAGTGTCTTAAGTTCTACATCTCGGAATATTTACATGGTTGTGCTTTTTGTAAGTTTTGGCGTCAAGAAGGTGGACTTTGCTCAAGCAAAAAACGAAAACTTAATTTCAAGCCCAAGTCTCACCATTTTTTTTGTTTTGATTAAAATATTCAAGGGTATCTTTGGTTTGCCCACATTTTACCGCAATAGAGCTGGGATCTTGTCGTGAAGTTGGACTTGTGAAGTTGGGACGTGGAACTTAGTGTGAATCACCCTTAAAGTAAGTTGAGGTGTTCGAACAATCTAAAAATCAATGTGTGTACTTGTCATGGTGTCGCATGTGAGTACAATTACGTGTCTATAGACCTAAGTGGTGAACGTTTGGATAGGATTTCTGCTGATTTATTCACGCCATGGTTTAGTTGTGAAAGCCTTCGGTTCATGTTTGTACATTATATAATTGTTGTACACGTTGATCCAAAAGGGGTAAAATCATGTGGTTTAGCAAAGTATTTGCTTTGAAACAAAACACGGATAACTGAAAATATCAGTCGAAATTGGTTTAGAATGTTGGTTTTGCTGTGCTTTGCTTGCAGGGGAGAGTTCAAAGAAAAACACCGCAAGTGGTTCGAGGAAGTACATCCAGAGCTTTCCGCTGACGTGGACGTGCGAGTGAAATTTGCAATGGCTCCTCATCTGGACGGGCTGCACAGAATGGCTCTCAAAGTGAAGGACGAGACGCGGGCTGTCATGAATGAACTTCTCTTGGTAGTGAAAAAACCAAAAAAACAAAAAACTCTATAGCAATGAATCTAAATCTTGGTTTCAAGAAAAATTAGCACTTTGGAATAGGTCATATAGGAACTTTCATTTGTTTCTTGTTATTTTTTTTGCAGTGAATCTATTGACATAGGATTTGACTCCTGTTTGAGTTTTTTTTTTTTTTTTTTTTTTTTTGCTTGAAAAAAGAATTGGTTAGATTTTATTGTTGAAAGTCTAACCTAGTTTGAGAGTGAAACTAATCAAGAAAAAGGGTTAATGTGTGTCTATAGACGGATGCTTTGCTAGTGATACCATCAACACCAAGTCTGCCGCCAAGTAGAGCAGCCCGAAGTAAGGAGCTGGAGATCTTTGAGTCTCGAGCTTTGAGTATTCTCAGCGTTGCAACCATGGCAGGTTGCTGTCAAGTACGTTTCTGAATCTCACCTCTTGGAAACTAGCATGACTAGTGTTTCTACAAACGTGGCTAATTTCAGCAAACAAATTCTACCAACTTTTGTTGTAGTAAAAAGCAGAGTCCGGGGACAAAAAACATCTATTTCTTAATCAAACCTTGTTTCCACACAATCAATTCCTTGCAAGATGAGAGAGGGAGACAAAAAGGTGTTAATATTTGAAGTGTATCAACCAAGGAAAAATGGCAGTAAAAAAAACTGATTTGTTTTTTTGTGCAAAACTATTCTCAATATACTGGACGCGCAGTTGAGTTTTGGCACTTTCAAGTTCTGAAGCACAATATAGGAGCCAAAGAGATATTGCTGGATGTGGATGAGCACGATATACTCATTTGGAGGTGCAGGTGCAAAATTGCACTTGGCAGGGGTTAAAGGCATGGTGGAGCAGTAGTTTATACCTCAAATTTGAAATCCTTTGTCCCGTTTTTCAACTTTTAGGATGTGTAGTTGGTTTTAAATCTGGTGAGGCACCGGTGTGGGTTAGGGCCTAAATGAGGAAAGAATTTTTTGTCCCCAACTCTACTATAATGTTCAGTTTGTTTTTTTAGCAGTCGACAATGTTTTAACCCCTAAATGCCCAAGGCACCCAATTTGGGTGTTTGCAAAATTTTGAAGACAAATAAAATCTAATCAAATCATTATTTTTGGTATTTTCTTTTGAACACTAGTTTGTTTTGAAGTCTATTCTTAGTTTCAAAAAGTTGATTTTGAAAATGAATGTTCATGATTTTTCTATTCAAGATTTTGTACAAGGGTGTCCTCTGCAATCTTGAGTTTTCTAGTGTTGGAAGATCTTGAAAATGACCCTCAAATACACTAGAGCTTGGAGAATAATCCACATTAAAAATCCATTTAAAAAAAATGCAAGAGTAGATATTGAAAGCCATAAATTGGTTGAGATTAAACATGTAATGACCTTAAACCTCATATTTTTTTGGTGACCAACTTTTTAGGTTTGACATGTGAAATGAGGATTAGAAAACTTCAAGTCACTTTTGCAGTTTTAACACCCTCATGTTTAAACATTATAATCTTTCAAACTATACATGATAATGTTGTGTTTTCTTTTTCCATGTAATCTGTAACATGTCAAGTTTAAATTTGTACAGTTATAGTTCAAAAGAACTTGATAAGATTTATGAAAAGGTTGGTTGATTGTTCACTTTCCTGAAAATGCCAAGAAGTTCAGAAAGGCCTTGGGCATTTAGGGGTTAAATTAGTTGTGAGAATCACATTTGCAATTACGGGTAGTAACGTAAGAAGTTCAAAACAGTTTGGGCTTTAAAGCGCCCAGTAACACAAGGGACATATTGGATCCACTAAAGTACATGATTGATCCACGGAAGTACATATTGAATTTTCAATGTACAAACAGTGAATACTTCAAGGTGTGGACGCTTGTAGAGCATTTGTTATTCCAACTTCAGAAGTTTTTTATTTGTTTTGATAGGTGACTATTCCTTTGGGAAATGTGCGAGGAATACCCACAAGTGTGTCGCTATTAGCCAGATATGGAGGTGACATATTTTTGCTGGAGTCTCTGGTCAAGTTGAATCCAACGTTGCAGTTAGAAATTGACGTAAGAGATTTTACCCCTATTCACACTACTACAATAATAATGGTATTTACTGTTACAATACTTATAGTGTTATTTACCCTATCATTGAACTCACTGGACTCACTCTACTTCTCATTTACTTGACAATTAACGTTCTTATTGACAATCAACAATTAGTGCTTATTACCTTATTGTATTCTAAATTATTACGATGCTAATTTGAAAATTTTGGTAGAAATTTAATTGACAACTGAATTTTATGTTGCCATTATTAGTGCTGATAACACTAATATTGTTGTTGACATTTAGTGTTGATAACAATAGTAGTGTTGTTGACATTTAGTGCTACAATCCGTAGTTAGTGTTGCCAGCACTAAATATCATTTTTAGTGTACTTTATTTTAGTTTTTTAGTGACTATATTAGTACTAGACAAAGCTTTGATAAGTTGCCCAAGGTTGAAGATTCTTCCATTTCTAAACATTGACATGGTATTCACCAATGTTCTCAAACGTGGCTATATTTAACACAATTTTTCCTATAAAAATTTGTATATTTACAAAAATTGAAAATATCCTTGTGTTGAACCTTAAACGCCGAGGAAGACGTTTTCTATCCTCCAGTTCTAAAAAAAGATTATGCACTACAAGAAAAAGCTTTTTTTCATTTGCTTTTTTTTCCAGAAGTGATTGTAAACACATGATTCATCATGGAATGCAAAAAATTATCTCATTAGGTGCACTCATATTTTTTAGGTAATCCAAATTGTAAGAAGATCCACAAATAGTGTTAGGTCCCAAGCTACCCTTCTTGCAATTTCATGAGGGCACCACGCACAGTTGACTTTTATAACATGAGGAAAGAATATTATAATTGTTGAACACTTACTGCTATTGTAGAGAGAATTGTAGCCGGGCTGGTCACGGCGACTAGCCTAGTGTTTAACCCCTCAAGGCCTTAGGGGACCAAAACTGTCCTTCCTTGTTTATAAAAGGGATGCCTAAATTTTCTTCATGATTAATTACAATGATTTTTTTTTTAAAGTTCTTGTTGAAATCTTGTTTTAGTATCAAAAGTTTGATTTTGAAAATGACCAATTATGATTTTTCTATTTAAGATTTTGTGCAAGGGTGTCTATTGCAAATCTTCACTTTCTAGTGTTGAAGGCTCTTGGAAATGAGCTCCAAGTACACTAGAACTTGGAGAAAAAACTACATTAGAAACTTAATTTAAAAAGCTGTAGAGTAGATTTTAAGAAGCCGTAAATTGATTAGGGTTACACATGTTGTACTTTACATACTCATATTTTTTTGGTATCCTCAATTTTAAATTGGAGATGTGAAAAGAGGATTGAAAAACTTCAAATCTCTTTCACAATTTTAACACCCTCTTGATCAAATGTTATAATCTATCAATCCATAAATGATATTGTTGTGTTTTCTTTTCCTATGTGATCTCTAACATATCTAATTTGAATTTGTATGGCTACAATTTTAAAAAAATTAATGCAAGTTATCAATATGTTGATATTTTGTTCATCCAAGAACATATTCTGAGATGCTCGGGAAAGAGCATGGGCCTTGAGGGGTTAAGGGGCAAATATGAGCTTTTTGCAAATTTAGCAAAGTTCTTAGTAACTTATTATGAGCTATTCATGAAAATGACGTCTGCGACCAATGGTATTCATTGTAATGCAGATACTAAAGCAGAAGAAGCCAAGTCTGCGAGATGAAAATGTTATGCGAAGATCTTCAGTTGTGAGCTGCTTCACCTTTTAAACATTGTATATTTTCACTTCAAAATTGCCATATTTAACCCCTGAACGTCCCAAATGCCCTTTGCGGCCGCACGTATGGCCGTATGTACAAATGTATTTGAGCTATTCTAGGGGCTTTCGAAAACAAATTACGCATCCACCATCATACAACCCTTCAATATGTATGGTTGTAACACTTGATTTCTCGTTAGCTGTGAGCCTAATTCTTTTATCAAAACATTAATACAAATGTGTACATTGGGCCTTCTAATTCTGCATTATAAATGTACATCTCTTGAAAAACTTGTTGTTTTTAAAGTTTTTCCATTAGTTTTGAGCTCAAAATTGGTTCCTCTCACAAAATCTTGGCTCAATGCTCATGGGCTCACCATTTTACACTCACAAAATAGTGTCCTTCATGATTTTACGCTCACAAAATAGCATCCTTTAAAACTCAAACAATTAGAATCTAAGATTTTATATTTATTTTTTATTTTTAAATACATGCAAAACATGCCAAGAGCTCCCATGTCTTGTTTTATATGTTGGGAGATATTTTGATGTTTTACCAAAACATTGAGAGATTCATGGATATTTTGCATAGTTTAGAATTAAATCAAAAAGTCTAAATGAATGGTTCAAATTTAGACAATCTGGCATGAAAGTCCAACCTCGTATTATGCATATTATGGACCATGGGCAAAAAAAAATTACAAAAACCTCTTTTTATTGTGAATTATTCTTGGCCAAAAGTCATAAAAGGGCTATTGATATTCCTCTATTGTGAATAAAGATTGCGGATACATAACACGATCTTTGTACATTAAACTTATTCCACAAGTCTTGAAATGTTACCCTAAATTCCATTTGACGCTCTTTTCATTTTTTCACGACATAGCATTTGAGTTTATTCAACTTATATTGTTTATTTTGGAACAATGACAAAGACATGATCGCATGCTTTTGACCCTACTTTGTTACTCAAAAGTTGCACAAAGTGAGACCTAAACCTCCATCTAGAAGGAAGGCATTTCAATGTGACCAAATTGCATGCAACTATGCCTTGTTGTCACCCCAAAAAGAACAAAGTTGAATTAGTTTCAAAAAAATTAAAAAAAAGATGAAAATTCATGTTTTTGAATATATATATATATATATATATATAATTATTATTAATAATTTATTTATATACTTTTTAAAAACACAATTAGTTTGTTCCAAAAAATGTTAAAGAATCTAACTTTCTCTTATTTTGTTTTTCTACTCTTTTTTTGAGATTGAACGTGATATGCCAATAAGACCAATTCGGGAGCCAATCAACCAACCTTTGGAGCGAAGGTCATTCATAAAGGAAGAGGCAATCAAGGAAACAACAAGTCACTTGGAAAACAAGGAAAACAACCAACCCGGAATAACAAAACTAGATCAAGGGCCTCCCCCGGTCTACCGCATGTAAAAATTCTAAGTATGGACCCTTGTTATCCCTTTGTTTGTATTGTAAACATTGGCGTCAATATAATATTATCTAGGACACTTCAACCTACATTGTGGGCTTCATTAGGTCCCCTTGGGTTATCGCAAGAATTTACAAGGAACCTTCAACACAAATTCTCCCAAATTCAAGGGTCCAACAATTTTTTATAAACATTGACACTAGTGTTTAGAAACCAACTATACGTGAAGGGATAAGGTTGAGAGTTCAAAAATTAATTACAAATGAAGGGAGCTATATGATTTGCTGCAACTTTGGTTGAGAAGAGATTTTTGTAGGAAAACCATAGCATTAGGTAGAATCTTGCTAATTACTTCGTGTTTATTAAGAAGCATGCCCTAATAAATTTATATAATAAAATGAATAATGATACACGTTGCAAAATGCAAAACACGCTAACATTGAAATTTGGGCACAAATTTGAATTTCTTTTTCAATTGAACTTTGAGGCTCTTGTAAATTTTGCATACAATATTCAATTCCATTCTTGAACTTTGTCTAATTTCAAATGCGATTTGCTTGTATGTAACTTAAAACAGCAAACCTCATTAGTATACACCATCACGGCTGTTGGGTGAAATTTTCTTGGTAGTAGTTCACTCTGCAGTCCTGTAGGAGTAGCACATACTTCTCAATTAGCATCAGCAATCTTTCAAAGAAACAGAAAAAAATTAGTAAGAGCTCCATGATGTGTGATCTTTGTTACAATAACACGGTCTTCGTTGACAAATTTTAATGTTTTTTTTTAAGGCCATTCAGATTTGACCATGTACACAATGGATTTGGTTATTCATTTGGAAAAAATCATTTGTATATGAGAACAAATAATTCCAATATGAACAATTTTTCTATAAATTAGGATGCAATATGTTTTTGTCAAAGAAATTTTTCTGAACTTGCAAAAACTTCACATATTACATTTTTGTATGCCATGTGGTGTTTGTATTTCCATGTACGTTTAACTCCAAAACATAACATGCAGTAGCACTCAGCAGGCCTACCCTCCTTCCAACTAAAAAGTGTGGAATATTTCAAACCCATCAGTTGCTAAGAGGACACTTGGATGAATTTGTTAGAGAGTTTATGAAAAAGAGCCTCAGTTTAGTGCCCATACATCGATGTGGGGCCAGCCGTGTCAAAAAAATTATTAAAAAAAAAAAACTTTTTTTGTTTCTTTTTGTGTCATGATGAAGTTTGTGGATGATACCTAAAGAGAGGAAAAGGCAGCCTCTCTTTAGGCTATTGAATGTTATGAAGGACCAAGCCCTTTTTTCTTCAAAAATCACTGAAAATGGCCACTTTTGGGGGAATGAGTAGAAAGGTAGGAAAAAAAGTTTTTGGGAAATTCAACTGTAAGATCTTGCCCTAAACTATGGGTGGTACTTGTGGGAAAAATTTCAGCTCATTCTAGAAGTAGAGGAGTGAGATATGACATTTGAAGTGGATTTTTTTTTTTTTTTTTTCCTTGCTACCCAAAAGTTTTAGAAGCCTTTGAAGGCTCCTATTGCTCTTCACAAAGTTGAGGTTTATTTTTTCCATGTAGAAGACCAAGTTAGGTAAATGTGGGAGAATTTTCAAATGAATTGGAGGTGTGAATCATACTTTGTAAAATCTTGCAATGCCGTAAGGCCATGAAATTTGCATATATGCTAGGCAAAATTGGAGAATATATGTAAAATTGAGAAATTTGAATTACTTTGATCCAAATGGTGAAAACCAAGGAATCTTAGTCTACTACAACTTGGAAAAATAAAATAAAATAAAAAATATGCAAAGAGCTCAAAAAAGGAAAGCAACAGATTTTACAAGAGGCAAAAAGAATGGAGGCTTGGGAGTCCCATACCTACCTGCAAACTAAAACTTCTCATAACTTTCATCTCATTAATAAAAATTGAATGATTTAAAGATTCCCACATTTGTATAAATCTAAAGAACCAGTTTCATATTATTATTAATTTTTAATGCTTTTTTTTTTTTTGGGCTGCCCACGTTCGCTCTTTTTCAAAAATTCATGCATAACTTCTTCAATAAATGTTGGAATGAAGAAAAAATTAGATGCCCATGTAGATCTTTGAATTCCCCACCTTCAATAAAAGTTTCAAAAAATCACAAAAAGTAGATTAGCTGTAGGTACATGCCCAAAATCCATTTGTCCCCCAAGGGGACAATTGGTCTTTTAGGAGTCCTACTAGTATTCATGCACACTCTTTGCGTGAGTTGGATATGTATGGATAATGCAACATTCAATTTTTTTTCAATAAAAACAACATCTCACAAATAAATTGGTCTAGAATCTAGTCCTAATGTGCTCCATAGAAAATCAATATCTCATAATTGGTTCAAAATCTAACCTTGACACATTGTTATTTTGGTCCTTCCTTGAAACCAAAAACAGCACAGTAATTGCCTTCATCACAATGCTCATTTTTAATACTTTTCTTAAGGGGCAATTAGTGTATTGTTGGTTATGGTTTCCATTGTGCGAACTTATTTTACAAAAGAAAAGTTCATACGCCTGGTGATGAAGAACTTGCATTACAGGAAAAATGAGCTCAAAAGAAGGCTCCTACGGGAAGTGGTTAGAGGGGTCAAAAGCATTTAAATGTAATGTCCTTTTTCAAATAAAAAGAGACTAATACCCTATACCCACTTACAAGTACTTCATGAGAGTAATTTTTTTTTACAATATCATATGCTTTTTGTTTGATGAGTGTCCTTGTTTGATTGGGAATTCTAGTCCTAGTTTATTCTTGTGTCCCACTAAAGGTCCTTGCATTTGTCATTGTCATGTTATAATATTGTTTTCCATCATCAATCCTTTTGTTATGGACCATGGTACATTTGAGTACTTTACACAAGGTAGAGACCCTTGTGTAGGTACCTTACCTATGCTTCTCCTACCTCAATAAATAAAGTGGTTTGTAAAGGTGTAGGGGCCTTCTCTTGAGCTCATTTTTCCTCTAATGATTGTCTATTTGTAATTTACTCTTTTGCATGTTGTATTGCACTATTGACTTTGAACTTTCATAGAAATTAAATAAATAAAATATCTACATAGTAGAACTTGCATTTTAGTATACAAAATATGATTTAGATTAAAAACATCTACTCGAGCATCTAACATTAGAAAGGTGAATGAGAATTGTAACAATCAGATTTCTTATAAACTCTACATTGTAGACATGTGTCTCCCAAGACCTTTTGACCGTAGATGTATGAATAAGTAAATGAGCCTCACCACAATATATTTTGAATGTTTGACAATAGTCATAGGTACTTGTTAGTCCAATGGGATGTGAAATCATTTCAAGTCCAATCACGCAAATTGCAAAAAAATAATTCTTACTTTTTATCCACGCACTCTAATTTCAAACTCTACCCATGCATTTAAAACATTTGTCTTTGTTTAGCAAACATTCCCTTGCATTAAAGCATATTTTGTTTTATACCTACAAAAAATTTACCCACCCAATAAAAGGAAATTCACAATTTTCTCACGCATAAAATTACTTTTTACTTTTTACCCCATACATTTTACCCACGTATTAATCATTCCCGCTATATTTTTGTATTTTTCATTTTTTACCCAAGCGGTTTTTTTACACATGCCATTTTTTACTCATGCAATGTCTTACCATGCAGCAAGTTTTACATATGCAAGTTTTTTAACTCATAAGTTTTCATTATGCTGCAACTAATATATTGATTGCCAGACACGTTATTCTATAATATATACATATATATAGACAACCTTTGTAGCTCTCCAGAGTTCTTTTTTTGTAATTGGAATGATGTCAACACAACAATTTGGAACTTCTTTTGTATGTGACCTATTTGTGAGAATAACGGAGTGATATTTGTTGTTCAATCACTATAATTACTCTCAAATGTCCAATATTGAATACAACAGTCCAACACTATCATATTAACCCCTAAAGGACTAGTGTCCCTATGGGGGACAAATGGGATTTTGGGCATGTATCTATGCCTAAACTACTTCGCGTGATTTTTTGAAACTTTTATTAAAAATGGGGAATTCAAAAATTTGCGTGGACATTTAATTTTTCCTTCATTCCGACAATTATTGAAGAAGTTATGCATGAATTTCTGAAAAATAGGCAAGATTGGGCAGCCAAAAACTTGAAAGAAAAACATTTTTCAAAATAAAATCTGAAATTAGTTCCTTAGATTTATATATAAATGGGGAGCTTTGAATCATTCAATTACAATCTATGAGTGAAAATTTTTAGTTTGCGGGCAAGTATGAGACTCCCATACCTCCATTCTTTTTGCATTTGGTGCTTTACATTTTTGTGCTCTTTGTGAATTTGTTTTTTGACTTCTTTTTCTTCCAAGTTGTAGTAGACTAAGATTCCTTGGTTTTCACCATTTGGATCAAAGTAATTCAAATTTCTCAATTTTACATAAATCCTCCAACTTTGCCTAGTGTATATGCAAATTTCATGGCCTTACGGCATTGCAAGGTTTTACAAAGTATGATTCACACCTCCAATTCATTTGAAAATTCTCCCACACTTACCTAACTTGGTCTTCTACATGGGAAAAATAAACCTCAACTTTGCGTAGAGCAATTTTTTTGATTTAGGGGCAATCAAAGGCTCCTGAAATTTTTGGGCAACAGGGAAAAAAACTTTTTTTTTTCACTTTAAATGTCAATATCTCACTCCTCTACATATAGAATGAGCTGATTTTTTTTCCCACAAGTACCTCCCATAGTCTAGGGCAAGATTTTACAATTGGATTTCCAAAAATAATTGTTTTTCCTAACTTTGTCCTCATTCCCTCAAAAGTAGCAATTTTCAGTAACTTTCACTGAAAAAAGGGCTTGATCCTTTAGGAGTTAATTTGTACATTACAGCAACTTTTGTTATTAATATTGATTTGTATAACAATGCATGCAATAGATTAAGACTATGAAGGTATTTTCATATGCAATCACATTTATCAAAAAATCAATGAAATACAAGAATGTAATTGACAAATATTTTGAAGAAACATCCATGCTATTTTTTGCCACATGTTGAATGCTAGAGCATTTTTAGAGCATAGCCATAAGCTAACAACTCAATGAAGTCGATAATTGCAATAAAAGTAAACATGGTAACTTTACACTTATGTCAAATCATTGGTTTTGAAAAAAAAAATTAAGAGAGAATATTGATTCTCAACACTACACTACAAACAACTAAAAAAGAAGACAATTTTTTTTGTAAAAAAGGTATGTGTTTCAAAACTTATACCAATTAGAAAGATTTTTTTTTTTTTTTCAAATTCCAATGTGAAGCAACAAGTGAATTGATTTTCTTGAAATGGAATTATTTTTGTTGGTTCTATGCAACTATTTTCACCTTCATGTATTAGTAGTGGGTACCAAAGGCATTTCAAGATAGTGCCAACTTTTGGAATTATTATTTGTAAAAGAATAACACAAAATGCAATGCCAATCAAGAATTGAATAGCAAAAAAAAACTTCAAAGATTAACATAACCCAAAGGTTGTACCTTATGTTTTGTAGACTTACTTGTGAAATTTATGCAATCAATATAAAGGGTGTGCCCTTAAATTGTATCTACTTTTTAAAATACATTTTTGAGTTTCTATTAAAAACAAAAAAAGGCTATTAAAATTACATTCAATAAGTGCAATACATAATTGACACTAGTTTCTTCTAAAAAAGCATCTCTAGAATATAGCATACCTCAGTCATGTGCCCCATTTGATCCCCAGTTGCAACATACCAAGTTGAGCCATAAGCTGAATTTTGTACAAAAGGATATGTCATGAGGAGTAATTCATTCATTTGTAGCTAAATTGTCATGTGGTGTGGCATAGGTCATAGGTGCTGTTCTATGTTGGATGAGTTTTAGTCCACATGTTTTCAAATGACTTGTGATGGTTTTGAGGTTTTTCTTTTTTTTGGAACTCTAGGTTGGTTGCTATTTGTCCCTTACCCCCTAAGCGCCCCACAAGCCAGAATGTGGCCCTTCCATATTTGACGGTTTGTTGTTTTTGACCAATGATCATTATAAGCTTTTGATCCATGCAACAAAAATTTGCCAAATTTTTTATACATATGCGAACCTTAAGCCTCGTGCAATATCAATGGCTAACTCTTCTAGATGTTGTTTTTGAACTTGTGGTGCCAAATTGTTTGCAATGAGGTCTAACAGTGCACAAATTTGGGTTGGGCGCTCAAGGTTAAAGGTGAATAGACTCCATACCCCCTTGTTTTACTTGTTGTTTTTCTTTTTAGTGCTCATGTAGCTTAAAAGAGATTTCCATATTGTCCTAGTGTCTAAACAATCCAAGGCTTCATTCACCATAACAATAGCCATTAAATATGACACACACTTTACATGGCTAGACTCTCTTATATAGGATGCTATCTTTTCATGTAGTGTCATTCCTCCTTGTATTAATGATATTTTATGTTTTTTCTATTCCATCTAATGGGTTGCCTTGCTAGACATCATACCTTGTTTTGTTTGCTATGAAGTTCCAAATGCATAACAAAACAAGAATCATTTTTTTTTTTTGCTATATGCTCATGAATTCTATGACACATTGAACATGGTTAAAATATACATCTCAAAAAATAGATAATATTTCATATACCACTTATAAAGATTGATGTCAACCAATACAAAGTAGTCCAATAAGTATTGGAGAAACATTATTTCCAAAATCTGAAAAGTCACAATATTCCTAATATCTAAATAAATACAAAATCTCCCAATAAATAAGATTCTACAAAGATCTTCAAAAAAATATTGCATAGTCCAAATATGAAAGAAAAACTTGCAAAAAGAACCCTTATTTATTGCATTACAAAAAATTAATATTACAAAAAACCTCATGAACACATTCTTTATATATATTTTTAGAATGGAGCGTTTGTTAGTTCATAGAAAGAGTTTCATATACCTTTGTTGATTCCAATTACAGCTTCAAGTCTTCACATGTCATTGGTCTTTCAGTTATCTCTAGTGCATTAACACAACTAAAGAAATAATCTCTATATATAATTGACTAGTTTACTCACCCGTTGTACCAATGGGTTGATCATTATAGAAATTGTAAAAGGTGCAACAATAGAAAATATAAAAGGTGCAACTTGTTAAATAAAGAATATGTAAAAGGCGCAACTTACAACTCATAGTTGCACTCAAACTCTTTACTTTTCATCCAAAATAAATCCATGGAATTCTTTTATAAATATAGATTATGATGTTAGTCAGTTAGGGTCAAGGATGACTGGGATAGGGTTGGGCATGATTGGGATTGGAAAGTTATAAATAGAATAAAGTAAAATCACCATGCCTTCATTAGAAGTTAACAACAAGTTATTGGCAATTGCACAACAACTTTCTCTTGACCAAAAGAGGGCATGGGATAGGGATGGGAGGCATAATTCCATTGGAATAACACGCAATATGCTAGTTAAATCTAATTAGGAAAAAACAAAACAAATGCTAAAGATAAAAGAAAAAGTACACTATGTCGACTATAAAAGTAGAAAGAACGGTGTTCATTATTATGTGAGACTTATGTTTACGAATATATACGTATGTATGTTGAGCGATTAGTATTTTTGTTTCTTATTTATAATTCATTTTGCTTGATCGAATTTTATGCAAAATAAACCCCGTGTTTCCCAACACAAAACTCTCATACCAATATTTCATTTCATTTTATGGATTTCAAAGGGCTAATTTGCTAGTGCAATTCAAAGCAAGATCAACGTTATTGTGCACATCAGTCAAGAGTGATGGATCCAAGCTTGTGGAGCACATTACCAGAGGATTTACTTGAGCATGTTTTTGCCCACCTGCCCATGTCGCAGATCTTTACAATCAGATCCCTTTCTAAAGCGTGGTCCGCAATTGTAATGACTAAAGGATTCAAACAAATTTGTGCCAGAGCGCATCCCAAATTGTTTGGCATTTTAGGGTTTTGTAAAAGAGTTCGGCAATTTCAGCTTGCAATGTTTGACCTGGAGAATTCTAGGTGGCTGTATCATGAACTCAAGCAGCTGCCCCAGAAGTATCAACATGTTGCCGAATACAAAGATGGTGCCATCACCAAACACGGTGCTCTCCATGCCCAAGACGGCGGACTGGTGCGTTTTGTCTCCACCTAATACCTGCCTATTCTTGTGTGCAACCCCTTGACAAATGATTGGAAAAGGCTCCCGCTCTCTTCGAAAGAGTTCCGCAAGGGGCAGGTTGTCATGGTGCAATTGTTGACGGATCCTACAAGCGGAGCTTACAAAGTGATGCTTGTATGTCGGCATGGTGGAACTCGAGTGCCTGAGCTGGGTATTGACATTTTAAGTAGGAGAGGGGCCGCCTCCATCTTTGAAAGTGCCGAAGCGTACGACTCAACCACGGGAGTGTGGAGCACCATGACCTCCGGATATGTCTATGGGCATGACTACACCACATTCAACATGCCCAAGGTTTTTGAATGCAGCTCAGGATCACTCCTCTTTCTTTTAAAAGAATCCCAAACACGGGAATCTTGGACGCTTGAGAAGAATCATCCTTTTGAATTGCATCTTAATCCTGGACGTGAATTCTGGAGCTTTCTTGGCAATGGATCATACGAAGTATCAGAGTTAGAGAGTCGACAAGACTCACCTGGAGTCATGATCGAATTGAACCGTTTCAAATTCATTCTAGCAGGTACATCACCCTTTCCTACAGACATGAGCGAATGGACAGGTGTATATCACTTTTATATGGTCATGTTTGTGTGCAACAGCTTCATTCTATTGCGGACCAAGTTGCTCAAAACATTGGGTATCATCAAGGTGTGAGTTTGTATGATACTTGTCGACATGAGTGGCAGAAGCTGCCCGTTTTGAATGTTGTGTGCCCAGTAAAGAACGGACTCGCAAATCACTTCATGTGTGAGCTTCGGTGGGATGTTCTTCCATAGGAATCCTAGAGACTCTGCTCGTTATCAAGAGCTGTTTGTGGTGGTGAAGTTCATCATGTGGGTGATGTGAAGCCATTTGGTCATATAGCGGCGAATGCCGGTAGTTTTGATTTGGTACCAGCTGGGGAAAGACAAAGACTGAAGCAGATATCTATAGCAAGTGTAAAGAAATTGGAATCTGTTTCAACGTTGATCATTGAGTTTAAATTGCACTCTGTGATTTTCTATTATGGAACATTTGATCTCACCAGAAAATTTGAATAAAAATAAGCGGCACTTGGGCCGGGCTTTTTTGCTTCGTTTGGGACGCTCTTGTTGCTATGTGTTTGGTGCATTTCTCTTCTACATTTCCACAATCGAGAGATTCTTTTCATTCATCATGGATTTAATTTCTCGTTTTGTTCGTTATATTTTGTTAGTGATTGTAAAAATAACAACTCATGACGCACCGCAAGACAATTTGGTAATGGAGATCAGTTAGAGGTTTGTAGGTTTTGCTCAAAAATTCTGAACTTGGTTTTTTTGTCGTGTGAAACTCAATCACGCCGCAAATTGGTAAGAGAATTGAGGACCTTAAGGGCATAGTTGTTATTTTGAGAGCGTTTTGGTTGTTGAACAGCACAAACGGGCACACAAAAAAGACAGCATTGACGGACAACGTGTCCGCCTGCTTGTGTTTTTTAGGGCATTTTTAGGATTTTTGACCTAAAAATGGAAGAATAACATCATCATTTTTCATTTTTATTTTGTTATATGGTTTTGAATTCACATTTTGACTTCATGTTGGCAATAATGAGTGTCACAAACATGTACAAAGTAATTTTTTATTATTATTTTGTACCATTTTTGAAAGTCAATTATGAATTGACTTCATTGGACAAAGCATGACCTCAACTGGGCACCTTGGTCATACATGCAAGTAGACAGACGTGCGGTCCAATGTGACAACCATGATTAAGGGGACAGACTAGTCAATGAGGACGTGATGAGCGTCTTTGTAGTAATAAATATTAGGTGATTACAAAACTAGGGCTTAACTGAGCCGTAGAATGCCCAATGTAATATTTGCTCATTGTCAAAGATTTGTTGTGGTTTATCAATCTCAAAACGTTGATGATCAAGATAGATGGAGTCACCTAGTGTTTAAATTGAAATTTTGTGTTTAGTGCTAGCTTGGTGGTTGCTTTTTTTTCAGGTACAAATCTAGCCTCTTTCGTTTATTTTTTGGTGAAGTCCATAGGCAATCCCTAGCTTTTTAGTGCAAAAAGACATCATTCTAAAGCAAATGATTATGGCTTGACATGTGGGAAAAAGGGGGGGAGCAATCTCTTCATTAGTGAATTTTGGCAAATCATACTCAATGTTTTCACTAGCTTTGGTGCTAATTTCAAGTTCTTCAAGAAAAAGTATATTTTTGGCAATTTGTCGCCCCAAACAAAACAAGTGGAGTCACTAGTAAAATTGTCACAAGACATAGAAGCTCCAATGGGGCTGCAAACAAGAAAAATATTGACGTACAAAGTAGGGAAAATATCAAAAATACTCCTCAATTCTTTCAAAATATCAAACATATCCCTACATTATTTGAAATATCAAAAATGCCTTTGGCTTTGTGTCGGAATATCAATTATACTCCTAGTTCTTTGAGACCCTCAATTACTATGAGATATCAAATATAAACTTGTATTATTTGAATCATAAAAAGTATCCTTAGCTTTCTTGTGCTTCTTTTTGCAAATTTTTATAAGTACTCGGATGCTAATGAAAAGTGCAAATACTAAATCAACAAGTTTAATGCAAGCCAAATCTTGGAAGCATGTTCTTTGAGCTCTATATAGGGTGTTTGCTTGTAAGTTTATTGTGGTCAAGCCATTACAATGATTACATAGTAATTTTTTTTGTCATTTTGACATTAAAAAAAAATTATAGTGAACAAGCACAAAAAATTGGGGGTATTAATGATATTCTCAAAGATAATTGGAGGTATAATTGATATTCCTACACAAAACCAGGGGTGCTTTTGATATTTCAAATAAAATAGGGGTATATTTGATATTTTGAAAGAATTGAGGGGTATTTTTGATATTTTCTTGACAATGTACCACAAGGGATATTCATCGAATAAGGATGGAGAAGGGTCTTTCTCTCAGAGGATTAGGAGAGGCAGGAGGAGCTCAAAAGCAAAGAAATTTTATTGTGGTACACATATCAATTCCCTTGTTTCAAACCAATCATCTATGCACGTTTTCTTGTACTGCACACAACACAATTGCATCCAGGTTTAGAAAACCTCAATTTTTTTATACTTGGTTTAGGATTGTATTTCATTTGATTGGGAGTATCAAGGTGGACACAAAATCAAAGTTGGCATATCACTTTGTGAATATGGCAAGTATGTCCTCAAGTCACAAAACCCCATAGGTATTCATAGTTGAGGATAAAGTTAGATGCATCCTATTAAGAGGTTTCAAAACTACATTGTTTTGCGACTCAAATCCTTTTTTTTAATAAGGTTTTCTTTATTTTTTTTTGCCGTACAGGAATCTTGAATATTCACATTGGTTTCAAAATTGGCGAAGAATCTTTATTGTTGATTTCTCAAATGGAGTTAGGCGCATAACGCTTGCACTTTCTTGCACCTCCAAATTTGCAAAAAACTATTTGATAGTCTCATGAAAAATCCAAAACATGCATGAGAGAAAGAATTTAGTTTTCTCACGAGAATTTTGTTAGTTTTGCAAGAAAAAGCGTCTTGAGAAAAATCAAATTTCTTCAAACTTTGAAACCCCTTCATGTCCATTAGCCTCCTCACAAATGCATGAATCAACCTATTGTCTAAATTTAGTTTCTTCAAAAGTTCTATTTTCCTTAACCCCTGAGCACCTAGAGTTGAAACAAAAAAAACCTGACTTGTGTGCAATCAAAGTGGCCCCATGGATTTTAGAATACAATTCATAGGATTGGACCATATGAATTGTTAGTGGAAAGCGTCTCCATCATGTTGGGCTTGATTGGAAGTCGTTTCACCGGACGTGCAATGAGATTATAATAGTCAAAATTTAGTTGACCCAACTTTTTGAGCAACAGTATATTGTTGCCTGGGCGCTCAGGGGTTAAGGGCCACTTCATACTTTGGCTTACCAAGTGAAGAGGCCATGGGATTAAGTGGCCAAACTTTGTTGAGAGACTAAAGAAATGGGTTGAAAACATGTAATAAATTACTATTTCTAAAACTTTTGACTGACCAACAAAACTCAAACCTTAATGGCCAAGATCTTGTTAATTTTTTACGAAAAATAATTGATGGCTTCTTGACCATAGTTTGGGACTCCATTTTTGTTTGATCCAAAAAAAATTTGAGATGATATTGCTTTGAAAGAATTAGTGATGCCAAGTAGGCAATTTGAATAATGACAAACCTTGAACTTTGGCTTCTAATGCAAAGAGTCAAGAGTTCAAATTTTTGGGTTTTTGCAATGTCATTGGTGAAAATCCACTGCCTCTTAACGCTTGGCTGTAGTGTGAAGTGACCCTTACAGCTAGTTTCCATTGGGGGGTTAAAAGTCCATGCCCAGACCTCCAACCTCCATCACTGCAAGATTTTAATAACATTATTCAATCTTGGACCTTCTGGACCTCGGACTGGAGCTTGCTTTCAAAAACGTATATCTTTTTGAGATTAGTAAGTTTTTTATTTCCTCTACTTGTGGTCAACCCGGATGGGCCTCTTAGTATTGGTTACCAATGGAAACTAGCCCTAAGAGTTGGTTTTCATTGGGGGGCTAGAGGGGTCCAAGTCTAAACCTCCAATCCCAATCTCTACAAAAACTGAATAACATTCCTAGACCTTTTGAACCCTTGGGCCTAGACAGAAGATTGCTTTAAAAAATGTACTTCTTGTCAAGATACTTAAATCTTTGCCCCCTGGTCAACGGCTGGGGTTAGATGGCATGCTGTTTTGGCTGGGTCCCAGCTACTTTTCTAGCTGGACCTTGCCTGCTCTTCCTGCCCAACCTCTCCTCTTGCTTGCTTCCTTCCTCTCTCTCGTTTCGCTTCTTTCCTCCCTCCATCTTCCTCCCTCCCATTTGCTTCTTGTTAAGCTGTTGTAGAAGCTAGCGAACACTAGGAGCAAGCAACATGGAGCAACACATCAACAACTTAACAAGAAGCAAACTAGAGGAAAGAAGACGGAGAGAAGAAAGAAGATGGAGGGAAGAAGGAAGCAAAACGGGAGAGAGGAAGAAAGCAAGCAAAAGAAGAGATCAGGTAGGAAGAGCGGACAAGGTCTAGTTGGAAAAACAGCTGTACCCCAACCAAAACGGCATGCCACCTAAACCCCGATCAACCTGGAAGGACCTCCAATTCCGGTTACCTGATTTACCAATGGAAACTGGCCCTAAGAGGTCACTTGGAAGGCACGGTTGCAATTTCGGCAACTCTTTACACTTACTTTGGAAAGAGGCGTAGGAGTTACGCGTACAGAAGCATTTGTGGAGTTGACACAAGTCTTGGCCACCAATTCACCGCCCTTGTCAAAGTCACGTGCCGGCAGCGTCCGTGCGGCTGACCAGCCAGCTCCCAGCGCTTCTCTGCTGACGCCATGGCTGCCGCCATCCTCGCCGCGCCCGTCACGAGACGAGCTTCAAGCGCCGTGGCCTCGTCTCTGTCACTCCCTCCACTCCTTCTACTCCCTGCTTTCGAAATGCTTTCTCTTGAGTTACGAGCTTCTGCAAGGCTGTCACTTGCGGTGCTCATCCCTTAATTGTTGCGCTTGGAGCTGCGGTCGGAAGGAATTCGAGTGGGGAGCAATGGGCGTCGATTCTGATGACACGGATGTGGAGCGCGACGGCCATCACCACCAGCAAGAGGAGGAGGAGCCGCTGCTATCGAAACCTCATGCGGCGGATTACACATGGGCGGCGGTGGTGCTGCCGTTTCTGTTCCCCGCACTCGCGGGCTCGCTCTTCGGGTACGACATTGGCGCCACCTCGGGCGCGTCCGTGTCGATCGCCTCTCCGGAGCTCAGTGGCACGGATTGGTACGACCTCACGTCCCTCCAGATGGGGTTGATCGTGAGTGGGTCCTTGTACGGGGCGCTACTGGGATCCATTCTGGCATTCAATGTGGCGGATTACCTCGGACGACGAAGAGAGCTTATGACCGCCGGGGGGTTTTACATTCTCGGTGCGCTCATCACATCGCTAGCGCCAACCCTCGCCATTGTCATTCTCGGACGGCTGGTGTTCGGGGTCGGAATCGGGCTCGCCATGCACGCGGCGCCTTGCTACATCGCGGAGACGGCACCGAGCCAAATCAGGGGCACTCTGGTTTCCCTGAAGGAAGCCCTAATCGTGTGCGGTATGCTGGTTGGGTACTTCATGGGATGGTGGGAGATCGACACCGTCGGCGGATGGCGCTACATGTTCGGATCAGCGGTGCCCATCGCCGCGGTTGTCGTAATCGGCATGTGGTGGTTACCTTACTCCCCGCGATGGCTACTTCTGAAAGCAGTTCAAGGCAAAGGCGACGAAGTGGACCTCAAAAAGCAAGCCGCAGTCGCGTACCAGCGCTTGAAGGGGTCTGCTTGCTCACTAGAGATGGCACAAACCGAAACGGAGGACACGTGGCGACAATTGCAGGTCGCTTGCGCGGGTGAGGACGTGGACGTTAGTTTCGCGGAGCTCTTCCGAGGGGTGAACCTGAAGGCGCTGCTTGTTGGTGGTGGCTTGGTTTTCTTCCAGCAAGTCACGGGTCAGCCGAGTGTGCTCTACTACGCCGCGCCCATTTTGCAACGTGCTGGGTTCTCGGTCGCGTCCGATGCGACGCAGCTGTCTGTGTTGTTGGGACTGTTCAAGCTCGTCATGACCACCGTGGCGGTTTTGAATGTGGACAAGCTCGGACGCCGTCCGTTGCTCATCGCTGGTGCTACTGGTCTCACGGCGAGCTTGGGGATGCTGGCGATCTACTTCTCCCTGCTCACGGCGTTCCCGTATTTGGCCGTGACGGCGCTGCTGCTCTACGTGGGCTGCTACCAAGTCTCCTTTGGACCGATTTCCTGGCTCATGGTGTCCGAGATCTTCCCATTGCGGACGCGAGGGCGTGCCCTCAGCGTCACCACGTTGATCAACTTCGGCTCGAATGCGGTTGTGGCGCTGGCGTTTGCTCCATTGCAAGACCTGGTGGGTGAAACCTCCACGTTTGTGATCTTCGGGGTCATCGGTGTGATATCGCTTGTGTTTATCGTGACCACCGTGCCGGAGACGAAAGGCTTGACCTTGGAAGAGATCGAGGCTAAGCTGCTTGCTAAATAGGTGAGCACTCGACAAGCAGCTCTGTACATATCATTGTTACATTCCTTTTTGCACATTTGTAAAAAGAGAATCAGGATGGTGTCAGTTCGGAGGAGCTGAAATACTCGCTCCAGTTATGCTGGTTGCGGTATATCCAAAAATAGCATCAAGGGAAATACGAAACAGATGCTCCGGATTTTCTTTCCTGACCTATACCAAATCTAAGGTATGTACACCCTAATCTGAGCACTCCCTAATGCCGCACTCTACATTTTGAGGTGTTCATCATACACTCTTGAATCCAAAGTGGAGACGTGAATGCTACTTGCACAAGCGAGTTTTGCCACATGTTAGTGCTAAGTTGGTTAGGGAGGGTTGAGATTTGGACAGTCAAGTGCTGTTATAGGAACATATCCAAACAATATTAGGGTTAGTCTACAGTTGTTTTCAGGGTCCTATGAGTTGTAATTTTACCCTTTAATAGAAAATATTATACAATACTTTTTCCCACAAAAACGATGTGCCATGATACCTTGTTGAAAGGCTAACCCTACAGTTTTTTTCCCTGAATTTTCCGAGACCTTTCAGTATCCTAGACCCTTCAACGCTCGGGTATGTGTGTATATACGTTACTGGTCTTCTATCAAAAAATGTAGCTGCGGAGTAACTCAAGGTAGGATCGAGAGATGCTCATTGCACAATGTTTCTCACAAGGATTGTGGTATCAGGGCATGAATTCGGATTATCTCTCCGTTTCCTTGACATATTCATAACGTACATGCTGTTCTTCTCTCCCTTGAAGAAATTTGTCTCTGTATGATTCAAAATGGTGTCTTCCTGATGAGCGTTGAGCGTTGGAGAGGTTTTTGAAGTTCCTGGTAGTTTTCTCCATCCATTGCAATAAGCTGGATAAGGCAGACATACCCATTCCTAGCGGCTCTCAATTTTGCACCCTACATTTGAGGTGTTCATCACACATTCTTGAATCCAAAGTGGAGCAATGAACACTACTTACACAAGCAAATCTTGTCATATGTTGATTGCTAAGCTGGTTTGAGAGGGTTGGGATTGGGATCATCAAGTGTTGTTATATGAACACATCCAATCAGTTTTAGGGTTAGTCTACAACTGCTTAGGGTCTTATGAGTTGTGACTTTGCCCTTTAATAGAAAATATTCTTCAATACTTTTTTCCACAAAAATGATGTTTCATGATAGCTTGTTGAAAGGCTAATCAAGAAATTCTTTCCCTGAATTTTCCAAGACCTTGTGGTACCCCAAACCCTTGAACGCTCGGTTATGGGTCTATCTTATATCCAAAATAAGCACAAAGGGAAACACAAAACAGATGCTCTAGATGGTCCAGATGTTCTTCCCTGAACGAACACCAAATCTACTGGTCTTCTATCAAAAAATGTAGCTACGGAGTAACTCAAGGTAGAACCGAGAGATGCTAATTGCACAATGTTTCTCACAAGGATTGTGGTATCAGGGCATGAATTCGGATTATCTCTCCATATCCTTGACATATTCATAACGTTCATGCTGTTCGAAATTCGTCTCGGTATGATCAAAATGGTGTCTTCCTGACGAGCGTTGGAGAGGTTTTTGAAGTGCCTGGTAGTTTTCTCTATCTATTGCAGTGAGCTGGTTATTCTTTAAGGCTAATTATTTTATCCCCTCCAACATTTCTTGGTTTTTTTTTGTCTAACATCATTTTCACACCGGCCTGTTACTTGCAAATTGGTGATTTTGGTGGTTGAATCATCCAATGTTGTGAAATTGCTCACTTGAAACCTTGAAATGTTGAATATTTTGCAACTTTGGTGAAAATTGAATTTAACCTAACCTTTTCATCATATAAAAGGTTGAGGATCCTTCCAATCCCCTCAAAATCAAATTGAGATTGAAGACGAAACGGTTTCGATTGATTGTATTGAACAAAATTAGATGCACCAACCCAAACAAAATATTCTTTGCAAATCTTTGACTCTGAGCCATGGTAACTTAGCTACAAATACTAAACCCTTCTATAAAGTTTGGATTGTCTGTGTGTCACACAATATTCAATATCCTCCAGTGTTTGTCTTTTTCTTTCTCCCAAAATTTGAAATTCAAATAGGAGGAAGAGAGGAGAAATGGTAAGGAAAGAAACAATATCTCTGATGGGGGAGGAAGGGGAAGAGGTCGGGAAAAGGAGTTGAAAAGTTATCCAAAAATAAGAGAGACAGTGCAAATTGTGTGCAAAGCATACTTGTAAACTTAAAAGTTAAATTTGGACAATCTCATTTTTGAAGGTGAAAGCAAGAAGCAAATGCAAAAACAAAAGCCGAAAACTAAAAATGACCCAACTCCCCCAACAATGCCTTCAATGCCTTAAATCAGGGTTTTTTTTTTTTCATTTTTTAAGAAATGCCAAAGTGGCGATTGAAAATCTTATAGTGGTGCTCCATATTTCAACACTCATCCACATATTGGATAGAAAATATTATATTAGCAAATGTTACATGTCTATAATTTAGTTTTCATCCACAATTTGGCAATTTCATCCAAGTTTTTTTTAAAGTTTGACCTTTTTTGGTGATTTCATCCAAATAATTGTGTCTTTTTTTCTATAGGCTTGGTGCCAGTCAAAAAAGTTTGGTGCAATTTTGCCTCAAACTGCCAAAAAAAGAAACCTTGCCTTAGATATAAGTCCTCTTCTCTATGCTTGACCATTTGTCACCACCTAACTCTCTATATCAATCCTTTGACATATGGCAACCTCTACAATGTTAACCCCTAAAGGACCATTGTCCCTTTGGGGGACAAATGGGATTTTAGGCATGTACCTATTGTGTGATTTTTTGAAACTTTTATGGATGATGGGTAACTCAAAGATCTATGTGGGCATCTAAATTTTTCTTCATTCCAACATTTATTGAAGAAGTTATGCATGCATAACTAAAAAACATGGGAGAATCAAATATCCCAATTTAAAAAATGTGTTTTTTTAAATAAGATTTTGAAATTAGTTCTTTAGACTTTTATATATGCGAGAAGCTTTGAATCATTCAATTTTGATTAATGAGATGAAAGTTATGAGAAGTTTTAGTTTGTTCAAGTAGGTATGGGACTCCCAAACCTCCATTCCTTTTGCCCCTTGTAAAATTTGGTGCTTTACTTTTTGAGCTCTTTGTGTATTTGTTTTTTGACTCTTTTTTTTGCAAGTTGTAGCAGACTAAGATTCCTTGGTTTTCGCCATTTGGATCAAAGTAATTCAAATAATTTTACATATATCCTCCAATTTTGCCTAGTATATATGCAAATTTCATGGAGTTATGGCATTGCAAGATTTTACAAAGTATGATTCACACCTCCAATTCATTTGAAAAATCTCCCACACATACCTAACTTGGTCTTCTACTTGGAAAAAATAAACCTCAACTTTGCGTAGAGCAATTATTTTGATATAGGAGTGGTCAAAGGCTTCTGAAATTTTAGGGCAGCGCGGGAAAAAACTTTTTTTTCACTTTAGATGTCAATATCTCACTCCTCTACATCTAGAATGAGTTGGTTCTTTTCCCACAAGTACCTCCCATTGTCTAGGGCAATATTTTATGGTTGGATTTCCAAAAAACTTTTTTTCCTATCATTCTACTTATTCCCCCAAAAGTGGCACTTTTCAGTGACTTTCATAGGAAAAAGGGCTTGGGTCTTTAAGGGTTATCATGTTTAAATGAGAGCGTTTGTGAGAAATTTTGGAACTATTTCATTACGTTAAAATGAAGTAAAAGACTCATCTTGACCACAAATTTGTTTGATAGGAATTAGGAAAATGAATGTATAGTTGTGCAAATTTCTTTGGTCCATAATTTTAAAGTGCATTAATCCATACATTACTAAAAACAATTTCATGTGGATTTTTCCATGCCCAATATGAAACATCAAAGAATTGCATGTTTACTTTTCAAGTGGCAAAAACACACATATGTACTTGTTTCTAGGTGCAAGTTGATCAAATTTGGCAAAATATTCATAATTGATTTTGTGGAAGCATAACAAAATATAAAGTTAGATGAAGATATTTGGGTTCTAATCACTTGTATGATGTAAAAGGACTCAACATATATCATTATAACTTAGGGGACAATTTTGAAATGACTGTCCTAACCTAAGGAGAGCATAAGAAAAATGCCTTGTCATGTGCACATTCAAATTCCCCTTGAATATAGACGATCCAAAGAAATCCAAACTCAAATAGTGCAATTGGGCAAGGGTCCTTTTCAAAAGTCCAAGATGCTCCAATTGGGTTGCCCTAACCATGCCATTGTTAGCAACAAAACAATTGTACTTTTGTCTTGTAACTCTTTAGAAGCTAGATCAATACATTGAGTTGAAATCTTTTGACAATACTTAGCTCTAAAATGAATGATCAGGTAAGAAAGTTCTTTATTGCATATTGCACTAAAGTACTACATGTATCATTTTCAAATAAATATTTGTGACATCTTGATAAGCAAAAACAAGACCTTAAATGTATATGCTAGACTTGATTAAATCTTAATTAAATATACAACTTCGAATATTTTGTGCAAAACATAGGGAGATTACACTAAAACAAAAGGCAAAGATCTCTTGATGTTTTGCACTCATATCCCAATGCTAAGAACATATCTCTATTTATTCACGAAACATTTCTCCTGCAATAGTTGATTGTTATTTATCTTTGAACTTTACATAGTTTAGATTTAGTTAAAGGTGGGCATTTGAGAAGATATTTTGTGATTTACTTAGGATTAAGTGAAACAATATAGTGAAGTACTCTACAAGCATGTAGGGTATCATAGTGCAATGCTAAAGATAAAAACAAGTGGCAAATATGGTTGGAAAGCTTGTACAAGCTTCCATTTCCAATTCAAAGAATGTAAGAATCAAAGTTTTAACACAAGTTAAGACTTTTCAAGTAGCCACACAAGAGTGGATAAGCAGATAAAGCATCATCCCTAACAGCACTTGGATAGCAAGCAAAAGCAAGCCAATTTTTTTTTTTGGTGCATCTGCCCAAAGTGTCCAATTGAACTCATGTTTGTCCAATGTAGTCAACTCATATTTGATTATAGAAAAGATTAAAAAAGCATACTTTGAACATGTTGGTGACATTGATTGTTTCCAATATGAAACCAAAACATGGATTTAAAACCATATGACGTAATAAAAATGAAAAATAGTAATTTTGTTCTATCTTTTCTACTATAGGTCAACAACCTTAAAAGAAATTCCTAAAATGCAAGTCCCAAATCTTATTGTCGTATCCAATAGTGCTTGGATATGATGAAGGTATCCGGACAGCATATTCCTTTCATGTAAGGAAAACGTTCATTGTAACTAAACAAGCTTTTGTAGCTTCCCAACCACCAAGGTCAATCATCTACTTCATCTTAGCCAAGCGTATTTCCTTATAAAGGTTCATCTTAGGCACTACTGTAATCAGTTTTGTACGTCCCAAATCTTGCTCGATGTGACAATCATGCCCTGGCCTGACTAGTTGGCCATGTCCCGATTTCAATGAATCTCTTTTAATAAACTTGAACAATTAATGTGTAAAACCTGGACAAGTTTGCAAAAGCAAAGTATGAGCGTTAAACAAGAACTTGTGCTGCCAACCGTGTGCAATGATTCATGGCGGAAAATGCAAGAACCACAATTCTACCCCCACTAACTACCCCAAATATTTAATCCCTTCAAACGGAGAAACGGAGAAACAGAGAAACATTCAAGCTGCTACCGGTATTTTGTCACAAACATACCAATTCCATCAACGAGAACCTCAGGCTTTTTGTCATCCTTAAATAAAAACCCCCACAATTTGCAAGAAGAAGTTTATGTGATTGCAAGGTCTGTAACAAAACTTGGACGTAAAAGGATCGATTTGGGGCCTAGGGGTCACTCCAAGCATACATCAAATGGATCAATGCAATCAATCCTCAAAGCTTTTATTGTAAGAAAAGACGCCAGAGTAGAATTAGCGAAGGACCAGATAAGAAGTTTAGCAGCTCTGGAACTTCCGTATACAATTTTTCTAGGATGTTACCCTGCTAACGGATCCATAGTCCCACACTAATTTCTTGATATTTTACACTATTTAAATACTTGCTGCTACTTAAGTAATTTTCAGCAATAATTATTGCAATAAGTAATTTTTAAAAGCCTTACAAATAACAACACAATTGCAAAAAGATAAATTAGCTATGTCCATGTGGTAAACCATGTGAAATCTTAATATCTAAAAAGTTACATGCACCCTCAAGTGGTCAAGTCATGAGTCCCATGGTAACACAACCTAACTGCACTATTTAGTGTACCTAATTAGGTTGCCTGTATTCATACACACGGTCATAACGACTGACACCTGTCAGGTAACAACAGTTGTAATTAATCTCGAGAAGATCAAAAGAGCTGCGCAGCCAGGCGAGGCTTGGCGATGACAGCCAGCGGAACCTTGCGAGGCGTGGTGCCGCCGAACAACTCCGACATGTCTAGATTTTTGCAGTCCTTCCCATCCGGCAGCCCCATCTCGAACGCCTGCACCAGCCGCGCGACGCCCATGTGCACGAACAGAATGCCCAGCTGCATGCCCGGGCACTGCCGACGCCCGGATCCGAACGGAATCAGGCCGAAGTGGTTGCCGCGGACATCGACATCAGGGCGCTTCAGAAATCGCACCGGATCGAAGTCGAGAGGGCGGTCCCACACGCTGGGGTCTCGATGGATGGCGTAGAAGTTGATTAACAGCTGAGTGCCCGCGGGGAATTTGTACCCCCAGACTGACGTGGCCTCCGTGGACTCGTGAGGGATATTTAAGGGCGTCGTCGGGTGCAGCCTGAACGTCTCCTTCACCACGGCGTGGAGATACGGCAAATTCGGGACGTCCTGCTCGGTGACGACTCTGTCGGTGCCGACGACGGCGTCCAGCTCGGCCTGGAGCGTAATCAAGGCTGTTGGATGACGCAGAAGCTCAGCGATGGCCCACTCCACCGTGATGGAGGAGTTGTCGGTGCCTGCCAGCAAGAGGTCCTGCAGGACAGCCCTGATGGCGTCGTCGTCGAGACGGCCGTCGCCGCTCTCTGATGACTGCGCCAGCAGCACATCCACCAGATCTTCCTTTCGCGATGCATCGTCTGTGGCGGCGCCGTTCTTCTTCACGTCCAAAAACTCCTGCAGGTACGCGTCGGCGACGGCTTTCACCTTCTTGATGTAGCGCACGTGTCCGGAGGCGTCCGTGACCCACTTCAACCACGGAATGTAGTCTCCGACTGTCGGCGTGTTCGAGACCGAGAATAACGTGAATACCAGGTCCTTGTATTTCGCTGCCTCTGTCGCTCCGGCTTCGTCGTTCACAAAAAACCTGCAAAGTAAGCCACCGAGGGTGAGCCACTCCAGTTCATAAAGGTCTTGAGGAAACTTAGAGATCATCTCTTGCCACCCACTAAATGAGCCCCGCAGGTTCAACTCAGAAAGGTTTTTTTGTTTCAAGTCTCCAGCAGTATAGTACTGGTTGATGTGTACTCATCAATGTGCAAGCAACAGCACTATACTCATCAATATGCAAGCAAGGGCCTTTTGGAATAAGCCATGCAAATTTCAGCTTTGTATCAGACCCCTTCACAACCCTTGCACGAGCTCTTTGAGTACTTGAGTACTTGAAGCCCCATGCTCGATTTCTAACTCTCACGCTTGGTTGCAAGGGAAGCCGGGTTGCAGGAGAATTTCACGCCCTTTATCATGTTCCCTTCCCCCTTGAAACGAGCCCTTGAAACCTCACAACTGCGAAAAAGAGACTGGTATTGTTAATTTCTTTACCTTTTGCCTAGAAGCATGCGAGTGATGATGTTGCTAGCAAGGTGCCCCAGCTTCACCGTCAACACAGCAGGTTTCCCTGCAACCGAATCATTATACACCGATCTCACCATCTGATCAAACTCCTCTGTTCGCCACGTACGGAACGACTCGATCCTCTTCAGCGTGAAAAGCTCCAGGGTACAGATCTTCCGCATGTGACGCCAGTGCGGACCGTAGGGCGACATGACGATATCCCGGAAGTTGTTAGTGAAGATTTTGTCGGCAATGCGCTGCGGTCGACTCGCCCAAACCTTGTCCTGCACCCTGACGAATTCCTCCGCCGCCGCTGCCGTGGACACTATCACCAAAGGAATGGAGCCCATTTTCAAGTGCATGATGGGTCCGTACTTCTTCGCCATGTGCCACAGCTTTTGGTGTGGGAGATCGCCCATCTGGTGTATGTTTCCGATGAGGGGTAGTGGCTTCGGCCCCGGTGGTAGCTTGCTCCTCCCATGTCGCTGCTTCACCGCTACTAACAGCGCCACCACTATCGCAACAAACACAGCGAAGAGCGCCACATAAAGTGACGGTATTGCGAGCCTCTCCATCACGAACATGACCTCACCAAGACGATCGTGACGACGAAGACGAACCTAAACGACGATGATGCAAGGCCGAAGCAATGCTCAGCTGAAAACACAAGAGTATCCACCACGACATCAATCAGTTATCAAGCCAGGTAGCAATCTTTAGTTCAAAGCAAATCAAAGCATAAAATTAGGGAAATTCTCATAAATACCCCTGAAGTTTGCAATATTTACATACTTAGACACCCCTGAAGTTTGCAATATTCACATAGATACCCTTGCTTTTTCAGAGATTAAGCAAATACCCTTGGACCCATAATTTTCAGGGGTTTGTTTTGTTGTGCATGCCACTTCCCTTCTGCCTTCGTGTGCACGTTCTTTCATTTTTGTTTCATTAGTCATGAAGTACAAGCGCAACAAATAATTGCCTAAGAATTATGGTCCAAGGGTATTTGTGTAGTTTCTGAAAAAGCAGGGGTATCTATGTAAATACTGCAAACTTCAGGGGTATCCATGAAATTATCCCTAAAAATTGCTAACAACATACAAGGATGCCGCCACGAATTGCATTTATAGATTAGTACAATCTGTCCGACCGATTGTCAAGGTACCACAAACCCAAGAGGGCGGAGTTCTACTCTACAGAAAAGCGATGCTGTAAGAAAACACAATCATGAACAGCAGTCTCTTAAACCTGCCTGCGTGAGTACAAGCAGGCGAAGCATTGGCTTAAAATTACTACCACCTTGAAAAGCAGCGAATGATAACCACCAAGCATGCAACTCTCGATTGACCTCACTAATCACAGGCTATTAAATCACAATCCTCCACGACACGACCGTCAAGCACAAACGGTACAATTCAAATCGGCCGCAAACATGAACCACACAGAACACCATGCATCCCGAGTAGAGCAGGAAAAAAGCATACAAAAGCAAACAAAAGGTGCTGACGAGCCAACGGACCTTGCACAAGCTGAAAAGTAACAATAACGACGGCGTTGCGAAGCAGAGAAATGTGCGAGAGAGAACGACGGAGAGGCCCTTTACATACATACAGCATTGGCACGCCCACCCTCGAGGGAGTCGAGGCTCACAGCTCTGGGACTGCAGATCTGGATACCGAATATCCCGGAAAAGCGCCAGGTCAGCCTTGACCGAACCCTCCCTTGCGATTTACGCTTTCACCTAAGTTACCTTTGTTTGCTTCTCTTGCAGAGTAAAAGTACTGAATTGACAAGGACCCGCTGAATAAATTTACTTTCAGTTTACTGCACACACATCAATGTAGAGTTAGGGTGGAGAGGGTGGAGATGGTGGAGAGGGTTAGGGGTTAGGGTGGGAAGGGTTACTGGTTAGAGTGGAAAGGGTTACTAGTTAGGGTGGAAAGGGTTATTGGTTAGGGTGGAAAAGTTCTTTTATTCTTCCGTCTTGGAAATGTCAAACCCAAAGCTTTAACCTTTTCTCAAATTTAAACTTTTAACTTTTCCCATAACTCAAGTCTTTAGCCTTCCTCATGATCAAAGCAATCCATTCTTAGATATTTATCATTAGGAGATTGAATTAGAAAATCTTGAATTTACATTTGGATTTGAAAACCTTGTTTTATTCTAGAGCGGTGGAGGAGGATACCACCAAATAACATTAAAATAAGGAGCAAATTATTATTTTCACCCTTGTTTAATTTGTAAAAGAATGTGAAATTTTCCACCCTAACCCCACATTGACATATGTGCAGTACAATTATACCTTCAACTTGAACTAGCCCTTTCTTTCTTTCTCTTTTGATTTCCTTAAAATATCTTGCTATTTAATTTTTATATTAGGTTACTATCTACTAAGAATAGCACACTATAGTAACTACTCCATTTAGGTTACCTTACACTAATTTCTGAACATTTTACATTATAAAAAAACTTGTTGATATTACAATGCCGTACCTTCCTAGCAGCTTTGCAACATAATCATTTTTCAAAATATTTTCCTAGTTTTTTTTTGTAATTACACACACCCACTGTTGAAAATTTGTAAACCAATTTTAAAAATGTGCTAAAATATTCAGAAATCAACACAATTTTTTTAAAATAAGAGTGAAAATATTATCAAATAATTTTTGTAGTGGTATTGACATACAAACAAGTCATAACTAAATTTTGCGTTCAAAGTTGCAAAATCAAGCAACACACATACTTTCAAATCATTTTTGTCAACTATAATTGTAAATATGTATTCTTTGCTTGATTATATTGTTTTTACTAAGACACAAATTCACATATGAAAAAGAACTCTCATACAAGAACACAAGCAAAATCTTGGTTTACAAATTTAAGAAGCATTTAGGCAACATGAGAAATATCTCAGTTGTCATTTTCTTAATGAATGACATCTTATTAATGTATATTAAAATGAAGGTCATCTCAAGTTAATAATTTTACTAATAAACTACAATAAATAATAACCATGATCATAGTATTTGATTTGGAACCTTGGGTGAATGCCTAATCACATTTTTTTTTTCTTGAAAATGAATAATTTTTTTAATATTACTATTCTAGGTGCCTAACTCCAAATTTGCACTCTAATTAATTTTTTGGCACTCATGTGCCAAAATTGCTAGTAAGGTGTAGTAATTTATATCAATAATTACTACAATAAACAAATTTTGAAGAGCCCCACTAAGTATATATGCAATCATGAAGCAATGATGATCCTCAGAAATTTTTCTTTAAATTTCATGTCCTTAAAACATGACATGTTTATGATTGATTTTGGATGCACCAAAATGAACACTTAAAAAAAACATAGTTTACTTATTGTTTAAATAAATGCAATGAGAATTCAAAAGCATTTTCCAAAAACCAACCAAGCCTATCTAAAATCTAGGATAGTGTAATGAAATGGACTATGTTTAAGTGTTTAGAATACACTTATACTTGGTGTTGTCTTTAACATTAAAGTGGAGTTAAATACGAGGCTAAGAAGGATTCCAAAAATGCATTACAATAAACCTTTTTGCTAGATTAACCTTGCAAATAAACCTTTCTTGAACATTTTTAGATGAACATTTGTTACCTTACAACAAAGGGTCTGGTAGACTGTGTAACAAAACCCCTACGAGAGCCTACAGTGAAAAAACATAATGTACACTATATTTGTTATAATGAGAATGGGGACCTCTCAAAATAAACATTAAAATGAGAGTATGCAACTCAAATTGAGCTGAATTGACAAAAAACATTTCAAATTCAAGTCAAATCTAAAAGGTTTTATGCCAATTTAGCTCAATTGACCTAAAACTTTTTGTCAAATTGTCCTAAAACTTTTAATTTCAAGTTGCATTTCTTTTAAATTACTCTCATTTCATTGAAAAACTCTCATTATAACAAATATGGTGTTAATACTGTAGGTGGAGAGTAGATTTGGTTGCTCACTACTGAATTGATTATTTTTTCAAGAAAAATCAATTTGACATTAGATTTTGTAATTAGACTAGATTAGGAATTGTCAAAAAAAGTTGTTATTATTTAGCATTCAACCAAAAAAATTAGTAGAATTAAGCCTTTTTCTAAGCATCTTCCACTTTCTAAAATTATACCTTGGTAAAAAGATTGCAAAAGATTGAGCCCTCTTGGAATCAACCTTGACCTTTTGTTGTTAGTTAAGTTTTATGACTTTTTTAATATTTGACATTTCAATTTTCCGATTTGTTTGACATTAAACATTTTTGAAAAACAATTTATAGAATAATTAGACAAAAGTTTGGGAAATTATTTTATACCGAATCTGCTAACAACCTACAGTATTCATGTGACTAGAAATCGTTAAATTTCAAACATTTCACACAAGAATATAACTCCTAAACGGGGGCAGGTTTTTACTGTAATCCTTCAACGTAAATTAATCTGAGCATTTGCACCCGGGCCCACACACAGGCTATGCGGAATAACAAGCCATAACTGCTCAGAGGCTGAGGAAAACCAGAAGATGAGAACTAGGATGAGAATTGAGAACGAGGATGAGGACGAGGATGAGGACGAGGATGAGGACGAGGATGAGAACCAGGATGAGAACCAGGATGAGAACCAGGATGAGAACCAGGATGAGAACCAGGATGAGAACCAGGATGAGAACCAGGATGAGAACCAGGATGAGAACCAGGATGAGAACCAGGATGAGAACCAGGATGAGAAAATGGAAGAGAGCAAGGATGAGAACGTGGATGAGAACGAGGATGACACCGTGGATGAGAACGAGGATGACACTGTGGATGAGATTGAGGATGAGAAGATGGATGAGAACGATGATGACACTGTGGATGAGAAACCTGTGATGATGGCAAGGCAAGGTCGACAGCGTGCCACACTACGCTGTTGATTGTGACGCTTTGGAGTTGCCGCGATGGCGACGCTCCGGAGTTGATGTCTCCGCTGATTGCCCCCCGCTGATTACTGCTAACCGTTCGGTTACTCCACAATACAAAAACGCTATGGCGATCTGCTGGACCCGCGCCTCTGCTCACGCCGATAATTCCAGCATACCAGCTACAGGGGGCGGTCAAAATTGAACCGAATCTGGAACGACGAGGGTTTGGTCGATCGACTGTGGAGTCGGCAGCAGAATTCAACTTGTTGGATTACTCCAAAGCAGAGGTGTTGTTGGCGTGGAGATGACGACGACGCTGGTGAGCAGCGGGGTTAGACTTGTGGTATTCCTCCGAAAACTGTAGCGACGACGATGGCGATGGCGATGAGAGGCCTCGTTTCGTTACCCCCGCATCCCGACGGGGACGGGAGGTTGGGAGTAGATTATGACCTTAGCGAGTTGACGGGAGCTTGGCAAGACCGGGCTGTCGGTGATGGAGATATCGAGCCTGACATTGGACTGGACGAGCTTTATCACATATTGCAGGAAGATCCAACTTCGGTGAGGGTGCTCGTCTCTTCCATCTCTTTGCATTTCCTTTCTGCAGGGACGAAGGTTTTAGGGTTATGCAGTGGTGAATTGGTCGTAGCGTATGTGCGTTTAGGTCTCGAGGTTTAGGGCTTGTGCTGGAAGTGATGTTTTGAAGCTTTTAGAGGCCAGATGGGAGGAGGTGTGGAGGGGAGGGAGAAATGTTCGTGGATCTTGTAGGTATTTTGTCTTAGCTCGAGCTGATTTTTTGGATTTCTTCCAGGCGCTTGAAAAGTTCCAGGCCGCCTCTAAATCGAATAAAGAGGTGGATCTTGGTGAGGCTGTGCTTGCTCTCGGCCCTCCTCCATTGCACCAGGAACCCGAGATAGCGCCGCAGACACCTGTAGTGCCCGAGGGGCACCATATCTTGATGCTGGCTCCTTCAGCAACCGATGTCAGACAAGAACGCTCGAGGCACCATGATTTGCACCAGAGTGGAGAAGGTTAGTGCACTAGGCATATTCCAAGGCGCATGAGCTCTTGTCCATTGGAGATGTGTGTGTCCATGTTACGGCGGTCTGTTTTTGTCTTGTGAACTGGTGGCCGATCAAAGAAAACGGTGATCAGGTCTGTTTTGTCCATGTCCAGTTGCAAGAAGTCGATGCTGCAGATATACTTTTTGACCGAAGAAAAGCTGGACTGGCGATAGGACTGCATTTGCTAAATTCTGGTTCCGTAGACAACGGCGATCGATATTGGCAACTAATTACAGAGAGGCAGACAGGATTATATATAGCCGGAGTGTATGGCAGACAGCAGGCTTCTTTATGAACGTGTCGACGGTGGAGAAGCCTCAACTTAACGAGAAGCTCATGAATTCATTTTTTCTTGCATAGCAGGGCTGGAAGACACCTCCGAGGAGGTGATTTCGTTCGAGAACGGGGACCGGTACACCAACCAGATTTATTACGAACCGCTGAATCTGGAGGATGAGGATCTGGATTTTGAGAGGCCGCAGCAGAACGACGGGTCTGTGCTGGCGTCGAACTGGACGTACCCCGAAGGGGTGTCACCAGACGTGTCGAGGCCCAGTCGTTCCAATTCCAGCTCGCCTGTGGCCATGTTTGACAGTTACAACATGTCGAGAAACGAAGACAGGGTCAGAAGTACGTTCGAGGGGAACAGCGTCGTGGGAAACGCTCGGGCGTCCGGCGTTCTCGGCGGCAAGGCCATCGTGGATCTGACGAGCGATGGTAGCGACGGAGACGAAGAGGAATCTGAGTTGAGGGAGATAGGTGGGATGCCGCGAGGGAAACGGAAGCTGCCCAGCTGGGCTGGTGAAAGGAAGAGGCCACGGGAAAGTGCAGACGGGTTTCCATTTCAACCTAGTGATCCCTCGTCTGCGAGATTTGTCCAGCGATATACGCACTTGACGAGCAAGGCAGCGGCAATGTCTCTTGCTTCGATTCGATCTCGGCCGTTGGTTCCGAGCGCTCCGGGGAAGTCTTCGGCGTTGAGGAATGTGGAGTCGTCTGTGACCAGTGCCACAGCGCTGGGAATTATGGCAGCCACCGAAGCGCAGAGAAGGGGGGTAAAGTACAGGCCTGAGAGTTTCGCGAACGAGTTCGTACGAGCTCATATGACTCAGAGGATTGGGTCGGGCGAGGTGAGCACATCATATGAGAGGAGTACGGGTAGGGTGTTACCCGGGACCATGAGCTCATTCGCAGGGTTGAGGGATGGGATACGCCTGGCTGCAGTGGCGGATCAACGACTGCATGGCGTGGTGGACCCTGCGAAGCGGAGCGAGGAGCTAGCAACCCAAGCCGTTTTCCAGGTACTGGCGACCGCGTGTCGATGAAAGGGACATTTTGTGGGGTCCGAGCGAAGGTGTCTGAGGATACGTCCTACCGGCGTGATCGCCGACGGACCGAGGCACTCCGTGGGCGCTGCGTGGTTGTGCATTTTGGCATGGGCAGTGTGTTGGTGTGCCCCTTGGGGGGGTCCTGCGCTTGGTCGCAAGCCAGTGGTGGTGCTGAGGCGCTGGAATGAGCTTTGGATGTTGTCGCGCCGGATCCCTGATACGGGTCGGGGTGGTGTGTCGTAGATTGGGGGATATGACGAGAGCGGATGTGTTGGATGATGCGATGTTATGTTCTGATTATGGTCGTGCGCTGTCGTTGGCAGGCGTTTGCGTTGGCAGATGAGCAGGAAGAGTCGAGCCCCGACGAGGAGCTTCTGTCGATGACACTGCTGAAGCATCAGGTGCGAATGATGGGAACTGGTTTGTGGTGTTGTGTGGTTCCGATGGTGGCCAAAGGGTGGAGTTGGTGTGGGTATGCGGAAGTGGATGCGAGTATGACGAGAGGGTTTTTTTTGGTTGGGGTGTTTTGGTGCAGAGGATAGCGCTGTCGTGGATGGTGCACAGAGAAAGCGGAAGGAACGGGCCATGCGGTGGCATTTTGGCGGATGACCAGGTGAGATTTTGTTGGCAGAGAGCTGGGTCGCGGTGTTGTCTCAGGAATGGTTGATTTGCGGTGGTGATTAGCGAGTGGGTGGAAAGCGTGGAGGGATGATTGCTAACCGGCAGGTGGTAGCAGGGGCTCGGGAAGAC